>SJXQ01003551.1:125572-188133 GCA_006408695.1 Aepyceros melampus
AGGGCCACCGGCTCGGCCGCCTCCAGCAGCACGTGTCCAGCCACGGTCTCGCCGCTCGAGTAGCAGCCCTTGCGCTCGTCCTCGAACACCAGACCCAGGCTCTTCACGCGGCCCTCGGAGCCCGCCGCCGCTGCCGCGGACCCCGCCTCGCCGCCCATCCTACCGGGCGACGCGGCCGCGCCGAGGCGGTCGGCAGCGGCCCGGAGCCGAGGTCGCGAGCCGAGCGGCACCGCTGTCACGGGCGCCAGGCGCACGCCGAGGGCCCCCGCGCCCGCCGTGCGCTGCCCGGTGTAGCCACGGCGCGCCGTGGAGCCTGTCGCTTTAACAAACCCAGCTGGCTAAGGCGAGGGGCCGGGAGACCCACCCCCGGCGCACGCCCATAGGCCGGCTGGGAGCCCCGCGACGTGCCGATTGGTTGTAAAGGGCTACTGAGTCATTTCATTGGCGTCCCCGAGCATGGGCTGTAGCAGGACGGCAGTGCGTGATCAACGAGTGGTGACCAATCAGAGTACGTGAGGGTGCACGTGCACAGGCCGATTATTGGCTGGGACAAGGCACGGTCCTGGGGCCCTGACCAATAGAGAGGCGTTGCGCCCATGTGGACAGCTAGTGGGAAACAATATTTGTTAGGGAGGGGGCGGAAACAGGAATCTCCGGCTTGTGGCGTGTCAGCCGTTCCCATGGTTACAGGTGGAGGCGGGGTTTCTAGTAGCCTGGACTTAAGGGGATTCACACTGGAACGTGAGGTGGTGCCTGCAAAGGGTTTGTGGTTCTGATTACATCTGTATTAAAGAGGATGTACATGTCCTGAAAAAACGAACTCAACAGTATATCCTTGTGAGGTTTGGGGGCCGGCCCCCTCGTAATTTAGGTTTCCGATCCTCAGCCACTCCCGGGTTTCAGAATTGCCCGCCTAAGAGAGCTGCAGACAGGGAGACTGAAGGCTGGGGTTCTAAACCTGAAAGGACCCTAAGGAGTTCAGCTGCCCATCTCCTCTTTCAGCCTCTTTAAACTGAGAATGGTAGGAATGGTCGTTCTTCCAGCCCTGAATAAGGTCATCAACCAGGCTGTTTCTAAACAACGTCTGCCACCCAAGTTTCTGCCCCACCCTAAAGGAGTTCCTGACCTCCGTGTCGTAATTCACGAAAATTTCCAGTTGCCTTGATGACTTGTTCTCCTTGTCCGCAGCCCCTGTCTCCTCTCCTTAGTTTCATTTTCTTTTTTAATCCTTCATTCCTTCTCGATTCTAATTGTATTATTATTGTTGTTATCTAACGTCTCTGCCATCATTTTCTAACCCTTATGAATTCTTCCCTTATATAAAAAAATAGCAACGTTGTGAGCGATCACGGAATGACCAATCATATACTGAGATTTAAAATCTTCCCTGATATCGGTGTTTCTTTTGTTTTTTAAAAAATCCCAAACTAAAGTTGACTTTCTGCTCTAAATTTAGCGTGTTAACATGGAACTTTAGTAAGGTTTTACAAGGTTTACAACTTTTATCTCTTCCTAAAGAACACGGAAAAGGCCCCAAATCCATCTCTGCATAAATTCCTGAAATAGCTGCTCTTCTCTTTTTTTCCGATTTATCTAGATTTGCCCCCAGCATACTCTTACTCTACCACTTTTCTTTCTAACCTAACCTAACCTTGTAAGAAAAGTTATGACCAACCTAGATAGTATATTCAAAAGCAGAGGCATCACTTTGCCGACTAAGGTCCGTCTAGTCAAGGCTATGGTTTTTCCAGTGGTCATGTATGGATGTGAGAGTTGGACTGTGAAGAAAGCTGAGCACTGAAGAATTGATGCTTTTGAACTGTGGTGTTGGAGAAGACTCTTGAGAGTCCCTTGGACTGCAAGGAGATCCAACTAATCCATTCTGAAGGAGATCAGCCTTGGGATTTCTTTGGAAGGAATGATGCTAAAGCTCCAGTACTTTGGCCACCTCATGCGAAGAGTTGACTCATTGGAAAAGACTCTGATGCTGGGAGGGATTGGGGGCAAGAGAAGAAGGGGACGACAGAAGATGAGATGGCTGGATGGCATCACGGACTCAATGGACGTGAGTCTGAGTGAACTCCGGGAGTTGGTGATGGACAGGGAAGCCTGGCGTGCTGCGATTCATGGGGTTGCAAAGAGTCGGACATGACTGAGCGACTGAAGGAACTGAACTGAACCTTGTATACGGAGGCTTCCCAGGTACCTCAGCTGGTAAAGAATCCGCTTGAAATACAGAAGACCCCAGTTCCATCCCAGTGTGTTAGGCTAACACAATCATTAGTATGGTTGATTTTAGGGTTTTAGGTGTATTATTTTTATTATTTTCTTAGTTTCTGCCTGTGGTGGGTGTTTCTCTATTACACCTCTCTTGCCTTTTCAAATATTCCTGTATCTTTTAGTATCTATTTAAATGTATCCGCTGATTTTGAACTATATCTCTTTGTAGTGTTTTTGTTTTTGCTTTTTTTAGGGGTCTGTAACCCTCTGATGCCATAGTTGGCATGTATATTACATCCACATGTATTGACAACTCCATCAGACAGTGGTTACATTTTTGCTTCAAGTAATAACATGTATTTTAAAGAATCTAAGAGAAAAATTGTCTATTATCATTTCTGTTATTCTTTCTTTATTCGGAAGTTCCAAGTTCCCAAAGGGAACAGTTCAGGTTGAAGGATTCCTTCTAGTATTTCAGAGAAGGCCTGCTGCAATGAGTTTGTCTGAGGAAGTTTTATTTTGACATCATTACTGAAGGATATGGGTGCGAAATATGGACTTCTGGGCTGGCAATTCTTTTCTTTCTTTCTTTTGTTTTACATTGCCACATACCTTATTTTTAAAATTGAAATATAGTTGGTTGACAACATTATGTTGGTTTCAGGTGGGCAGTGTAATGTTCTTTCTTTTATCACTTTACAGAGCATTGCCTTCTCAGAACCTTGGTTTCTAATGAAAAAACCAAACAGTCCTTCCAATTGTTCCTCTCATGGTCATACATAAAGGGAATTGTTTTCTCTGTCTACTTTCAAGATTTTTTTCTTTATCTTAGTTGTCAGCAGTTTGATTATAATGTGGATAGGTTTGGTTTCTTTTGAGGTTATTTTGTCTTACAGCTGTATATTTATGTTTTTCACCAAATTTATGTTTTCTTTGATAATGTCTACCTTTTTTTTTCTGCATTTATCTCTTTCCCATTTCCAAATATCATGAACATTAGACCTTTTGATATTGTCCCACAGTACCTTGAGGATGATTTTTTCAATCTTTTTTTTCCTTCTTTTATAGAAATTGGATGAATCTGTTGATCTGTTTGCAAGTTCACTGACTTTTTCTTCTGTCACCTTCATTGTGTTATTGAGATCATCCCGTGAATTTCTTTGTTTAAAATATGGTAATTTTTTAGTTCTAAAATACTCACTTAAAAAATAATTTTTATTTCCCAGTTGAGAACATCAATCTTTTTGTTTATTTCAAGAGTATCTACCTTTGTCTCATTGAACATGATAATTATAGTTGTTTAAACTTGAAAAAGTTTCCATATCAGGATAATCTTGAGCTTGACGTATGATTGTCTTTTCCTTTGAGAATTGGTCACATTTCCGTGTATTTTACATGTTGAGTAATTTTAGATTATACTATAAACATTTTGAATCTTATACGATTCTGAGTCCTGTTAAAATCCTCCGGAGAATGCCAGCTATTTTCTGTTGACAGGTAGTGAAACTGTGTGTGTTCAGAATGTCCTGAGCTCTCCTTCTGTGGGCAGAAGTTCCTACGTCAGTTCAGTTCTTAAAGACTTTGTTCTCCTGCTATGGGTCTTTATCCTACGCAAGCAGCTCAGAGTGAGCCTAGGACTCTTATCAGTTCATACACAAAATTAGGGGCTACCTTTCCCTATTTCTTTCCCCTTTATTATTTTCCCCATTTCCTGTGACTCCCAGGGGCCCCTTCATCCATCCCTCTGGGTAGAAATCTGGTGTTCTTCTAGGAGTTTTAGCTACATGTACTGCTGTGATTGGAGTTACTATCAAGGCAAAACAATGAGGGAAAGGAGAGAAGAAAAAGGAATCTTCACACTCCAGGCCGTAGGGTCCTCCATCCAGATGGACAGGTTTTCTCCTTGGGTTTAGGTTCCTGTGCCACCATGGCCTCCTCAGGGCAGAGCCAGGGGGAAAAAAAAAAAAGAGAAAAAAACCCCAAATCTTTGTGACTCAATACTGATCACAACGGTTATGTAAACTAAAATATGGAGGAGAAGAGACAGATCTTCCTTACAGAAGAATTCTCAGCCTTTGACGTAGATTCTCTTCCCTCCCCTTGAGTGTGCGCTAGACTTAGTCACTTGTCTCCAGCCAGCAAACACACATTAGCCAGGTTAACACCACCGGTGATTAGTTATGTTGACAGAAGATACCCTTGATGTGAGAGCATGAAAAGGACACTTGCTTCTTTAATGTTCTTTGCTAAAACCCAAAACTCCAGTCTACACATGAGCAAAACATCCAGCAAACCCAATCTGAAGGACTTTCTACAAAGCACCTGATGAGTGTGCCTCGAGACTCAAGGCCAAGAAAGCAAGAGAAGACCCAGAAGCTCCCAGAGAACCATGGAGACATGATGACGATGAAATGTGGTGTCCTAGAGTGGCGCCCACAGCAGGAAAGGACAGGAAGTCTGGACTTTAATCATAGTCTAAACATACCAGGATTGTTTTCTTGGTTTTAAAACATAGAACATGTTAACATAAGATGTTAACATGGGCAAAATAGAGTGAGGGGGGCTCAGGGACTCTATACTATCTTTCCAGTTTTTCTGACAACCTAAAGTTATTCTAAAGTAAAAGTTTACTGGAAACAACGACAGCAACAGGGATTTCCCCCATACTCTCCGGCTTGTGGCAACACTTTTTGTTAGTTCTCTGTCTAAAAGCGAAACGTTCTCTCTGAGTTTTTGCTGCCTGTGTCTTCTTTGTACTTCTGCACAGGGGCCACCCTTGGTTTCAAGTCAGGAGATAAAAGAAAACCCTCCACAAAGCTCACTTTTTATATGGTTTGCTTTTTAAATTTTGACTTCCCTTCTTAAGCTACTAACTGTTATTGGTGCTCAGATACTTGCTGTTATTATTATGTTATATTGTTATTGTTATTTTAACCATCATCAGAGTTTTAGTTGTCATCACTGTGAGAAAGGTTATTGTATTCTGACTCCAAGTTGCCCAGTATCTTTCCTGATCCTTCAGGTCTTATAGTGGCGGTGGTTTAGTCTCTAAGTCATGTCCTACTCTTGTGACCCCATGGACTGTAGCCCACCAGGCTACAGGTCTGTGGGATTTTCCAGGCAAGAATATTGGAGCGGGTTGCCACAGGGAATCTTCCCGACCCAGGGATCTAGCCCACATCTCCTGCAATGTAGGTGGCCTCCTGCATTGCCGGTGGATTCCTTACCATTGAGCCACAGGTCTTATAAGGTAATTAAATCACTACATAAGTACCAGTTCCCATTCATTCTCGTGTCGTGTACACATTCATCTTATTTTTGCCTATTATATTCAGTTTATGCTCACCCATACATGGATCTTAATTTAGGGGTGGCACTGACAAGGTTGCTGACATTTGAAATGTGTTTGCTGTCTGAATTCCCGTTTCAGAGCTGGAAATTGAGTTCACAGAGCAAAGATGTCTAGGAAGTAGGAGAAGGACCTAAGCTTTATTGCACACCATTGAATGCCAGTCAGGATGTTCAATGTATGCAGTCCCATTTAGCCTCACAGTAACTTGGTGAAGGGGCACCTTGGAATGAGGTCCAAGATTACAGAGTTGGAGCCTGAGGTTCAGAAAGATGGAGTAGCCTGCTTCATTCCACAGCCAGTAAGTGCAGGGCCAAGGTCAGAACCAAGAACTTCCATCTTCATTAAACTGCCTTCAGTGTAAGTTAAGGGGAAAAGATAAAGAAAGGAAGGGAAGAAGGATGGAAGAGAAAGGAGAAAGGAAAGAAGATGAACTTACTTTAATAAGGAATGAGATCAGATGTTGACACTACCAGCATGGATTCCCTACTATCACAGTGTATGTACACTTGACTATGCCCTGGCTCCTCTCTGAGTTAGTGATGCTCTTTTGGACTTGGCCAGCACTGTTCTGGAGTACCCTGTCTGTATTTGCATACTCAGTCGCTTCAGTCATGTCCAGCTGGGTGTGATCTTATGGACTGTAGCCTGCCGGGCTTCTTTGTCCATGGGATTCTCTAAGACAAGAATACTGGAGTGGATTGCCGTGCCCTCCTCCAGGGGATCTTCCCGACCCAGGGATCAAGCCTGCAGTGTCCCCTGCGTCTTCTGCATTGCAGGCAGATCTCTTGGCAGCCACCCAAGAAGCCCACCCTGTCCATCCGTGGGCCTAAATTGACCCTCTGCTTTCTTCCAAAAATGATTTGTGGCAACTGCAGAGGAAATAACTGAAATGAACTTTTTTTTTTTTTTTTTTTTGCTTAAGGAAAGTTGGAAGGGAGAAGGCATATGAGGGAAGAAGGCAACTAAGGACAGAGATACAAGAGAAAACACAATTCTGTAAAGAAGTACTGCGGACAAGTTTTATCTGATTCTCCATTTTGGTGGAGAGATTGGAATTCACATAAGGGCAGAAGGACTGTTTTGCTAAAGATATCTTATTCTAAACAGCATAAGGATCCTGCCTTTGCATGGTTTACACACAGGTAATATAGTGTGTTGTGATGACAACTGAATAGAACAAGGAGAGTTGTCTCCTGAGGATGAACTTAATAGCAGATTACAATTCCATTATGAAAACTGAACAGGCAGATCGGAAAGCAAGGCATGTGAGATAAGTAACCATTAAGGATCTTAGGTAAATATAATTAGATTTGTATTGAATGCAAGCTCGATGGGAAAAGCTCATTGTGACCCAAAATCATTCGTTCTACATGACTGCCTTCTACTCTGCCTTGCAGATGGTTACGCAGTAACAGACTCTATTGTTGATTTCACAAAACACCTCCTTGTAAATATTTGATGCTCAGGAAGAATTCTAATTAAATTAAGTAATAAAATTATCATGAAAGCAATGTAGATTGTAATAACATTTAAAAATCATTTTATGAACTGAGTCCAGAGAATCAAAACTGTTTTCCAGTGGACTCATGCTGCGAACAAGTGAACAGGGGCCAGTCCCCTACCCCTGCTCTGGTCCCATTCAGACCCTTCCACCACTGGAGCCCTTCTCCCTGATCTGAAGCCATACCCACTGTTATCAGCTTAGTATGCACATTTGTAAGCTTCCCTGGTAGCTCAGGTGGTAAAATATACATCTGCAATGCAGGAGACCTGGCTTCAATCCCTGGGTCGGGAAGATCCCCTGGAGAAGGGAATGGCTACACACTCCAGTATTCTTGCCTGGGGAATCCCATGGACAGAGGAGCCTGGCTGGCTGCAGTCCATGTGGTTGCAAAGAATCAGACACCGACTGAGTGACTAAGCATACACGCATGGTGTATATTAGTTTTTATGTGTTTGTCTTGCACACAGTCACATACATAAATTATCTTATAGTTACGGGTCCACACCTTGTTTTTCTTCACTTCGAAGTATCCTGGAGCTTTTATTATCAGTTCCTAAAGGCCTGCCTTTATGTAATGCACAATTCCATTTTGTAACAGCACCATTGTTTGTATAATCGCAGTACCCCTAATAGGCATTTAGATAGCTTTAGATTTGGGGTTATTAATAATAACAGTGCTGAACATCTTGTGTAAGTCTCTTGTATATAAGTATTTCCCCTAGGATAGAAACCTTACAGTGTAGTTGCTGGGTCAAAAGATGTGTCATTTTAAATGTAAATAATGCTGCTAAAATGTTCTCCAAAAAACCATATCCTCTTAATGAGTGGATGGCATCAATTTTTTATCTTGTCAATACTAGATATAAGCAGTCTGAAATATTTTCCAGTCAGATGGGTGAAAAATGGTATTTCATTAGGGGTTAAATTTACCTTTTTTATGAATATGAGTGACTGTGAGTAAAAGTGCATATTTTCACATGGCATTTTGTCCTGGGAGATGGCAATTCATCTTATCTTTTTTCTCATTGAGTTGTTATTTTTTATGTATTTTGAATATTGAAACTTGGTGTTATACACTGCAAACATTTTCTCTCATCTTGTGCATTTTAGTCTTTTATAAATATTACAGATGCTTTAAATTTAAACTGAATATAAATTCATTTGCTGTGTATCAATTATTATTACATGTATCAATTATTAAATTATGTTGTCAATTGTTTTAATCATAAAAATACCTTCCCTTTCTTGCAACTATAAAGCCTTTCTCTATTTTTTTTTCTAAAATTTTCTAATTATTTTTTATCTTAAGCTCCTAAATAATCTGAGTCTCTTGTCAGGAAAAATACTTATTTTCCCCTCAAGAGATAGCTAATTCCTCCTATATAATTTATTGTGATTGGTTTATCCCCATTCTTCAGTATGAGAATATGTCTTTCTATCACACAGTGAATTGACAAAACCATCAGTATGTTTAAAAAGAAAAATTCTCTCTTGTACTGCTCTGGTGGCTGTGCCTACACCAAAGCAACATCTTTGTTTATTTCAGGTTTTCTACAGTGTGCTTTGGTAACTAGAAGAGCAAGTATCACTTCCTTTCTATTCTTTAAGAATTTTATTTTGGCTATTTTTATACATGCTTTATTCCAAAAAAACTTTTAGGACCAACCTGTCTGGTTTTCATTAAAAAAATAACAACTGTATATTCAATAGGGACAGCATTGGAGAATAGTGAATTTATGTTAAATTGTTGGGAATGAGCAATTTTCAACACCTTCCAGGAACTTATGTGTTCTTCAGTAAAACTGTATCTTTTCCTTCATATGGGCCTTGCACATTTTTGGTGAGATTTATAATTCACATTTTCTCTGCTGTTATGATGTGGTAGGGTTGCTGTCCTCCTATATATTTTCAGATTGCTTATTGCTAGTGCATGGGCTTCCCTTGTGGCTCAGCTGGTAAAGAATCCGCCTGCAACGCAGGAGACCTCGATTCAATCCCTGGGTTGGGAAGATCCCCTGGAGAAGGGAAAGGCTATCCACTCCAGTATTCTGGCCTGGAGAATTCCATGGACTCTATAGTCCATGGGGTTACAAACAGTCAGACGCGACTGATCGATTTTCACTTTCTTTCAAGAATAATAAGAATGCAGATGACACCACCCATATGGCAGAAAGCTAAGAACTAAAGAGCCTCATGATGAAAGTGAAAGAGGACAGAGTGAAAACGTTGGCTTAAAGCTCAACATTCAGAAAACTAAGATCATGGCATCTGGTCCCATCATTTCGTGGCAAGTAGATGAGGAAACAGTGGAAACAGTCAAAGAAGAGGATTCAAACCTTATTTCTAGCATTTGCTGCGTAAAGTTGAGGAAGGGACTAAGCCCTCTGACCTTCTGATGCTAACACCTTCCTCGCTGTGGGTCACATTACTGAATGAAAAGTGCCTGAAAGTGAAAGTCACCCACTCGTGTCCGACATGGAATCTCCAGGCCAGAATACTGCAGTGGATAGCCTTTCTCTTCTCCAGGGGATCTTCCCAACCCAGGGATCAAACCCAGGTCTCCCACATTGCAGGTGGATTCTTTACAAGATGAGCCGCCAGAGAGGCCCTGAAAAATGCCTGCTATCCGATAAATGCCCAACAAATGGTGGCCTTTGTGGTCCTTGGCAGAGACGGACTTTGAGTCTGACAGGACTGGTTTTGAGCCTTGGCTCTGCCACTTCCTCATGGCATGCACCTTGGACAAGCCATCTGGACTCTTTAAGTCTCAGTTTCTTCAAAGTCAGGCTGGTCATAATTAAAGGATTCAGTGAGAACACATATGTGTCAGTACCTTGTAATATTTCATGTGACAGTAGCTACTAGTCATGTCACTTCTGACAGTCTTCCTTCTCAAGGCAAGAAAAGCAAATGCTCTTGTTGAGATGTAGAAGACAAATATATTTTACTCAGTTCAGTCGCTCAGTCATGTCTGACTCTTTGCGACCCCATGAATTGCAGCACACCAGGCCTCCCTGTCCATCACCAACTCCCGGAGTTCACCCAAACTCAAGTCTATCAAGTCGGTGATGCCATCCAGCCATCTCATCCTCGGTCGTCTCCTTTTCCTCCTGCCCCCAATCCCTCCCAGAGTCTTTTCCAATGTGTCAACTCTTCACATGAGGTGGCCAAAGGACTGGAGTTTCAGCTTTAGCATCAGTCCTTCCAAAGAACACCCAGGACCAATCTCCTTTAGAATGGACTGGTTGGATCTCCTTGCAGTCCAAGGGACTCTCAAGAGTCTTCTCCAACACCACACTGCAAAAGCATCAATTCTTTGGTGCTCTGCCTTCTTCACAGTCCAACTCTCACATCCCTACATGACCACAGGAAAAACCATAGCCTTGACGAGACGGACCTTTGTTGGCAAAGTAATGTCTCTGCTTTTCAATATGCTATCTAGGTTGGTCATAACTTTTCTTCCAAGGAGTAAGCGTCTTTTAATTTCATGGCTGCAATCACCACTGCAGTGATTTTGGGGCCCAAAAAATAAAGTCTGACACTGTTTCCACTGTTTCCCCATCTATTTCGCATGAAGTGATGGGACCAGATGCCATGATCTTCATTTTCTGAATGTTGAGCTTTAAGCCAACTTTTTCACTCTCTACTTTCATTTTCATCAAGAGGCTTTTTAGTTCCTCTTCACTTCTCTTCTTACTAGTTAACATATTTGTAATTAGAACATTTAAAGGAAGCTTCAAATACTATCTGTAACCAATGAAGAATTTCAGGATTTTGGGTGTCTGGAGTTGTGGGTGTTTTAAAGACATTCTCACCTAGGCCATTTTCCATAAAGATGTGTAATAAGGATCCCAGGTAATCATCCAAGCCATTTGCTCAGAACCTCATGTCACACTTCTTTCTTGGACCCCAGCCACACAGGATGCTGCTTTTTGAAGACATAGTGATGCTGACTTACAGCCTTGATTTCATGCCCAAGTCACACCATCATAGATTATTTGGGGAAGGGGGCAGTGAAGACATCTCCGTTGCTTGGGTTCACTATTCTAACTACCAGAGTAGAAATAATCCTTTTCTTTTATTCATCAAATGTAGGCTGGCATAAGAGGCATTTCGATTAATGTTAACAAAATGGATTAATTATCACAAACGTTGATTCTGAGTCAGAAATTCTTTGAAATTGGACACAGTGGGTTGCAGTGTAAGAACATTTGATTGAAGGAAACCTTATTGATGAGACTTTTTTTTTTCATAATATCATATCCAGGCAGATTCTGCAATCAGGCAGTGGCTGATTTGAACATCCTAGAGGTGAAGCCCAATGAACCACATCCATCAACATGACAACCATCTATTCTAACCTTGAAACAAATTATTTTGTAAAAAAGCCGTTAGAAGTAATGAACTTTTCCAAGTAGAACTTTTAAGACTGCCAATTAATTCCTCACACTCTTTGCCAATACCCTTGAGCTTTACATTTATTGCTCAATGATTTTCAGAGAAGTAACACACTTTAAGCGTTGACGGAAAAATCCATGTTCTCGTAAAATGCACATGGAAATGACTTACATATACAGACCAGGGGTGGAGTTATAAGCAGGTATCTTTGGGAAACTGACACTTGTTTACAAAACACCAGATGACTCACCTGAAATTTCACAGCTGGTGAAATTCTGAGAGAAGTCAGAGGCGTGTCCCCACCCTGCTTGTGAAAAACCTTTGTACATCGTATAGGGGAGGGTGGTGAAGGCTAAGATTCATGACTTATTGACAGGTATTTGTTAAACTTGGATTTTATATCACTGAATGTAAACGGAAACAGACTCAGACATAGGAAACAAACATGGTTACCAAAGGCAAAGGGGAGAGGAGGAGGAATAAATTAGGAATATGGAACTAACAGATGCAAACTACTGTGTATATAATAAGGAACAGTGATATAGCACAAAGCACTATATACTCAGTATCTCATAGTAGGGACTTCCTAATAGGAAAAGGAGTGCATCAAGGCTGCATATTGTCACCCTGCTTATTTAACTTCTATGCAGAGTACATCATGAGAAATGCTGGATTGGATGAAACACAAGCTGGAATCAAGATTGTCGGGAGAAATATCAATAACCTTAGATATGCAGATGACACCACCCTTATGGCAGAAAGTGAAGAGGAACTAAAAAGCCTCTGGATGAAAGTGAAAGAGGAGAGTGAAAAAGTTGGCTTAAAGCTCAACATTCAGAAAATGAAGATCATGGCATCTGGTTACATCACTTCCTGGCAAATAGATGGGGAAACAGTGGAAACAGTGTCAGACTTTGTTTTTTTTTTCTGGGCTCCAAAATCACTGCAGGTGGTGATTGCAGCCATGAAATTAAAAGACACTTACTCCTTCAAAGAAAAGTTATGACCAACCTAGAGAGCATATTTAAAAGCAGACACATTACTTTGTCAACAAAGGTCCGTCTCGTCAAGGCTATGGTTTTTCCTGTGGTCATGTATGGATGTGAGAGTTGGACTGTGAAGAAGGCAGAGCACCGAAGAATTGATGCTTTGAACTGTGGTGGTGGAGAAGACTCTTGAGAGTCCCTTGGACTGCAAGGAGATCCAACCAGTCCATTCTAAAGGAGATTGGTCCTGGGTGTTCTTTGGAAGGACTGATGCCAAAGCTGAAACTCCAGTACTTTGGCCACCTCATGCGAAGAGTTGACACATTGGAAAAGACTCTGGGAGGGATTGGGGGCAGGAGGAAAAGGAGATGACCGAGGATGAGATGGCTGGATGGCATCATGGACTCGATGCACATGAGTCTGAGTGAACTCCGGGAGTTGATGATGGACAGGGAGGCCTGGTGTGCTGCAATTCATGGGGTCACAAAGAGTCAGACATGACTGAGCGACTGAACTGAAGTGAACTGAAGTGGCTCACTGGGAAGTAATTCTCACAGGCAGTTTCAATCCCTGAGTCAGGAAGATACCCTGGAGGAGGAAATAGTAACCCAATCCAGTATCTTGCCTGGGAAACCCCATGGACAGAGGAGCCTGGAGAGCTACAGTCCATAGAGTTACAAAGAGACATGTCTGAGCGACTGATTTCTTTTTTAATCTTGTAATGATCTGTGAAAGTGAAGTCGCTCAGTCGTGTCCGACTCTTTGTGACCTCATGGACTGTAGCCTACCAGGCTCCTCTGTCCATGGGATTTTCCAGGCAATAGTACTGGAGTGGATTGCCATTTCCTTCTCCAGGGGATCTTCTCAACCCAAGGATTGAACCCGGGTCTCCTGCATTGTAGACAGACACTTTACCTTCTGAGCCAACTGAATCACTATGCTCTACACCTGAAACTAACAAATATTGTAAACCAACTATACTTCGATAAAAACTTATTTATATTAGTATTTTTTCAGGCTTCATGTTTAGGATGTAAATGGGATGTAAATGTACATGAGGGCAAAGATTACAGATAGATTTTCTTCACCTCACTTGACCCGAGGTTGCCCACATGTGCTACCAGTATAGAGCGGGTGCTGAGAGCCGCGGGGGAAGGTACAGTAAGTAAGTAAAGGGGTGACTGCCATTACCCCAGATCCATTGCAGGCAGTCAGTCTAGAGCAGTGGTTCTAAACTGACAATGCACTGTAGAAGTTTCTGGGCGCTTTAAAAATACAGACGCTGGGTGTATCGCTGACCCTGCTCAGAGTGGCAATTGTCTTGCTGTTCATACTGTCTGCTGAACCCAGGGTAGGCAAGGTGCGAGCTAAGAGGCTGGAAGAAGGCTTGAGGAGCCATAGGGACAGCAGACACATTTCTTCTCTCCTGGCTGGCCTGGCAGCCTTAACACAGCCTCTCTCCTGGCTGACGCAGCAGCCACAGCATAACCATAACATAGCCATAACGGAGCCGTAACATAACCTCACATGACGTAGTCATGCGGTCATTGCAATGTAGCCCCAGCGCAGCAGCAGGCTGGGCTTTCATAGTGACATTCATACAGGGGTACTGCACGGACACTAGCCCACAACCAAGCGAGCACCTCGTGATGCGCACGTGCGGTGCTAGAAATGATCTCAGCTGTGACATAGTCATTATTTACAAAATGTGGAGCAGGAGAGCCTGAACTCACCATCTTGGCTCTTTTTTTCTCTCCCTACACTTGGGTTCCACCCAAACAAATTATGTCAAAGACTCTGGCCTTGTCACTGATGTTTATTGTGAGCCTTCCCAGAAATCCCAGCTTAAATCACATATCTGGTGCAAGGATCATGGCTCTGAATATTTGTTGTCTGAAAGGTGAGTTCGTTCTCATTGGAAATGGAAAACAACCTGGTAATCCTTATTTGTTTAGAAACAATGGTAGTATTGGGGCTTAAAGTTAGGGATTCAAAGAAGAAATAAAAATGTATGGGAAGTGCCAGGCTTGAGTTCTTAACCTCAGATCCCTGAAATCATAGGGGTTCTATAAATCCCTGAAATTATGTGCCAAGTTTGGCATATATGTGGGTCTCTATGTTTAGGGGATGGGGTGTTAGTCAATCAATCATGTCTGACTCTTTGCAAACCCATGGACTGTAGCCTGCCAGGCTCCTCTGTCCGTGGGTGTTCTGGGCAAGAACACCGGAGTGGGATGCCATTCCCTTCTCCAGGGGGTATTCCACATCCAGGGATTGAACCTGTCTGTATCTCTTATGTCTCCTGCATTGTCAGGCAGTTTCTTTCCCATTAGTGCCACCAGTGATGGAGAGAGAGGGGTAAAGATTCATCCTTAGAGAGGATTCTCAAAAGAAGCCACAGAGGGAAAAGGCACTTTCATGAAATTCACACCCACACGAAAATGCACAGTGTTAAAGAAAATGTGGGAGGGTCCTGAGTACTTCCCCAAATTGTCATTTTTCTTGTTTCCTTCACATGCTCTGATTCTTTCGGTCACCAGTTCCTCGTTCTCAGGGGACTGCTGTGGCTCCCATCTGCCGTCCTGCCCTAGAGAAAGTCATCTTTCCTTGGAGCACCTTAGCACAGCTGAGTGGGTCCCATCTCAAAACTACAAATGTTGAAGTGGAACAGACAAGATGAGCCCACAGCGAAGACTGTTGATAAGATACTTCATAACCCACAAGGGTCACATGAAGCTTCTTCTAATTCTTACCATGCTCCTGCTCCAGATGTCTGTTCCACTTTCCAGAGATCTTAATATTTGACTTCCTCCTGACCTTCCATCTCCTCTTGGCTGGGACAGTCTTAGCTCTGGTTACCGGCAGCCACCTCATGAGCCAAAAGTCTCTGGCAGACCGCGTAGAGATTCCCGTCTTGTTTCTGAAATAAGGGACGTCTTCATGCCTTCAGCAACCTGTGATTTCCGTCTGTTTTCATAGGGAGGATGGCAAATAGGTTTGAACTCACATGCTAAACCCTGCTGCTGCTAAGTCACTTCAGTTGTGTCCGACTCTGTGCGACCCCATAGATGGCAGCCCACTAGGCTCCTCTGTCTCTGGAATTCTCCAGTAAAGAATACCGGAGTGGGGTGCCATTGTCTTCTCCAATGCATGAAAGTGAAAAGTGAAAGTGAAGTCGCTCGGTCATGTCGACTCTTAGCGACCCCATGGACTGCAGCCCACCAGGCTCTCCGTCCATGGGACTTTCCAGGCACGAGTACTGGAGTGGGGTGCCATTGCCTTCTCCGATGCTAAACCCTACCAATTGGTAAAAGCATCCTCACAGAACTTCTTAAACTGAAACACGTGTGGGTATTCTGTGAGCATCTTGCTAAAATGCTAACTCTGATTCCCTCTGAGGCCCGCTGTGAGCAGCAGGCTGTGGGAGAGTTCTGTCACGAATGGCTCATCAGCTGGGATCCTTTGGGCATGTCTGTCCAAGAGTCAAGGAGAGGATGGCCGAGCCCTGAGGTGCCCTGAATTTGCCAGATGAGATAACAGCTCTTGCTCAGGCGCACAGTCCTGCTTCCTTCCTGGATGCTTTGTGGCTGCCGCAGACGTCCTGCTCCATTAGCTCCGGTTCTCCTTTTCCTTGTTGACTTGTTATTCCTTCCCTTAGCACAGAGAGGAGGATCTTTATTGTTCCTACAGCCCAGGAGCAGCTCACATTACAGCCCTGCCATCAGTGTGCTTGGGATCTGGCCTTGGCAGCCCTGTAAGAACTGGCTCTCTTCTGTCGATTGGATGGGTCTGGCAGTTTCTGCTGCCCCAGCCAGCGCCATGTGGCCAGAACCCCGGGTGTTCCCAAGCTTCAGTCGGACCCTTGCAGCTGTTTTGTTCCTTGCCCAGGTTGAGGCATCCACTCCACTTCTCTGCTGAGTCTGGAGCCCAGCCTTTCTGAGGCTTGGCTCTGCTTCAAATATGGCTAATCCAACCCAGATGGAGTGTGAAGGTGAGATGCTGACCGCAACGAGCGATGGAACTTGGACTCTGAGCTGCAGCATTTCGCCCTGCCCCCCTGGATGCTGCCCTTAGGGGCTGGTGCCAATCCTGCCTGGGCCAGCAGTAGCTCTGCTACTGCAACTTGGTGAGTCAGATGTTGTTGGGACTTGCTGTTCCAGTCCTGGAAGCTGCTGGCATGCTAAATGATTATTATTAATAGTAGTGGTATTAGTATCAATCATAATGATATAAGCATTAACAATTAGCATTATTGATTGCTTCCTATGTTGCAAGCTATAGACTAAGTGTATTGCACATATTTTTTCATATAATTCTCTGAAGAACCCCATGAGATAGTTTCTCTTTTTGGCACAATCTTTGTAATAGAGAAACTGAGGCTCAGGGGGTCAAGGACCTTGCCCCAAATCACTCAGATAATGAGAGGTGGAGCGAAGACTGGAACTCACAGTTTTCACTCAGCTTTAAAGCCTGTGCTCCTAATCACTAGGACACACTGTCTCCACTGCCAAGGGCCCAAGCCCATCACTGACTGACAGCTGCTATAACTTCAGCAGTGAAAAACCACTAATGAGTTTCCTTTAGAAGCTGCTGAACATCAGAAGGAGAAATGTTTGGGGGAGGCATCTGATTCTGCAGCATTTGTGCTCTGGAACTCTGCATAAGCAAAGTTCTTAAAAGTTCCTGGGCACACTATTTGCATATGAATAACTACTCACAGTTTAAATATCCGGGAAGGGAGTTGATACCTTCTGTCATTCCCGATTGTTTAACAAATTAATAAGGAAGCATCACCAGCTGAAAGTGGAAATCATTTCAGGCTGGGAGTGACTATAAAGCTGTACTGCAGTAGATGGGTGGAGACAGCGGCCGGAAGCAGCCATATGTCAACGGGAAGCAGGAGGTGCGATGCCATCGCCTTCACAGCCTGAATATGAGTATATGGTCCAAGTGCCAGAAACTTTGACCTCTCCTGCTCTATGATTTCCCTAGCAGACAGTCACACTGCCGCATGGAAATGCTGCCAGACAGTGCAGTCAGCCCTTGCCAGATACACAGTTCTTTACTGATACACAGTCCATCAGGCTTTTTTTTTTTTGGCTGTGCCATGCAGCATGTGGGATCTTAGTTCCTTGACCAAGGATCGAACCCACACCTCCTGTACTGGACTGCCAGGGAAGTCCCCAGAAAACATCATCTTAGGGTAGTTTCTATACTATTAATTATGATTGCTTTGCATTTTTATTACAATTGTCCTTAAGGATGTTTAAAGATTTTCAAAGATATTTTTTAAATGCCAGTGATCATCTGAAAGATCTCCCGGTGCTTTGTTTGTGGCATCTTCTGACCCCTAACTTTGGAAGAAATACTGGAGCTCGTATAGTCCTGAGCTGAGTGCTGCCAAGGTCACTGGGTTCCTTGCCTGGGTTTCTTGATGGCAAACAGAAACTGACTCCAACTAACTTGGACAGGAAAGAATGGGCATTTATAACAAAGCATCTACTGGTTTACAGAAGGGATGACTAAGAACCAGATGGTACAGGAAGTAGGAGAGCTCCAGAAATCTAGGGGTCAAGAACTAGTGCTCTGCCTTTACAAACTGGTCACTGTCAAGAGGAAACCATTCCTTTTTCCTCTTGAGTCATACAGTCCTGGGGTGGAGAGCACTTTAAACGTGCTGCAGTCAAGAGCTCACGCCTGGGATCGAGGCAGGGAAACACCTTGGCTGACAGACAATGCTGTTTGGGTAGCTTGACTGGCAGTACAGCCCCAGTTACTACTCTCCCTTTATCCATGGCCCTTGAAATGACTTCACAGCTTTTTCCCTCAAGGGGGAGGTATTGTTTCTTCACTCTTGAACCTTGGCGGCCCTGCTTTAGCTGATAGTTGGTGATGTTTTGGGCTTCCCTGTGGCTCAGCAGGAAAGAATCCTCCTGCCACTGCAGGAGAGGCAGGTTTGATCCCTGGGTGCAGAACATCCCCTGGAGGAGGGCGTGGCAACCCACTCCAGTATTCTCGCCTGGAGAATCCCATGGACAGAGAAAAGTGGCGGGCTACAGTCCATGGGGTCAAAAAGAGCCGGATACGACTGAGCGACTAACACAACAGCCATAGGTGGCATCTCTGGGGGTGGGCCACAGGGGGCTCATAAGCTTCTGCTCTCTCTCTTTTGGGAGCTTCAAGTCCTGAGAACAAGGGCAGGCCAACATGGTGGGGCATGAGAAGCTGTGTGCCGTGCAGAGGGGCCATCCCAGCTGAGTCATCCTAGCCAGTGAGTCCATTAATTCCGCTGTGCTCAGACGGCTCCCCAACTTCAGCAGTTCAAGGCAGTGGTCCATGTTTGTTACCTCACACGGCCTCTGAAGGTCTGGAGTCCACGTGCCACTTAGTTGAGGGGCTTCAGACTGGGG
Organism: Aepyceros melampus; assembly: GCA_006408695.1. Classification (NCBI taxonomy): domain Eukaryota; kingdom Metazoa; phylum Chordata; class Mammalia; order Artiodactyla; family Bovidae; genus Aepyceros; species Aepyceros melampus. The sequence goes on from SJXQ01003551.1 coordinate 144,443, forward strand.
ATCTCTCGCAAGGTTTGGACAAGATTTTGGCTGGCCCTGTAGTCATCTGAGGCCAGAACTTTCTCTTCTGATAAGTTGCTCTTACAGGCCAAGTGGCTCCCTCACTTGGCTGGTCAGTCGGCATTACTTGTTTCCTAGACAACTTCCTTACTCCTTGCGGGGGCCTCTCCCCTGCTCTAGGCTGCTTGTGTGTCCTAATAACAAGCCCACGCCCCTCCCCAGAGCAGACCATCCAGGAAAACAAGCTGGAAGCAGCAATGCCTTTTGTGACCTCAGAAATCCCACACCATCACTCTGCCGCATTCAGTTAGAAATGAATCTCTACGTTTGGCCAATATCCAAGGGGAGGAGAATTATGCTCCACCTTTCAGAAGAAAGTATGAAAGAATTTTCAGATACATCTTGAAACCAGCACAAAAAGTCAGCTTCTAGTCACCTGTCCAGCTGAAGAGGCATGGGCCCCTGGGATCAGCCAGAGTAGCCCACATCAGCAGAAGGTCCCAGAAGACCACATAAACTTAAAAAAAAAAAAAGTGTGTTTTAAGCCACAAACATTTATAGTATACGTTTGTGATACATCTGTGTGTGTTAGTCTCTCAGTCGTGTCTGATTATGCGACCCCATGGAATAGAGAGCTGATCTGGCTCTTCTGTCCATGGAATTCTCCAGGCAAGAATACTGAAGTGGGCTGGCATTCCCTTCAGGGGATCTTCCTGACCCAGGCATTGAACCCAGGTCTCCATCATTGCAGGCAGATGCTTTACGGTTTGTGCCGCCAGGGAAGCCTCACAGTTTGTTATATAGAAATCATGATTAATACACTTATTAATACCGCATACAGTGAATGGCTTCCCCAGTGGCTCAGCAGGTAAAGAAGTCACCTGCAGTGCAGGAGACACACAGAGAAGAAATGGCAACCCACTCCAGTGTTCTTGCCTGAAAAATTACAGAGACAGAGGAGCCTGGAGGGCTGCAGTCCATGGGGTCACACACAGTCAGGCATGACTGAGTGACTGAGCACACGCAGTGACAGAGGGCAGGGTCTCCAAAGGAATGCCAGACTTGGATCTCCTGACATACCTGTCTTCAAGGAACGTGCAGCTCTGTGAAGGAACGGCACTGGTAGGTTTCATGAAGGGAAAGGACCACGGTAGAAACATTCCAAGGCCCAGAGTTCCGTCAGGCTCTGAACTCCTCCTGCAGATGCTAAGTGATTCTGTTTTAAACTTATTTTATGAAAGTAGAGTTGATTTACAATGTTATGTTAATTTCTGCTGTGCTGTAAAGTGATTCAGAGATATATATATATATGTATGAAAAGTGAAGCTGAAAGTGAAAGTCAGTCAGGCATGTCCAACTCTTTGCAACCCCACAGACTATACAGTCCATGGAATTCTCCAGGCCAGAATACTAGAGTGGGTTGCTGTTCCCTTCTCCAGGGGATCTTCCCAACCCAAGGATTGAACCCAGGTCTCCTGCATTGCAGGCAGCTTCTTTACCAGTTGAGCCACTAGGGAAGCCCTATATATATATGAATAGGCTTCACTTTTCATGGGATTATCCAGGCAAGCATATTGGAATGGGTTGCCATTTCCCCCTCCAGGGGATCTTCCAGATTCAGAGATTAAACCCAAATCTCATATGTCTTCTGTTTTGGCAGGTGGATTCTTTACCACTGCACCAACTGGGAAGCCATATTCTTTTCTAAAATTGTTTATCACAGGATATTGTGTATAGTTCTCTATGCCATACAGTAAGACCTGGTTTATCCATTCCATATATAATAGTTTGCATCTGCTAATCCCAAACTCCTAATCCAGCCCTCCTCCTCTCCCCCTTGGCAACCACAAATCTGTTCCCCATACCTGTGAGTCTGTTTCTGTTTCATAGATAAGTTCATTTGTGTCATATTTTGGATTCCACACATAATGGTATCATATGGTGTTGCCTGTCTCTTTCTTGGAGAAGGAAATGGCAACCCACTCCAGTATTCATGCCTGGAAAATCCCATGGACCGAGGAGCCTGGTGGGCTACAATCCATGGGGTCGCAAAGAGTTGGACACGACTGAGTGACTTTCTGTGTGTGTGTGTGTCTTTCTGACTTACTACACTTAGTATGGTTATCTCTAAGTCCATCCATGTGGTTGCAAATGACATTATTTCATTTTTAATGATTGAAAACTATACAGAAAAGATCTTCATGACCCAGATAACCATGGTGGTGTGATCACTCACTTAAAGCCAGACATCCTGGAATATGAAGTCAAGTGGGCCTTAGGAAGCATCACTACAAACAAAGCTAGTGGACTTAGGAAGCATCACTACAAACAAAGCTAATGGAATTCCAGTTGAGCTATTTAAAATCCTAAAAGATGATGCTGTGAAACTGCTGCACTCAATATGCCAGCAAATTTGGAAAACTCAGCAGTGGCCACAGGACTAGAAAAGGTCAGTTTTCATTGCAATCCCAAAGAAGAACAATGCCAAAGAATGCTCAAACTACCTCACAATTGCACTCACCTCACATGCTAGCAAAGTAATGCTCAAAATTCTCCAAGCTGGGCTTCAACAGTACGTGAACTGACAACTTCCAGATATTCAGAGGATTTAGACAAGGCACAGGAACCAGAGATCAAATTGTCAACATCCACTGGACCATAGAAAAAGCAAGAAAATTCCAGAAAAACATCTTCTCTTTTTTATTGATTACACCAAAGCCTTTGCCTGTGTGGATCACAACAAACTGGAAAATTCTTCAAGGGATGGGAAACCAGACCACCTTATCTGCCTCATGAGAAATCTGAATGCAAGTCAAGAAGCAACAGTTAGGACTGGACATGGAAAAACCTTCTGGTTCCAAATTGGGAAAGGAATATGTCAAGGCTGTATGTTGTCACCCTGCTTCAGTTCAGTTCAGTTCAGACCAGTCGCTCAGTCGTGTCCGACTCTTGCGACCCTATGAATCGCAGCACACCAGGCCTCCCTGTCCATCACCATCTCCCAGAGTTCACTCAGACTCACGTCCATCGAGTCAGTGATGCCATCCAGCCATCTCATCCTCTGTCGTCCCCTTCTCCTCCTGCCCCCAATCCCTCCCAGCATCAGGGTCTTTTCCAATGAGTCAACTCTTCTCATGAGGTGGCCAAAAGACTGGAGCTTCAGTTTCAGCATCATTCCTTCCAAAGAAATCCCAGGGCTGATCTCCTTCAGAATGGACTGGTTGGATCTCCTTGCAGTCCAAGGGACTCTCAAGAGTCTTCTCCAACACCACAGTTCAAAAGCATCAATTCTTCAGCACTCAGCCTTCTTCACAGTCCAACTCTCACATCCATACATGACCACAGGAAAAACCATAGCCTTGACTAGACGGACCTTAGTCAGCAAAGAAATGTCTCTGCTTTTGAATATGCTATCTAGATTGGTCATAACTTTTCCTCCAAGGAGTAAGTGTCTTTTAATTTCATGGCTGCAGTCACCATCTGCAGTGATTTTGGAGCCCAAAGAAATAAAATCTGACACTGTTTCCACTGTTTCCCCTTATTTGACTTATATGCAGAGTACATCATGCAAAATGCTGGGATAGATGAAACACAAGCTGGAATCAAGATTCAGGGAGAAATATCAATAACCTCAGATATGCAGATGACACCATCCTTATGACAGAAAGAGAAGAACTGAAGAACCTCTTGACAAAAGTGAAAGAGGATAGTGAAAAGGCTGGGTTAAAACTCAACATTCAGAAAACTAAAATCATGGCATCTGGTCCCATCACTTCATGGCAAATAGATGGGGAAACAATGGAAACAGTGAGAGACTTCATTTTCTTAGGCTTCCCAAATCACTGCAGATGGTGACTGCAGCCATGAAATTAAAAGACACTTGCTCCTTGGAAGAAAAGCTATGAACAACCTAGAAAGCATATTAAAAAGCAGAGACATTACTTTGCCAACAAAGGTCCATATTTTCAAAGCTTGGTTTTTCCAGTGGTCATGTATGGATGTGAGAGTTGGACTATAAAGAAATCTGTGCACCAAAGAATTGATGCTTTTGGACTGTGCTGTTAGAGAGGACTGTTGAGAGTCCCTTGGACTGCAAAGAGATCACACCAGTCAATCCTAAAGGAAATCAAACCTGAATATTCACTGGAAGGACTGATGCTGAAGCTGAAACTCCAGTACTCTGGCCACCTGATGCAAAGAGTTGACTCATTGGAAAAGACTCTGATGGTGGGAAAGATTAAAGGCAGAAGGAGAAGGGGACAACAGAGGATGACGTGGTTCGATGGCATCACCGACTCGATGGACGTGAGTTTAAGCAAACTCCGGGTGTTGGTGATGCACAGGGAGTCCTGGCGTGCTGCAGTCCATGGGGGTCACAAAGAGTCAGACATGACTGAGTGACTGAACTGAACTGAGTATTCCACTGTGTGTGTGTGTACGTGGATAACATCATCCATTTATCTGTTGATGGACATTTGGGTTGTTTCCATGATTTGGCTTAACTGTGAATAGTGCTACTGTGAACAATGGGATTCCTGTATCTTTTTGCATTTTAGTTCTGTCTTGATGTATGTTCAGGAGTGGAGTTGTTGGATTATACAGTAACTCTATATTTAGTTTTTTGAGGATCTTCTGTACTATTCTCCTGAATATTCATTGGAAGGACTGATGCTGAAGCTGAAATTCCAAAACTTTGGCCACCTGATAAGTAGAACAAGCTCATTGGAAAAGACCCTCACGCTGGGAAAGATTGAAGGCAAAAGGAGAAGGGGGCACAGAGGATGACATGGTTATACAGCATCACCGATTCAATGGACATGGATTTGAACAAATTCCAGGAGATGGGGAAGCATAGGGAAGCCTGGTGTGCTGCACTCCAGGGGATCACAAAAAGCTGGACAGGACTTAGGGACTGAACAACAGAATTCTCCAATGACTGGACCAATTTACATTCCAACCAACAATGCAGGAGGATTCCCTATTCTCACATCCTCTCCACATTCTTTCTTTATGGATTTTTTTAATGATGATCATTTTGATTTGTGTGAGGTGGTACCTCATTGAGGTTTGATTTGCATTTCTCTAATAAGCAGTCATGTTGAGCATCTTTTCATGTGCCTGTTGCTCATCTGTATGTCTTCTGATTGACTCTTAATTGAGAAACTGGTCAACCCCGGAAGGACATTAGCCTCAGCCTTTCCTAAGAGATGCCATCGAAGCAGGGTTAAAAGCTTCATAGGAATTGCTGAAGTACTGAATATTAAATACTGAACTATTCAGAAGGCTTGAATATGCAAAGCCTTAATGGTGTGAAGCAAGATGGCATAGTTTAGAAACCAGAAGTAGTTCAGAATTCCTAGAACCTGAGGTATAAGGAAACACTGGTGGAAATGCAATGTAAACAGGTAGAAAAGGGGCTGACCATCAAAACCTTCATATGGAGATGAGATCATCAATCTTACTGTTCCCAGAACAGTCCTGGAGGACAGTCCTACTGTTCTGCTAGTATGGCACCCTTTCAATATCAAGTAAATCTTCATTTGGATGATAAATTATATGGTCAACACACCCCTATGTTGGGATAAGAAGAAGCAGTTTTCACAGTTTAATCAGTGATGGTGCTTTTCACTCTATGATGAAATAATGGGGGGGAAATGTAACTTTCTGTGAGCTGAAAATAGATTGGAGAGAAAACTAAGAATCAAGAAACTTATTTTTGATGAGTGATTAGAAAGGCAAGACTTTCCAAAAAGTCTTCTTAATCCTATTTTTCAAAAGATGATATTTATTCCTACAGCTTCCTATTAGAAGTGCAAACTTACTATTTAATATGAACTGAAAGTTTGCTTTTCCTAGATTTCTAGCATGTTTTCTTGTTAGCTGTCTCTACTTTTTAAGAAAACTGCTGATAATTTTAGTGTAATTTAAGGTTAATGTCCCCCATTAATTACTAAAGTCACATTATTCTGAAAATAGAATTTTTAATAGTTATCTTTTTCTTTTTATGTCTTATCACTGTCTTTTATCACATACAACACAGATAGTCATATGTGCTAAAACCAAAATACTTTTACACTGACTGAAAAAAACTTGCAAACCTCTCTCTCCAGGGAAAGATTTTTAACTCAGAAAATAGCAATTTTGTGATGAGCTACCAGATAGTTTCCATTATCTGTCAATGGTGGTATTGCTTATGCACTTCCTTTCAGATCCACAGTTATTAAAAATAGAATTCAATTAGTGGCTGGTTCTTAGAAAGTTCTGGCATTTATGAGTCAACTCAAAAAGATAGCATTACATGGACAGCAAGTGATTACATGGCAATACTTTTTAGTATATAGGAGGAATTTCAACAGTTACAGAAAAGAAAATAAATTTTCTCATTTCTGCAGGTTATACATTTAGATGTTTTCTGTCTTTAAATAAAAGATTTTAATGTCTCTTCAATGTCTCCAAGATTTTAATTCTTTACCTTGGTCAGATGCTTTTATGGTTGTTAACTCATTTGTAACTTTCTTATATAATTTTTGCAATCATAGCTATTTAATATTTATCTTAAAAATTTAGATTGATACATCCCCCCCTTAGTTTCAGTGTAAAATTAAAGCAGAGAATAAAGGGATAAATACAAATTAATGTAATCCAGTATGATTTTATTTTTAATCCATTTTGTTGGCTTAATGATTTTATAGTTTTACCAGCTGAGCTACCAGGGAAGCCCAGTGGTTTTATAGCGTATATCTTTACTTACCACAGTCTACTTCAAAGTGCTGTTTCACCAGTTCATAAACAACCTCATGTTAGTATACTTTCATTTCTCTCCCTGTAGCCTTTGTCCTATTATCGTGATGCATTTTGCTTTTTTATCTACTATAAACAGTAAGCTACATTGCCGGGAGAAATATCAATAACCATAGATATGCAGATGACACCACCCTCATGGCAGAAAGTGAAGAGGAGCTACAAAGCCTCTTGATGAAAGTGAAAGAAGAGAGTGAAAAAGTTGGCTTAAAGCTCAACATTCAGAAAACGAAGATCATGGCATCTGGTCCCATCACTTCATGGGAAATAGATGGGGAAACAGTAGAAACAGTGTCAGACTTTATTTTGGGGGGCTCCAAAATCACTTCAGATGGTGACTGCAGCCATGAAATTAAAAGACGCTTACTCCTTGGAAGAAAAGTTATGACCAACCTAGACAGCATATTCAAAAGCAGAGACATCACTTTGCCGACTAAGGTCCNGAAGATCATGGCATCTGGCCCCATCACTTCATGGGAAATAGATGGGGAAACAGTAGAAACAGTGTCAGACTTTGTTTTTTGGGGCTCCAAAATCACTGCAGATGGTGACTGCAGCCATGAAATTAAAAGACGCTTACTCCTTGGAAGAAAAGTTATGACCAACCTAGACAGCATATTCAAAAGCAGAGACATTACTTTGCCGACTAAGGTCCGTCTAGTCAAGGCTATGGTTTTTCCTGTGGTCATGTATGGATGTGAGAGTTGGACTGTGAAGAAGGCTGAGCACCGAAGAATTGATGGTTTTGAACTGTGGTGTTGGAGAAGACTCTTGAGAGTCCCTTGGACTGCAAGGAGATCCAACCAGTCCATTCTGAAGGAGATCAACCCTGGGAGGAATGATGCTAAAACTGAAGCTCCAGTACTTTGGCCACCTTATGGGAAGGGTTGACTCATTGGAAAAGACCCTGATGCTGGGAGGGATTGGGGGCAGGAGGAGAAAGGGACGACCGAGGATGAGATGGCTGGATGGCATCACGGACTCAATGGACGTGAGTCTGAGTGAACTCCGGGAGTTGGTGATGGACAGGGCGGCCTGGCGTACTGCGATTCATGGGGTCGCAAAGAGTCGTACACGACTGAGCGACTGAACTGAACTGAACTGAACTAAAGTGGGATTAATAATAGTACCTAACTGCCAGTGTCGTGAGGATTAAATTAAATGAACTGTCTTATGTAATGGACTTAAAACAGTGTCAGGCATACATTGTCTTCCATAGGAAGGTGTTTAATTGTTATCCTCATCTTCATCCTGGAGCAGCTTCTCCATTGCCTTTTAAAAAAATATTATTTATTTATTGGCTGTGGTGGGTCTTTGTTGCTGCACATAGCCTTTCTTTAACTTCAGTGAGCTGGCTCGGGAAGATCCCCTAGAGAAGGAAATGGCAACCCACTCTGGTATTCTTGCCTGGAAAATTCCTTGGACAAAGCCTGGCGGGCTAGTCCATGGGCTTGCAAAAGAGTCAGATATTACTTAGTGAATAAACAACATCAGCAAATTCTACCTACTATGATAGGCAATTGAGGTTTGGTTTCTCTAAAACACAGAGACTATTTATGACTACAGCCCTATGAATATTTAGGACTAAGATCTGTAAAGATGCACACATACCAACAGAATGAGAGCAGAAAATGTTGGTAACTTAGAGACATAATTATTTTGTGTGGCATTTTTTAAATGTACATTTGTGTGTGTTATATCAGTGGTCATGTATAGATGTGAGAGTTGGACTGTGAAGAAAGCTGAGCACCAAAGAACTGATGCTTTTGAACTGTGGTGTTGGAGAAGACTCTTGAGAGTCCCTTGGACTACAAGGAGATCCAACCAGTCCATTCTAAAGGAGATCAACCCTGGGATTTCTTTGGAGAGAATGATGCTGAAGCTGAAACTCCAGTACCTTGGCCACCTCATGCAAAGAGTTGACTCATTGGAAAAGATGCTGATGCTGGGAGGGATTGGGGGCAGGAGGAGAAGTGGACAACAGAGGATGAGATGGCTGGATGGCATCACTGACCGATGGATGTGAGTCTGAGTGAACTCGGGGAGTTGGCGTGCTGGGATTCATGGGGTCGCAAAGAGTCGGACACGACTGAGCGACTGGATTGAACTGAACTGAACTGAATACAGAGATACATGTATATAGTTTATGAATAAATACGGGAATACTGGGAGAAAGTGCTCAAATTGATTTTAATAATATGAATAAAAATCAAAAAAATTGAAGACAACAGTCCCAAGAGCCAGTGTCTTCCACACTGACCTGGCTGTCAGTCTGAATTGTCTCCCAGTACTCAATGGAGACAAACATGTGCTGAAGAAGCCAATCAAACTTCTTTTCATAACTCCAGAAAGACCTTAGCCAGGGAGTGATTCTTTGCTAAAGATAGGTAGGGTAAACACATTGTGGAATCTGGGTTCTTCTGGGTGTTTAGACCACTTGGTATGACTGAATAATGAGGTTACTGACAGATGTCAGATCAGTTAGTTCTTTTCAGTACTCATATTTGGACTTGACTATGTAAGAAAATTCTGCTGTTCTCAATATCCAGGAATCAAAAAAACACACTTTGATAGGATAACCACTTCTGCTTATATTAAATGGCAATATAATAGAGACTTTTCTGACACATTTAAAAATATTTAATTATAAATATACTTATTTCCATAGGATTGAAGAAATGTTTAATTTTTTTTTTTTTTTTTTTTTTACTTTGTTTAGAAAGCAACAGGAATACTAGAAAGCCAACACATTTATTTCTTGAGTGGATTCATTTTAAGCCAGGGCAGCAGCATTTAGAAATTATTCACAATGGGTTTTTTGTGTTTTTTTTTTGTTTGTTTTTGGTCTCCATGACAAGTTTTCCTAATGGGTTAATAAGGCCTATGTCCTAGGACATAGATACTTAGAGGCAAGTGACCACACTCATCTCTTTAATAACTGGATTCTTTGGGGAATCTGATGGATACACTCTCTGGAAAATGTGCATACACAGTTTTTGCATACCAAATTTGGCCTCCAGTTTTAAGAGTTAATAGTACTCCCTTCCCTAGGGCTCTCCATGAACCTTTAGGTCACTGAGATCCTCAGACCTGTGAAGGGGATGCAGCTACGTTTGTACTCCAACCCATGAGCCACCGTGTAATCCCCTGTAGTGCACGCGTGCTGCTAAGTCATTTCAGTTGTGTCTGACTCTGTGCAACCCCATGGACTGTAGCCCTCCAGGCTCCTCTGTCCATGGGGATTCTCCAGGCAGGAATACTGGAGTGCATTGCCATGCCCTCCTCCAATCACTGTAGTATTGACCCCATTCTGTAAACCCTTTATTTTCCAGGTTTGACTTCAGAAAGTCATTGGTACAGTTCCTAGTTCTTATGTCTTGTTTTTACACTTGGAATTGTGTTCAGATACGGTATCTGTATCATCTGCTTGTTATGTGCTTATCTGCTTACAAGTGGAGAGTTGACAGAGCATGTCTTATAGCAAACTTATGAGATAGGCAAGACAGAAAAAGTTGCATTTTACAGATGAGAAAACATAGACAAGAACGATTAGGGTGATTTGATTCATTGCTGACGTGGGGACAAGGGACCTTCCAAGTTTACCTGTATTTTTTTCGAGCCAACTTCTACAAACTGTGTCTCTGAGTCTAGTCTCTGGACTCCCTGCATCAGAGATCGCTTGCATACCTATTTAGCATGCAGTCTGCTCTCTCCCTCCAAGCCTAATGTATCTCAGTGAAAGTGAAGTCTCTCAGTCATGTGCGACTCTGACTGTAGCCTACCAGGCTCCTCTGTCCATGGGATTTTCCAGGCAAGAGTACTGGGGTGGGCTGCCATTTCCTTCTCCAATGTAACTGAGTGGAGTATAAATAGGGCATGAACCCTCCTGGATTAAAGAGTAAGTTACATGATTCCTGAGGATGTTGAGGTTTAAGAAATGAGAAACTACTTGAACAGTGGTTTAACTGTGACTCCACATTGCAGTTATTTGCACAGCTTTGAAAAAATACTTTGCCTGAGCCTGGACTGATAGAGTAAAACTCTCTGGAGAAGTGAATATAGAGTAAAACTCTCTGGAGAAGTGAATGATAGAGTAAAACTCTCTGGAGAAGTGAGTCTAAGGAAATCTGCTTTTAAAAGATTGATTATAATGCCCAACAAGGATTAAGAGCCACTTTGTAAAGGATTTTGAAACTTTTTCCATAGAGGATCACATAGTAAATGTTTTAGGTTTTGCAGGCTGTATCTTATCAGTTGCAGCTATTCAACTCTGCTGTCCTAGAATGAAAGCAGCCACAGGTAGCACTTTAGTGACTGAACACAGCTATGTTCCACTGCCACTCTGTTTGTAAAACAGGTGGTGGGACAGATTTGGCCCACAGACTATGATTTGCTGAACTCTCCAGAGGTAGGTGGTTCTTCACATGCCTCACTGAGCCACCTTTGGACTGTGGCTCTATATATCTCAGGTACTTTGAGTTATTTGACATGAGGGTTGAAAACTACTGTATTAAAACTCAACTAGTAAGTAATTGAGTCAGAATTTTTAACTATGTGAAAGAAAGAGAGGAAAGAACCTGGTAGTATGTATTATCAAAGATAATTTCAAAACAAAAAGGTGTTAGGTACGTGGAAGAAGAAAGGTGCACTGGATAGCCAGGGCAGATAAAGCAGGTGCAGTATGAATGGTCGTAGAGCTCCGAAGTGGGCTAGGGTCAGTCTGAGAGTTGTTTTGTTTTTAAGGAAAGGATAAAACAGTCCTTTACTCTCAGATGGTGAAATTGATAAGAAATAACTGCATATACTTGTTATTTTGAACCTTCAAAAATTGGGTTGTTGGCAACAGTAGAAAAGAGAATCATTCTGTTTGGAGTGAGAGGCAGAGTAACGTTGAGCTCAGTGGCTGGAGAACAGTCATGAACCTTGCCGATACAAGCAGGGAGGCCATGTGTAGAGTTCTGTAGTGCTGCTCTGCAATACCCGTCAGCCTTGTGGTGCCCATTCAAGTCACACTGTGTAAATCTGTCACACTGCGTCTCTATCACTGATAGCTACCTTTAGCACAGAATAACACATGAGAGGGGAAAACTTTGAGTCAACAAGAAATGGTTCATTTACATTTACCGTATCATCTGTTCAGTTCAGTTCAGTTCAGTTCAGTTTCACTCAGTCTTGTCCGACTCTTTGCGACCCCATTAATCGCAGCACGCTAGGACTCTCTGTCCATCACCAACTCCTAGAGTTCACTCAGTCCATCGAGTCAGTGATGCCATCCAGCCATCTCATCCTCTGTCGTCCCCTTCTCCTCCTGCCCCCAATCCCTCCCAGCATCAGAGTCTTTTCCAATGAGTCAACTCTTCTCATGAGGTGGCCAAAGTACTGGAGTTTCAGCTTTAGCATCATTCCTTCCAAAGAAATCCCAGGGATGATCTTCAGAATAGCTGGTTGGATCTCCTAGCAGACCAAGGGACTCTCAAGAGTCTTCTCCAACGCCATAGTTCAAAAGCATCAGTTCTTTGGTGCTCAGCTTTCCTCACAGTCCAACTCTCACATCCATACATGACTACTGGAAAAACCAAAGCCTTGACTAGATGGACCTTTGTTGGCGAAGGAATGTCTCTGCTTTTCAATATGCTATCTAGGTTGCTAATAACTTTCCTTCCAAAGGAGTAAGCATCTTTTAATTTCATGGCTACAGTCACCATCTGCAGTGATTTTGGAGCCCCCCAAAATAAAGTCTGACACTGTTTCCACTGTTTCTCCATCTATTTCCCATGAAGTGATAGGACCAGATGCCATGATCTTCATTTTCTGAACGTTGAGCTTTAAGCCAACTTCTTCACTCTCCACTTTCACTTTCATCAAGAGGCTTTTTAGTTCCTCTTCACTTTCTGCCATAAGGGTGGTGTCATCTGTAATGGATTAAATACCCCAGCTACCCAGAAAATTAATATTCTCAGCAATTTGTTTGTACCACCCGATATTTCTTGAATGCATCTGGTAGGTATGCTCTTGCATGTGGTAGGTATCTGTAGGTAGGTCACCTTAAATTTTGACAAAATGGTTTTTTTTTAATTTGGACAAATATGTGTCCATTGAATATTTATAGTCCAGTGGAGGCATTAGAACATATAAGTAAATGTTGTCGTGTAATCTATTCAACAGACATGTAAACAATGTTTAGGAGTAATGTAGAGCAGAAAATGACTATTCCATTATGTGTGCAGATGTGATTTGAGGGAAGAACCAGAATTTTCATGGAGTACATAGCATAGGGGTGGCTGAGTAGGACTTTCTGAAAGATCAGCGTGTACGGAGGTACAAAGCATGTGCCATTTTCCGTGAACGACAAAGTGTTCAGTATTGGTAGAAAACAAAGAGCAAAAAAAAAAAAAGAAGAAGAAAACAAAGAGCAGAGGGGGGGTCAAATGATGTGAGCTGATTCTGGCAAATAAGCAGGGGACAGATCATTTCTCCCCCGACAACCACCTCTCACCTTTTCCCCCCATTACCAACCTATGGGTTTATTTATATTTAAATTTTATAAAAATTGGTGTTTGCATGTAAGGAAGTTTCCACCCCTTTTCAACCTTATGGAGAACTTTTAAAAGTGCATTTTTATAGAGATATTGGAAAGATTAATTGTATTATTTCTAGTTTTCCTCTGTAGTATATCAAAAAGCAGATTCACTTTTTATAAGAGGAATAATTGATTATAGATAAATACTGTTTTGGTTTTGTAAAAGAGTTCCTTAATAGAAGTGAGTGAAGAATATAACATTCTACTAGAAGAATTTAAGTGTGTGTGTATGTGTCTGTGTGTTGAATTATTTTTGTTCTGTTTTTTCCCTCTTTTGTACTCCTCATCAAGTACTGCCATTTATTGTGATACATTCTTCCTAAACACCTGCTGTCAAATGTATCAAGTCTTTTCTTGCACAGTGCTACGGGTTTCTACAGAACTGAGCAGGCCCAACATTAGACAGCCTACAGACTGATTGATTTATTTGTTTTAATACAAACACATGCTCAGATGTTGTCATACAGAAATCCTTTTTAGAAGAATTATTTTTCAAAGAACAAAGAACGTTGTAACCCTAGCACCTAATCCTGTGCCTGGCACAAGTAGATACAAATGTTTGTGAAATTGAACAGTTCTGTGAAGTCTCAAACTGAATAGTAAAAACTTCCTCAATTCTAGGGATAACTGAATATCTTAAATAGCTATAATATGAACTGAAATGTTTAAAAAGCATTTCTAACAGTTTAAAAATGAAGTTGTGACATATTGTAAGATCCAGATTTTAATTTGGCAAGTATTACTGTCTTTGCAGAATACAAGTACAAATCTGTTTAAGAGAAATCCTGCTTTATCTTTCTTTGCAAAATGGGAAGGCATTGTCAAAAGGAGGAAATGTCTAGTAATAAGTTGAAAACTTTGGGCAGTTTTACCTCAAAGATACATCTTAAAATGTCCTTTTCCTGCCTCTGTTATTATTTATGTTCTAATTTAAGACCTCAAGATTGTGTTCTTTTCCTAACTGGAAGCTGCACTTCATTCCTGTGCTGCCTCCACACTGCAGCCAGATTTATTTCCTTAAGCAGAACATTGAGCCTGTCCTTCACCTGATTACAAACCTTTCACAATTTCCTATGAACTATGATGAGAGAAAGACCAAAGTTCTTGGCATTGCCACCATATGTGATAGAATCATACTTGTGGAGGATATTTGTTTGTTCGTTTGTTTTACTTCATCTACCTCCATAGTCCCATGTTTCATGACAGGACATGTTATACATGGTAATAATAGCCCAAAAAATTGCTCTTGGACTACCTAGAGCATCTGGCTTCTTTGGACTCCTGGCCCTCCTGAGACCTGAAGAAAGCAATATCCTAAGCACACCTGTAATCCATTCTTGGTGCAACTGTTGGAAGGTGAGCATAGTAAACCCTTTGCCTTCCCAGAAATGATTTGTACATGGTTGCACCTTTAACTCTATGGACATAGTATTTTTATCTGCCTTTTCCCACCTTCTCAATTTACCTTCTCAAGGTAAATTTCCCCTGTTTGTCATTTAAGGGCCATCTCATTTGGTTCAGGGTACTGTTTCTAGATTTTTTAAGGCAATTTGAAAGTCCTTATTTTAAAGTCTTATCTCAAATTAATTCATCTTGACTCTCAGAACTCCTTACTTTCCATTATCTGAATCAGTTGTAATAAATATAAGTGGACTAATAATGAGTTTATGTTTTAAAAATACAAATAAAATTTTTGTTTCCTCAGATTTTTTGCATTCTTTCTCACCTAGATTATATTCTTCATGGTTTCAAATATACCTAACTCAAAAGGGCTATTTATTTAGAGGATGGTGTGTATACTACTTACTATACTACAAAATTTTAAAATCTCAATTGATTTCTTATGAAAAGGTTACTAAGCTAGAAGCTGTAAGAAAAGAATTATGAAAGTGGGTTTTCTTGATTTAACAGAACCTATTGCTTGTTTTAAGTGTAATTGATCTCAAACACATACCTGTCAACTCTCTCTGCCTTTCCAAATATTTTATATATGCATTAGGTAAATATTGTTGGTTTTATCTCATTAAATGAGTGATTTTTAGTTTCACAGCATCTATCAAGTTGGAATTTGAATCTCAATTCATCCTTAAATTATTAAGTTAGCATTTTTTCATGTGTTTTATCACCTTTTCTACTAGTCTTAACTCATTAGTCACAACTTACTGTATTTAACTCTTTGTACATTGACTTTTTTCCATTTTTAAAGTGTAAGTTCTTAAAAGTTCTTAGAAGTTAGGGCCAAGTCATAATGCTTGGTTGCGCTGCTCATTGTGCTTTGTACAAAAACAACTCATTTGGTGTTTTTAAGTTTCTTTAAAAAATATCACATGGGTAGTTAAATTTTTTTATTCAAATTCTATGTAAAACCTGTTTCTGTTTTCTAATTTCTATTCGACAGATACTTCCCTCAATTTAAGTGCAATTTATATACTTCCTCATTGCCCTGAAAGCTTAATTACCAAATGATATAATGTAGTGTTCCTTTCGGGGACTTACATGATTTTTACTAAATATTACTTATTTTATTGGTCTCTTAAGCTATTTTTCTTTCAGTCTAATTACTTTTAAAGTTTCCTGAATTTCATACAGACATTATGAAATTATATTCCTGAAATATTAAGAATTTCAAGCCTTAAAAAGATCATAGCTAAAGTGAAATAAGAAGAGGAAAACTAACACTATGTGGTATCATTTATATGTGGAAAAAAAACAAAAGCCAGTTTCATAGAAAGAGAATAGAATGGTGGTTGCTGGGGCAACGGACATGGGTATATGGGAACATGTTGGTCAGAGGGTACAAACTTTCAATTATAAGATGAGTAAATTCTAAGGATTTAATGGACAGCTTGGTGACTATAATTAATAATATGGTATTATATACTTGAAATTTGCTGAAAGTAGATCTTAAGTGTTCTCATCACATACACATAAAGGAGTTAACAATGTGAGGTGATGGCTATGTTAACTTTCTTGATCTTGATAATATATATCAAATCATCATGTTGTATACTTTAAATACATACATATGTTAATTTTCTCAAGAAAACTGGAAATATATAAATTTAAAGAGCAACTAAATTTAAACATATAAATCATTTCCATACCAGCAAATTGGACAACCTAGAAGAAATGGACAGGTCTCTAGAACCATTCAGGCTGCCAAAACGGAGTCAAGAAGAAATATATAATTTGAACAGATCAATCACTAGAAGTGAAATAGAATCTGTAATTTAGAAACAGAAACTCTGCAAACAAAGGCAGGAACTGGATGGCTTCACTGGGGAATTCTGCCAAACATATCTAAAGAAAAACTTATACTATCCTTCTCAAGCTATTCTAAAAAATTGAAGAGGAGGGAATACTCCCAAATGCATTCTATGAAACTGTCATCACTCTGATAAAAAAAAAACTAGATAAAAACACTGAAAAAAAAAAAGAATAAGCCAATGTCTTTGATGACTATAGATTCAAAAATCTTCAACAGCATATGAGCAAACTAAATCCAATGATACATAAAAAGGATCATACTGAGAGGGTGATAGATAGAAAGGCCAAAGGTCCCCAAGCAGCAGGAGGAAATAAACTGCAAGTGGCAGATGGTTTTATCCTTTTCTACACAAAATTAAAAGAATCTTCTTTTAATTCTGTGTTTCCTGGTAGCTCAGCTGATAAAGAATCCACCTCCAGTGCTGGAGACCCTGGTTCAATTCCTGAGTCTTTCTGTCCCCTTCTGATGTCTATGTCAGAAGCTTTCTCTATCTCTTTTTATACTTTAATAAAAAAGCCAAGTGATCAAGCTTCATCTCTGGCTCTGGATCAAATTCCTCTCCTCCGGAGGCCACGAATCCCATGTTCACGGCTCATAGCAGCAATACATCATAATCAAGTTGGTTTCAGTCCAGGGTCACAAGGATGATTGAACAGTGCAGAAGTCAATTAATGTGATATACCACATTAACAAAAGGAAACACAAAAAACATATGATCATCTCAAAAGAAAAACAGAAAAAACACTTAAGAAAATTCAGCATCCATTCATAATAAAAACTCTTAAAACAAAGTAGGTATAGAGGAAACATATCTCAACATAGTAAAAGCCATTTTGACAAACCCACAGCTAACATAATACTCAGAGGTGAAGAGCTGAAAGCCTTCCTGCTAAATTGAGGAACTAGACAAGGATACTCACTCTCTACTTCTTCTATTCAACATAGCAACATAGAAGCCCTAGCCACAGCATTCTCACAAGAAAAAGAAATAAAAGATATCCAAATTGAAAGGGGTAATATTTGCAGATGATGTGATACTCCATATAGAGAACACTAAAGCCTCCACACAAAAACTGTAAGAACTGATAAATTCAGCAAAGTAGCAGGATATAGAGAAGGCAATGGCAAACCACTCCAGTACTCTTGCCTGGAAAATCCCATGAATGGAGGAGCCTGGAAGTCGCAGTCCATGGGGTCGCGAAGAGTCGGACACAATGGAGCAACTTCACTTTCACTTTTCACTTTCATGCATTGGAGAAGGAAATGGCAACCCACTCCAGTGTTCTTGCCTGGAGAATCCCAGGGACAGGGGAGCCTGGTGGGCTTCCGTCAATGGGGTCGCAAAGAGTCGGACAAGACTGAAGGACTTAGCAGCAGCAGCAGGATATAAGATTAACATACAGATATCTGTTGCATTTCTTTATACTAACAATGAAATATCAGAAAGTATTTTTTAAATCCCATTGAAAATCACATCCAAAAAAATTTCTGGGAATAAATGTAACAAAGAGATGAAAGACCTATCTGCTGAAATCTATAAAACATTGATAAAGAAAATTGAAGATGATTCAAAGAAATGGAAAGCTGTCCCATGCTCTTAGATTAGAGGGATTAGTATTATTAAAATGACCATACTACCCAAAACAATCTACATATTTAATACAGTCCCTATTAAAATATCCATGACATTTTCCACAGAACTATAACAAATAAACCTAAAATTTGCATGGAATCATAAAAGACCAACAATTAATTGCCAAGACAATCGTGAGGGGAAAAAAAAAGCTGGAGACATAACCCTTCCAGACTTCAGACTATACTACAAGCCTACAGTGATCAAAGCAACATGATACTGATACAAAAAAAGACATATAGATCACTAGAGCAGATAAGAGAGCCCAAATAAACCCATACGACTAGGGTCACTTAATCTATGACAAAGAGGCAAGAATGTATGATGGAGAAAAAAGAGTCTTCAACAAGTAGTGTTGGGAAAGTTGGACAGCTACATGTAAATTAGTGAAATTCTAACACTGTCTCACATCATATATACAAAATAAACTCAAAATAGCTTAAAGACCTAAGTATACAATGTGACGTGTAAAACTCTTAGAAGAAAACATAGCCAAAACACTACCATAATTTGTAGCAATATTTTCTTAAATCTTTTTTCCCAAGCAAAAAAAGAAAAGGAAAAATAGTCAAATGGGTCCTAATCAAGCTTAAAAACTTTCCATGGGAAAGGAAACCCTCAACAAAATGGAAAGACAACCTACAGAAGAATGGGAGAAAATAATCTGCAAACATTGCAGCCAGCAAGGGTTAATATCCAAAATGTGCAAAGAGCTCATACAACTCAATACCAAAAAAACAAATAACCCAGTCAAAATGGGCAGAACCTGAATAGACATGTTTCCAAAGAAGACATACAGATGCCCAACAGGCACATAAAAAATACTCAGCATCCCTAATTCAGTTCAGTTCATTTGCCCAGTCGTGTGCGACTGTTTGCGACCCCATGAATCACAGCACGCCAAGCCTCCCTGTCCATCACCAACTCCCGGAGTTCACCCAAACTCATGTCCATCGAGTCGGTGATGCCATCCAACCATCTCATCCTCTGTTGTCCCCTTCTGCTCCTGTTCCCAATCCCTCTCAGCATCAGGGTCTTTTCCAATGAGTCAGCTCTTGCATGAGGTGGCCAAAGTACTGGCCTTTCAGCTTTAGCATCATTCCTTCCAAAGAAATCCCAGGGCTCATCTCCTTCAGAATGGACTGGTTGGATCTCCTTGCAGTCCAAGGGACTCTCAAGAGTCTTCTCCAACACCTCAGTTCAAAAGCATCAATTCTTCGGCTCTCAGCTTTCTTCACAATCCAACTCTCACATCCATACATGACCACAGGAAAAACCATAGCCTTGACTAGACGGATCTTTGTTGGCAAAGTAATGTCTCTGCTTTTGAATATGCTATCTAGATTAGTCATAGCTTTTCTTCCCAAGGAGTAAGCGTCTTTTAATTTCATGGCTGCAATCACCATCCGCAGTGATTTTGGAGCCCCCAAAAATTAAGTCTGACACTGTTTCAACATCTATTTGCCACAAAGTGATGGGACCAGATGCCATGAACTTCGTTTTCTGAATGTTGAGCTTTAAGCCAACTTTTTCACTCTCCTCTTTCACTTTCATCAAGAGGCTTTTCAGTTCCTCTTCTCTTTCTGCCATAAGGGTGGTGTCATCTGCATATCTGAGGTTAGTGATATTTCTCCCAGCAAGCTCGATTCCAGCCTGTGCTTCATCCAGTCCAGCATTTCTCATGATGTACTCTGCATATAAGTTAAATAAGTAGGGTGACAATATACAGCCTTGATGTACTCCTTTTCCTATTTGGAACCAGTCTATTGTTCCATGTCCAGTTCTAACTGTTGCTATGGACTGGTTGGATCTCCTTGCAGTCCAAGGGACTCTCAAGAGTCTTCTCCAACACCTCAGTTCAAAAGCATCAATTCTTCGGCTCTCAGCTTTCTTCACAATCCAACTCTCACATCCATACATGACCACAGGAAAAACCATAGCCTTGACTAGACGGATCTTTGTTGGCAAAGTAATGTCTCTGCTTTTGAATATGCTATCTAGATTAGTCATAGCTTTTCTTCCCAAGGAGTAAGCGTCTTTTAATTTCATGGCTGCAATCACCATCCGCAGTGATTTTGGAGCCCCCAAAAATTAAGTCTGACACTGTTTCAACATCTATTTGCCACAAAGTGATGGGACCAGATGCCATGAACTTCGTTTTCTGAATGTTGAGCTTTAAGCCAACTTTTTCACTCTCCTCTTTCACTTTCATCAAGAGGCTTTTCAGTTCCTCTTCTCTTTCTGCCATAAGGGTGGTGTCATCTGCATATCTGAGGTTAGTGATATTTCTCCCAGCAAGCTCGATTCCAGCCTGTGCTTCATCCAGTCCAGCATTTCTCATGATGTACTCTGCATATAAGTTAAATAAGTAGGGTGACAATATACAGCCTTGATGTACTCCTTTTCCTATTTGGAACCAGTCTATTGTTCCATGTCCAGTTCTAACTGTTGCTTCCTGACCTGCATATAGGTTTCTCAAGAAGCAGGTCAGGTGGTCTGGTATTCCCATCTCTTTCAGAATTTTCCACAGTGTATTGTGATTCACACAGTCAAAGGCTTTGGCATAGTCAATAAAGCAGAAGTAGATATTTTTCTGGAACTCTCTTGCTTTTTCCATGATCCAGTAGATGTTGGCAATTTGATCTCTGGTTCCTCTGCCTTTTCTAAAACCAGCTTGAACATCTGGAAGTTCACGGTTCATGTATTGCTGAAGTCTGGCTTGGAGAATTTTGAGCATTCTTTACTAGCTTGTGAGATGAGTGCAATTGTGCAGTAGTTTGAGCATTCTTTGGCATTGCCTTTCTTTGGGATTTTAATGAGAGAAATGTATTATTAGAGAAATGCAAATCAGACAACACAAGAAACATTCCCAGAAGTCAACTGTGTTCATCTCTAGGCTGAGTAATGTGGATCAGCACCACGAAAAGATTTAATAAATATAGGCATATTCTAGGACCTCCTCTCTTAATGATTCCTTTATTAGATTCCTGATGAAGAGATCAAGCATATTTCTATAACTTCTCCCTTCCCTATTACTAAAAGTCTCATTTCTGAGACTATGATAAGATGCAGGGAGAGGAAGAGGCAAGTTGAAAGGTGTTAAATAGTAATCCCTTTTAAACACTGAGATTTAGAAACATAAATCAAGAATCTGTATTTTAACCTTATTTGTCTACTATTGTTCTAACCTCATGGTTTTAGAACATTTATTCTTTTATTCATTCAAAGAACATTAATGCTTACCTTGTGCCAGGTTTTAGGATCCAAAGATAACTAGCATTCCCTGTATTCAAGGAGTGCAGTCAAGTACTGGGATAATTGTACACAAACAGTAACGATGATAATAACAGCTAAATTGAAACATGCATGCCATGTACCAAGCACTGTGCTGAGCCCTTTATTTAGATTGTATGATTCAATCCATAGAGTCATCCTCTTGGGTAACTAGCACTGTTAAGGATTTTAAGGTACCAAGAAGTTTAAATGATTTATCAAAACACACAGATAATACATGATGGTGCTAGAATTTTAACCCAGTCAGACTGATTCTTGTCCCCTCACTTTTAACCTGTGTGCCAAATTACAAGTTATATGGTACTCAGAAGAGTCATAGAAGGTTGTATAAAAGAAAAGACTTAAGTTGAAATTTGAACAAGAAGTGGAGTTCACCTGATAAGCTAGTAGATAAAATGTCATTCAGAGCTGAGAATGAATTATATGTGAGAACAGGGCTGCAGAAAGCAGCATGGAGTTTGGCTAATCTGAATGCTTAGATGCTCTTGGAGTCAGAGGATGAGAATGGAAAAGTAGCCGGAGATAAGTTGAGAGAGTTACACCAATATTATAGAAGCCTGAAACAGTATGCTTGAATACAACTTTTTTCCTTCAGGTACCATTCAGTGATTAGAAAATAGGGAGTTATAGTATTTGCAGTTAGAATAATTAATCAGCAGTGATGTAAACACACAGAGAGAGAAAAAGGAATGAGTAGGACTGCCGGCAGAAAAACAACTAGCAATAGAATTATGGTATTCTAGACAAGAGATTATGTTGGCCTGACTTCATTGAGTAAGCATGTATTGAGTGCCTTGAATATGAGTGTATATGAGTGTATTGAGTGGAAGAATATGATATCTGCCATTACATTCTGCCTGCAATCTGTTGGGAAAGACAGGTAGTAAACAAACACACGAACGTATAATAAAGAAGATGGAAAACAAGTGACAGTTTCAAGAGAGATTTAAGAGGTAGCATTAACCACACCTATTAATCAGTTGAATTTAGAGAGAAAGATGCCTAGAGTAAGTCCAAGGTTTCTTTGAAATTAAATCAGAGCTGTTACCAAAGATCCACCTCTCTCTCTACTTGATGGAACAGTTTTCTCCATGAATCATGATACATTGATGTTTTCATCAGAGTAAAATGTAAAGGCTCAGTATTGCTTTACTTCATGATAGAAGATGTTCCCTACACTCACATACACACTCACGTTGATCATTTTCTTTCTTTCTCTCTTTTAAAGGGGGTAGGCGTACTGTGCTTACTGAACACCAGCCTGTGCCAGACACAGTGCTAGATGATTTACATACATCACTTCTCTTAATCCTTCTAAAAGCCTGGTTGATCATTTTAAGTGAATAGGAGCAACAGAACCTAATTTTTCAGAGTGTCTATTATAATACTTGGGTGTGAACAAGTATTTCTGTGCTAATTAAATTAGATTTGGACATTGATAGAATATAAAATTGGAAATGGTGAACTTCAGAATCTATAAGAAAGAAAAGTAGAGTTCATTTTGTAAAGGTCAGAGGAAAGAAAGGGAGTAATGTTAGTTTAATTAAGTAGTGTAATTACTAAAATTATACTAACATCTTTTCAGTAAAGACCATGTTATAATAATCAGGCATTGCCTTGAGTAAGATAGTATATAGGATTGAGTCCAGAAGACCCATGTAAAAGGTCATCTAATATAGTCATGCTTAGTGGGAGGTGCACAAGCAGATTTCACTTGAACTCAGTGGAATTATTTGCAGAATTGGTGTGGGGATGATTTCTCTTCTTGTGTATTTTGAGGGGAATTCTTGTCAGAAGTATATAGGCTTCTCTGATTAAAAAGACACTGTCATTTTCACTCTTGAGGAAACTGAGGTTGTTAGAGGTATAGCGACTTGCCCAAGATGTTGAAAAAGTCCTCTTTAAAAGGCCGTTTGCCCAACAGTTGTTTAACCTAGAGTTAATATAAGGCTATAGTGTCTGTGCCTTTGCAACCAGAAGTATTCAGAGTTTTAGGAAGCTTGTTTTTTCATTGAGAATTGTCATACGGTGATTTAAAAATAACAGCAGATGCCATCATTCAGAATACATTCTTCCACCCTAGTATTGCAGAACAGTATTTTTAAAGAAATTCTAGGAAGGGTGTTAACTCATTCAGGGTTTTACAGGAAGGAAAGCTCTTTCCTACCTTTTTTTAAGCTAACTTTCACTGACAAGATCAAACCAGAAAAAGCTTAGCTGGCTGTTGGCCCAGACAAAGTTATAATCGTTGAAGTATACTCAACCTCCATTGCCTGGAGAAAGCTACAGCTTAGGGGAGAAGGGGTGAGGACGGAGCACAGATGTTTGCTGAGTGTTGTTCCAGAGACTCAGATGACGTGTGTGCTCTATCCTTTGCTGTGTTATTCTTTCAATTATTAGAAAGGAAATTTTAAAATAGCCTAGAATGACTAGTATTCCCAGAAAGGTGAAAAGGATACTTCAACTTTAAAAAACTAACCAAGCCATTCACAGCTGTATCCCTAGCAACTAAAGAGAGCCTGGCACATAGTAAAGGTATAATCTTTTTGTGTGTGTGTGTAAAAGAATTCTTTAAGTTATTGTGTCACTTATGTTATATTTCAGAACAAGAATTTTTTTTCCTTCGTCCATTGATACTGAGTATCATATTGTAGTGGCAAGATAGTAAAAAAAGGAAAGGTATGACTCAACATTCAGAAACCTCCTGATTTCAGTTAAATTTCTGTCATTTTTTGCATGATCTTGGGCCTTATTTTCTTTCTTAATGGGAGGTATAACAATATCTAATTCACAGAATTTAGAATAATATTAAATGAATTTGCTATGTGAAAATTGCCTTATAGATTCTTAGTTAAATTGCTCAGTCATGTCCGACTCTTTGCGACCCCATGGAGTGTAGCCTACCAGATTCTTCAGGGCTATACAAATATTAATGTTGATCTTAGATAACATTTTTAATAATTTGAAAAAAAATGTGTTTACTAGTATCATCCTAATGTCCTGAATCCTGAATTTGTTTGTTTTAGGTAGGAAAGAAGTGATCTCAGTGATTGAGATACAGTTTCTAATTCTATGACAAAATACATTTCAAGATAATCATGCGTCATTTCTACCTAATGAACTAATGTTAAGTGTGGGGAATAGTCTGAAAATAATTAAAGCATTCATTTTTTTAAACAAGGCACTATATTTATTATGTATTTGTTAATTGACTTTTTGTTTTCTAATTTGTACATGACTTAAAAATTAGTACATATTTATTAAATGCTCAGCATATTCTAGGTATTGTGATATGTACAAAAAGTATACAGCACCGTTTTCCAAAGTGGAAATGTAATATTAACTTTTGAGATATTCTATTATGAGCATTTGGAGTAGAATTTCTATATACTACCTGCATTTCTCTCTTGGAGATTTCTCATACCCATTAGTATCAGCTCCAAAAATCCCTGCATGTAGAAACCTGTTTAATTTTGTTTCTACCCAGTGTTGCCCTAACTTATTTTAACAAGAAAATATTTTTTTTCTTTATTCTGCTAACATTTTTCTGAGCAGTTTATGAAGCACCTGTATAAGATACATAGTATTGACTCCATGAGTTTTAATATTCTATTTGCAACTCTAAATATAAATATCAGGTGATTTTTTTAAAAAGTGGGAGATATGCTTGTCTGGAATTGGAATAGTCGTGATGCCTGTTGTCCATATACATGGCCCAATCATAGAAACTGAGCTATCTGTTAAGAAAATGTTCTTTCTCTTATTGAATGGTTATATTACTTTTCAAAAACTGCTTAGTCCGAGAATACAGTCTGTTCGAAAAGATCTGACATCTCTAGTGCCCTTAAGTTTATTGATATTTAATATTGAGAATCTCAGTATTATATATCAATATAATATATATTGATATTTAATTATATAATACTAAGAAGTTTAATCATCTTTATTTAGCTATAATTTGCATATAGTAAACTGCATCAACTTAAAGAGTATAATTCAACTAATTTACGTGTGTGTGTGTGTGTGTGTGTGTGTACCTGTGAACCCACTTCTGCAATCATAATGTAATAATAGAACATTTCGGTCAGCCTGAAAGGTTCCTTTTGCTCCTTGGCAATCCATCTTTCCCTTTATCCCAGGCTCCAGCCAGCCACTTGTTTGCTTTTTATATAGATTAGATTGAAAATTTTTACATATTTTATATAAATGGAATTTATAGTATGCAGTTTCAATGTCTGCTTTCTTTAACTCAAAACAATGGTTTTGAGATGCATGCATGTTATTGAGTGTAGCAGCAGTTTTTCTTTTTTGTTGCTGAGTGGTATTCTATTATATGTAAATACATATTTGTTCATTTATGGATTGGTAAACATTTGGATTATTGACAGCTTGGGGCTGTTATAAATTAAACTGCTATGAATATCCATGTACATCTCTGCATGGCTATCTGGTTTTGTTCCTCTTGGATAAACACCTGTAGAGTAGCTGTATTGTTCTGGTGGGGAACTTTCTAAACTGCCAGTTTTCCAAAGTAGTTGTGCTATTTTATGTTTCATTAAGAGCCTATAGTTTCTAATTTCTCTGTATCCTTATTCAATCTTTGGTATTGTCAGTTTCTTTAGTTTTAGTCATCCTTATGAGAAAGTAATGATATCTCATTGTGGCTTAAATTTGCATTGATCTGATGAACCATGATTCTGTGCACCTTTTTATTCAACATTTGCTTGTTTGCCAGTCCTATAGCTTCTTATATCTGAATCTGTTTAGATTTCTTGCCTACTTTCTATTGGGTTGTTTATCATTGAATTTTAAGGTTTATTTCTATATTTGAATACAAGTTATTTATTACATATGCCTAATATATTTTATCCCAGTCTGTGGCTTGTCTTCTTTTTTCTTAAAGGTATCTTTAGAAGAGAAGGGTTTATTTTTATAGAGACCAGCTTATCAATTTTTTAATACTTCTAGTAGTTTTAGCTCTTACATTGAGATTCATGATTCATCTCAAGTTAATTTTTGAGTTTGGAGTGAGTTAAGAGGACTGTGTGGATCACAATAAACTGTGGAAAATTCTGAGAGAGATGGGAATACGAGACCACCTGACCTGCCTCTTGAGAAATCTGTATGCAGGTCAGGAAGCAACAGTTAGAACTGGACATGGAACAACAGACTGGTTCCAAATAGGAAAAGGAGTATGTCAAGGCTGTATATTGTCACCCTGCTTATTTAACTTACATGTAGAGTACATCATGAGAAACGCTGGACTGGAAGAAACACAAGCTGGAATCAAGATTGCCGGGAGAAATATCAGTAACCTCAGATATGCAGATGACACCACCCTTATGGCAGAAAATGAAGAGGAGCTAAAAAGTCTCTTGATGAAAGTGAAAGAGGAGAGTGAAAAAGTTGGCTTAAAGCTCAACATTCAGAAAACGAAGTTCATGGCATCTGGTCCTATCACTTCATGGCAAATAAATGGGGAAACAGTGGAAACAGTGTCAGACTTTATTTTTGGGGGCTCCAAAATCACTGCAGATGGTGACTGCAGCCATGAAATTAAAAGACGCTTACTCCTTGCAGGAAAGTTATGACCAACCTAGATAGCATATTCAAAAGCAGAGACATTACTTTGCTGACTAAGGTCCGTCTAGTCAAGGATATGGTTTTTCTTGTGGTCATGTATGGATGTGAGAGTTGGACTGTGAAGAAGGCTGAGTGCCGAAGAATTGATGCTTTTGAACTGTGGTGTTGGAGAAGATTCTTGAGAGTCCCTTGGACTGCAAGGAGATCCAACCAGTCCATTCTGAAGAAGATCAACCCTGGGATTTTTTTGGAAGGAATGATGCTGAAGCTGAAGCTCCAGTACTTTGGCCACCTCATGCGAAGAGTTGACTCACTGGAAAAAACTTTGATGCTGGGAGGGATTGGGGGCAGGAGGAGAAGGGGACGACAGAGGATGAGATGCCTGGATGGCATCACTGACTCGATGGACGTGAAGCTGAGTGAACTCGGGAGTTGTTGATGGACAGGGAGACCTGGCATCCTGCGATTCATGGGGTCGCAAAGAGTCAGACACAAGTGAGCGACTGAACTGAACTGAACTGAAGAGGTCAATGTTCATTTAAAAAAATGTGAGTATCTAGTCATTGAGCATCATGTCTTAAATTGCTTTCCTCACTGAATGCATTAAAAATAAAAATCAATATGGACTCCATATTCCATTCTATTAATCTACTATGTCTTTCTTATAGACTTCATCACACTATCTTGTTTCTTTATTCACATTATAAGTTTTCAAGTCAGATGAATCCTTCAACTTTGTTCTTTTTTTAAGTTTTAGCTTTTACTATTCTCAGTTATTCACATTTCTGTATAAATTTTATAATCAATTTGTCAGTTTTTTTAAAGTCTGTAATTTTTATTGGAATTGTAGATAAATTTGGTAAAAAAGAATATCTTAATAGTTTTGAGTCACTGTTTAAATTGGTCTTCTTTAATTTCTCTCAACAGTGCTCTAATTTTCAGGGAAGCATTCTCTTGTTACTTTTAGTCCTCCTTTATGTTTTTATGTTTCCATTAGGTGGATTTTTTTAAACTGATTTTCTAGTTTGCTGCCTAATACATCTTTTCTAGTTTTAAACTTGTATCCTCTAATCTTCCTATTAGCTTTTTTGTAGATTGCTTAGGAGTTTACATAAGCTATTATATATCCTCAGTAAAGGAGGATAGTTTTTTACTTTTTACTCTAACAAGTTCTATACCTCCTTCCCCCATACTCTCTCCACTCTGGTTTTACCTTCTTGCAAAGGCTAGTACTTCTGTTATAACATTAGGTGGAAGTGGTGAGTTTTTTACCTTGTTCTTGATCTTAGGTAGAAAACATTCAATATTTTGACATTAAATATGATGTGACCTGTAGGTTTTTATAGTACCATATATTATATTGAAGAAGTTCCCTTCTATTCCTAGTTTGCAGAGAACTTTCTTATCATGAATAGATCTTAAATTTTGTCTTTAGTTTTTCTGCACATACTGAAGTGATTATATGGTTTTTCTCCTTTGTTCTGTTACTGTGGTGAATTATACTCAATGGATTTTGAGTGTTAAACTAACCTTGCATTCCAGGGTTGACTCTTACTTGGTTATTATGGTTTATCCATTTTATATATTGTTAGATTCTATTTGTCAATGTTTTTAAAGAATTTTTAGATCTGTGTTTATGTTATCAGTCTGTAATTTTCAATTTTTGTGATGTCTTTCTCAGGTTTTAGAGTTAGTATCATATTGGCTTTTAAAACAAGTTGAGAAGTATTCCCTTCTCTGTATCCTAAAGTGATTGTGGTGTTCTTCCTTATAATTTTGGTGTTATTTCTTCTCTGGTAAAATTCAGAAGGAAAGCCATCTGGTTTTGGATTTTTCTTAATGGGAAGGTTGGTTATAATGAATTCAATTTGATAAGTTCAGTTCCATTAAAAAAAATAAGTGTAGAGCTATTCTGGTTTTACGTTTCATTTTCTGTCCATTTTCATCTTGAATTTCTCAAGAAATTTGTTTATTTTTATTGTCAAAGTTGTTCATAATAATTGATTATTCTTTTATTATCTTTAGGATCTTTTAGTGTAAACCTTTTTTCCATTTCACATTTGTTCTCTCTTTTATCCTTATTCAATCTAGCTAGATTTAATCAATTTTAAAAATCTTTGTGGAAAACCACTCTTAACGACTGAGCCACTTCACTTCACTTCACTGCTTTAAGTATATTTCACACATCTTCAGTTGTTAAATTTTCATTATCATTCAATTTGAAACATTTTCTAATTTTCTTTGTGATTTCTTCATTGATTAATGTCTTATTTAGAAGTATGCTGTTTAATTTCTAATGTGTTTGGGATTTTCCTCTGTCTTATTTTTATTCATGACTAACTTACCTTCTTGTATTCAGAGCTCTACTCTGTATGATTTCAGTTGTTTTGAATTTGTTGAGTTTTGTTTTACTGCTTATCATATGGGCTATCTTGCTGAATATACCCAGTGTACTTGAAAAAAATATATGTTCTGCAGTTATTGGACATGATGGCCTATATATAAATTTCAGTAGGGTCTGAGTTATTGATGGTCTTGTTAGATCCTCTCTGTCTTACTGATTTGTTTTCTAGTTCTATTAATTACTAAAAGAAGATTGTTAAAATCTCCTATTTATGTTGTGAATTTATATTTATTATCTTTTTAATCCTGTCAATTTTTGCTGTATATATGTTGAGGCTTCATTATTAGGAACATACATATTAAGAAATATGAAGGTTCTGAGACTTTACCCTATTTGAAAGCTAACAGATTAGCCTACCATAATTCCATAGAGTCTGGCAAAAGACATGAGACTCCTGAGTCAGAGACAAAGATAATTTATTACTCACAGGATATCATCATTTTTTATGCCAGTTCCCTAGGAACTAAGTCCCACAGAGCAACTATATGAAGTTTCAATGTTTGTGTTTTCTGTAGTGTTTTATGTGTGGTCCCAGCTGCATGTTTAAGATTTTGTTTTTTGTTGTTATTGTTGTTGTTTTAGGTTTTGTAATAAGATAGTAATGATAACCCTGTATGTGAGACAGCAAAAGAGACACAGATGTATAGAACAGACTTTGGACTCTGTGGGAGAGGGAGAGGGTGGGATGATTTGGGAGAACGGCATTGAAGCATATATAATATCATGTAAGAAACGAATCGCCAGTCTAGGTTCGATGCAGGATACAGGATGCTTGGGGCTTGTGCACTGGGATGACCCAGAGAGATGGTATGGGGAGGGAGGTGGGAAGGGGGTTCAGGATTGGGAACTCATGTACACCCGTGGCGGATTCATGTTGATGTATGGCAAAATCAATACAGTATTGTAAAGTAAAATAAAAAAAAGAGAGAGATTCATGTCTGAGTTCTTGTCTTCCATACTTTTCATATTCCTATCACGTCTTTTTTCTAGATACTTCATATATAAATACACATAAAAAATACACTGTTTTGCATTATAAGTGAGTGTCTCTTATATATTCCAGGAGTACTATTTCTCATTATGCCAGTAGCAAGAGTAATTTTTGGCATATCTAAGGAGTCTACATGTTTGTGGTATTTCATTTCCAATCCACTGTCTTTCTTTCTGAAGATTCAGTTTTTCATCTCATGTCATTTACCTTCAACCTTAAGAACTTCCTTCAGCATTTTCTGTAGTGTAGATCTACTGGTTTTCTTCTGGTGGAAAGGTCTACCGGTAGATATTCCTTGGTTTTGTTACATCTGAAAGTGACTTTTATTTTTCCTTTGTTATTGAAGGGTATTTTCACTGGGAATAGAATTTCGGGATGACATTTTCATTCTTGCAGCATTTTAAAAATGTTGTTCTACTGGTTTCCACATCGTTTTGATTGAGAGTCATTGGTGATTCAAATCATTGTTCCCCGTGTTCATGCTGGCATCTTTAGTTTTCAGCTGTTTGGCTATAATATGTTTGTGTATGGTTTTCTTTGTAGTTATTTTGTTTGAAATTCATTGAGCTTCTTGATTGTGTCAATTCATGTTTGTTTACCAACTGGGAGGAATTTTCAGCTTTTTCTTCAAATAATTTTTTCTACCTCGTCTTTTCTTGGATTTTTATTGTGTATATTTAGACCTTTTTGTCCCATAAGAATGATCTTTTAATGTAAATCTTATCATTTCACCTTCCTGCTTAAAGCCTTCCAATGGCTTCTCATTGCAAATAGGATACAATCCACACTCTTCACCATGTTGCTTAAGGCGTTATAATCTGCCTGTGACTCTCTCTCTAACCACATTTCCTACATCTTTTCATTTTATTCAAGATTTCTACCACAGTGGGGTTTTTTATTTCTCTGGAACATACTGGTCATCTGTGCCTTTACACTTGATGTTTACTTTACCTTGATTTCTCCTTCCCCAGATTTCTGTATGGGTGACTTCTAGGAGTATCAGCAAAATTTATTTCTTCAAAGAGGCTTTCTCTGACTGCCCCCACTAAAAGCTGCTGCATCCTGTCAACAGACACACTTTAGACCCTTATTTCTTTTAATAATTTTATTAAGGTATATTCACATACCATAAAATTCATTCACTTAAAATATACAATTCAAAGATTATTAGTATATTCACAGACATGAATAACTATCACTATAATTGGTTTTACACATACCTATCTTATTCGTGCTGTTTCCTAGAACCAAGAACAAAGTCTGGTATATAGTACATGCTTAATATTTTTTTTCTGAATAGATGACTTCATTGTTTCTAAGATAATTCAGGCATTAGCCTTCAATAAAATATTAGGGAAGTTTTTTGACTGCCGTCAGCTCTTAGAAGTATTCTTTGATCTGAACTGTTATTTTGAGACCTCTGAAATAGCTTAACCCATATTTTAAGAATTACTGCAGGAAGTTATCCAAACACAAATCTTTTGATATGATGAATACAAGTCATATACACATTTCCTTAAAAGAGAAGAAACGTCTTTTACTGACCTGACAGTTAGTTGCAAGGGAGCAAAAAGCCGTTCAGAAGTACTGCTTTTCTGTTTTCAAAAGTACTCTGACATTGTTATTTGTTTGAGTCTTTGATGTAGATATAGAATCACTGGTACTTGTTTTAGTTACTAATTATGATAATAGTTATTCATAAGATTCTGGCATCTTCTTTCCTTGTATACCTTTCATGAGGAATGTCTGTTCTGAGCTTGGTTAATCTGTGTTGCCCTCTCTTCTTATATAGGCTTTGATGCGGCCTGGAAGAATTGATAGAATCATCTATGTGCCTTTACCAGATGCAGCAACAAGAAGGGAAATACTTAACCTGCAGTTTCACTCTATGCCAATCAGTAACGAGGTTGATCTGAATGAACTCATCCTTCAAACAGATACATATTCAGGAGCAGAGGTAAGACAATTACCTTCAAAATACCTTGAAAGGAATGCAGTGGTTTGGGGTCATTAGCAGAGAACATTGCTTGATGCCAGCTGTTTTAAATAACTCCATATTAAGAAATCTTAAAACAGGAAATACACTACATGACAGATAGTCACTAAAATTAAATTACATTTTACCTGGCCTACAGTATTTCATTTGCTTTTACCTGGCTTATCTTATATCTCAAAATGTAGTCTTTAGAGAGTTAGCATAATATAGTGGAGAGATCACTGGACTAGAAGTGGAAGATTCTTTTGGGGCTTCTTGATATAGCAACTTCCAACCAGTTACACACTTTTCTGAACTTTGATTCCTTTTCCTAGCAAATGGAAATAGTGTACAACTTTCCCTACTGTGTTCTCATAAAGATCATAAAAATGAGATTAAGATATCATGAACATACTCCAAAATACAAAAGACTTGATTTTCTTATCTTTTAAGCTTTTGGAAAATTATCTCAATCTACAAAGATTCTGTTACAAAAACCATAAAAGGCACAGCCAGCCTGCTCTTAATAGTGAAAATACAGTTTAAACAAGAACAGCAACACCTCTGTGAAAATATGAAAATTTTAAGAATGGCATATTAAGTAAGAGATATTTTTCTCTCCTTAGCAGCTCTTTACTTAGGCTGTTTTTGTTTACAGAATAAAATTCCACTAAAATATTTGTGCAACTTTTCTACATGTGTTCAACACAGAAATGTCTTCTGAATACCACTGATACTGGTTTGTACTAGAAAATAATACTCTCATTAATACAAAGTTGCAGATTCTTTTCATTCTGAATTATCCAGCAGACTGGGACTCCACTTTCTGTTTTACTTCGCTGTTATTTTTATCTGTCTTCTTAAAAACCAAAGAGACTAATACATAATAAACCATATGATAATTAGAGTCTTGTAGATAAATTTACATGTGGAATTGGATTTAGTATATCATGCAATCATAGCTAATAGCAACAACCAAAACAAATCTCAGATCTACTAATTGTTTCTGCAACTGTGAACTAGGTATATTTGATTTTCCCCCTTTAAATGTTTAAATTCCACTGGGGTGGAAAATTCTTGTAGAAAGCTTGAGAAACAGTGAAAGTGCCTTTACATTTCAAGTCCTGTCTAAAACAATAATCTTTATGAGCATCTCTTTGGCATGAGCATCCATTAAGTTAAAATGAACATATAGTTACTGCTAGCTGACTGCTGTAGCATTTCTAAAATTTAGTTTTTGATGTAAGAGCAAAGGCTGGCATCCTGTATGTGATATGTCAGTTTACAGGAAACAGCCAGGAGAAGAAACCATAAATCTTTCACTTGAGTGAAGTGGAAGAGCAGTTAGCAAAGTGTAAATATGCCTTTCTCACTTTGAAGTAATTCATGATAGTAACACAGAAGTGCAAAACAAAAATCAAAGCCAATGAGGTCCTGTCTGGCTGAAAAGTAAAAACTCATTTGGTGCCAGGAATTATTGTACCAGCTTGCTAATTCTTATGTAGTACATCCCTTATTCATCCTGAAATATAAGCACATTCATTTCTTATTAATTTTTATATCAGATCTTCTAAAAATAGTCATAGAGAAAGTAGCAGACGTTTCTGTCCCTCGCTTTACATTTTTGTGTCCCATAATGCTTGGATGAGGGAAGGGTATTCCACTCTGGTCCTAATTATAATTAGTGTATGACTACAATTTTATAGACATTTATTCCAGACGTATATCTTTGTAGTTCTGCATTTTCAATTTGGACAACACAGATTAGTTACACAGTTTTGTTTTGAGAGGAGGGTTTGATCTCAATATTTAGGTAATTCACACAGGTGCCCTATTGTTTGAAAAGAAATACTAACTTTTTTAAAGTCTTAAAGTTAATCAATAGGAAATTTAAGATAGATTAAACTTAGCTTCGCATAAAATATAAGGTCTCATCTTTTTTTCTTCTCTGTAGCAGAATGAAAATGGCACGACAATGTTTGAAAGCCAAAATTAGTTTTGATGGGTTTTTAAATTGTAAAAACAAAGTCAAAGTTTGCACTTCAGTCATGTGACTCCTGCAGACTCACTGCTTTATCACTGTTGTAACTAATTTATTTCTTCCCCCAGCAAGGCCATATCCTTCAGCACAAAGCCTACTACATAGAATATACTTAACAAAGACTTAATAAACTGAAAAAAATTATATTTAGGAAGAATAGACTTTCCCTTCTCATTTGTCATATAGGAAACTTCTTATAGCAATGCGTCCTGCTATAGGCACAACCTCTTTTTCAGGGTTGAACTGTCTCTATGACCACTTTCGGTATAAAAATGAAACTGCCGACTCAGTTAATTGTTGTCTTTTCAGTAAAGTAGTATATTCAGTATTCAGTTCAGTATTATATAAAATTAATTTTACTTGGCTGTACAGTATCAGCTATTTAACAAAAATTTGTCCGGGTGAGCCAGAAATGAGGAAATCACTGGCACTCTGTTTTTTTGGAAACAGAAAATGTTTACTTTAACTGTGGTGAGTATTTTATTTATCTTTTTAATTAAAAAGTTGTAGAGGATGATTGGGATGGAGATGATATCAGCACTTATTAAGCAACTGGGATAAGAGGGGTTACTTTTTCAAAAAAAATTTTTTTTGTCACCTGGTGCTTTTGTTTCATGAAAGCTTACAGACACCCAGAGTTTGAAATAGCTCCTTATACTGAGTTACTTCATTTTCCCTCGTTGGAAAGGGTCTACAGGGAATTAGAATATATTTTTTAATCCTAAGGAGAGTCCCAAAGGGAAGTTTGTCTCCCGCTAAAGGAGAAGGTGGTTCCTAGGGAGCATCTTCCAAGGAGAGGCTAAAGCAGGCAGTATGCATCAGCCGCCCCTGCAGCCTGCTGTTCCCCCGTGGCCAGAGCCTCATTGTCTTTGATTTCTTGGCTGTAGCTTCCACTTAATGGAAAAACATGTTGCCATTTAAAAGCAGATGGGAATTCAGCTCAGGAGGAAGTAAGAAGTCTTTTTTGGTTATGGCTATTGTTTTCTTTTGCTTTGATTTTTGTTTTTTAAGTTATTTGTAGCAGATTCCACTTCATGTATTTCTGCTATGTCAAATTATCCTAGTTCCTTTTGGAAAACTTTTACCACTGGCAGGAAATCAGCAATCATAAATATATGCATATGAAGCCATAACTGGGCCCATTACTCTTGTGCCATGTGCTTGAAGACAGAGGTGATGAATAAGATATGTAATTTCCTCAGTATAAGAATTTGCTGCAACAGGCTGACAATTAATGTCAGTAAAATTTAGATTAACTGTTTGCATTTGGATGTTATCCTTATTTTAGTGATTATCTCGTTAAATTGACAAAACATCTAAGAGCCAGGTATCAGCTATACATTTATGAGTAATATAGGCAATCATAGCATTTATTTCACATATCAAGATTTGAGAATTCAGCTTTCAAGAGAAGCAATTAAATAGGAGAAAAAACAATTTTAATGATACAGTTGAGTAGACTTTTAATAGAATTGTAGCTCATTTCTTCAGAGTTGCTTCTGACAAGTTATTCAGTATTTAACTTCTTTGAATCTTAGTTTTCCTCATCTGTGAAATACTTGCATGACAAACTGTTTTGAGGGTTGAGTGAGATAATAAATGTAAAAGCAACAAGGCCTGACACATAATGAGTGCTTCATTAATGTTATTTCCCTTCATTTTATCCTCCTTAGTTCAGTGTTTATATTTACCACTGCAGTATTGAATGATGCTGCCATAAGATAGTTTTGCATGGTCTCAGTAACCAGATAATTTATCTGAAAGCTGTTAATAAATAATATTGAGTTTGCCTCTTATACTTTTCTCCAACTGTAGAAATCTGCTTAATATAGTGACCCTTTTTAGAGTCATCTTATGAATCTAGCTCTAGCAATTTGTTAGAGTTAAATACATTTCACATTAATTTTTCAAAAAGCTTTAACTTCATGTAAATTTAGTCTTCTTATCTTTGTTTTACTAAAGGGATGTGTCTTGCCCTGAATTCTGTTTTGTAGTGTTAACTCAGGGCCCTTCTGAGTATAATAAAAGCTCAAAATCTTCATGTCAGCTTGACATTAAAAAAAATCACCTTTCAGTGTGCCTCATTAATTCAAAAAGGCTTCTATGCACTGTGCTTGAGCTATTATAGCTAATACAGTTGTTCAGTTGCTCAGTCGTGTCCAACTCTTTGTGACACTATGGACTGCAGCACACCAGGCTTCCCTCTCCATCACCAACTCCTACAGCCTCCTCAAATTCATGTCTATCACGTTGATGGTGGCATCCAACCATCTCGACTTCTGTTGTTCCCTTCTCCTCCTGCCTACTTTATTGTCTTGCTGACTATTATTCTTTTAACATATTTTCTCTTTTCTCCTACCTGGTGAAAACAGAAGAGCAATTATAATCATATAGGATATCTGCACTTTTCCTCCATGAATGCTCCTGTGACTATTTTCCCTAATCTAAAAATCAAGATCAATGTACTGGAACCTGGCATATGAACAGCCTAACAACACATCTGAGATAGGACTCAAGATCCTCAGGCAGGACAGGACACATTTTGGCTCCCTGTGCAGTGCTGGTGGAGAGCTGATTAGCAGCAGTGTTCACATCTCTAAGTGCAGCAGGTATCACGGGACTTAGCAACCTCCTGTAGAAACACCCGCAACCTGCTTATCCTGCCTAATCAGAAACTGCCCTGTGAAATCATGCTGTTGTAACCATTTGGTCTACTGCTCTTATTTGAGATCTTTGTTCTCTCCACTCTTTATTGTGCATTTACCCTAGAATTCTATATCTATAGCCCAGAGTTTCAAAGTATCTTTGCTCACATAGCCTACTGAAATCACTGCTTTGTCATAAAACCATCATGACAAACCCACCCAAAAATGGCTTCTCCTTTTGAACACTTTTACTCTGATTTTTGTTTCATTTGTTTGGCTCTTAGGATATTTTCCCTTCTGATTAGTTTAATAAGGGCAGCCACCTCATGTCCCGCCAAACAAACTGTAAGATTGTCTGTGGCAGAAACTAGGTTCTGTACTTCTTGGACTCCCAGCACAGCAACCACTGTGTCCACTGCGTCAGTGAACTATATGGTGGATGGATGATTTGTGGGTTGATTCTAAGTAATCCTAATGAACAAAAATACCAATTTTAACATTCACTAAAGTGACACTTGTAGCTTTAAACTTTTTTAATACTGATTTATCTAAAGTCCCATAGCAAATAAATGTGACAGACCCAGAACCAGAAATCAGATCCTTAAACTCGTCCTGAAAGGCTCTTCCTGCCTCTGAGTCAACAGAAGGATCTTTGAAAATGTTCCATGGTCCCTTTGACATCTCTGATCTTTGATAAAGGTTTGCCTGCTCTTGTGGACAGTTGGTATGAAACATCTTGACACTTTTTTTATATGTACTTTTCTTACAGTTATTATCTTTAGCTACCTGGATGTCATCTTCACAAAAATTATAAGCCACTTGAAGTTAGGAACTATGTTTTTCTTTATTTACTTACAGTGTTTTCCCAGGTATTGTGAATAAGATCTTCAGTTTAGAGGGAAAGACATATAAACAACTAAGTTCTAAATAATGTGTTTGTGTGTGTGCTGAGTTGTGTCTAAGTCTTTATGACTCCATGGACTGTAACCCACCAGACTCCTCTGTCCACGGGATTTTCCAGGCAAGAATACTGGAGTGGGTTGCTGTTTCCTTCTCCAATACAGTGTGTTTATGTGACATGATATAGTCATGTGCAGAATACTGTGGGAGAAAGAAGTTGTAACTCTGCACTAGTAGAATTGAAGGAGGGGATAGCTGATCTGAGTCTTAATAGGTGAAAGCAGTCCGCAAGTATAGGAGGGCTGGAAAGGGGAGCATCCCTGGCATACAGAAAGGTAGAAATGCATCAAAGTACATAGTGTGTTCTACATTCTGTTAAAGGTTGAAATATGAGTAGAAAAAGAGTCTGAGAGTAGAAATGGTAGGTAATAAACCAGGGGAAATGAGTCAGACAAGTGTGAAGGACCTTGGACATCACATCAGGTAGCCAAAGTATTAGCGTTTCAGCATCAGTCCTTCCAATGAATATTCAGGGTTGATTTCCTTTAAGATTGACTGCTTTGATCTCCTTGTTGTCCAGGGGACTCTCAAGAGTCTCCAGCACCTCAATTCAAAAGCATCAATTCTTAGATTCTCTGCCTTCTTTATGGTCCAGCTCTCACATCCATACATGACTACTAGAAAAACCATAGCTTTGACTATAAGGACCTTTGTAGGCAAAGTAATGTCTCTGCTTTTTAACACACTGCATAGGTTTGTCACTGCTTTTCTTCCAAGGAGCAAGCGTCTTTTAGTTTCATGGCAGCAGTCACCATCCACAGTGATTTTGGAGCCCAAGAAAAGAAAGTCTATCACTGTTTCCATTGTTTCCCCATCTATTTGCCATGAAGTAATGGGACTGGATGCCATGATCTTAATTTTTTAATGAGTTTTAAGCTGGCTTTTTCACCCTTCTCTTTCACCCTCATCAAGAGACCCTTTAGTTCCTCTTCGCTTTCTGCCATAAGGGTGGTTTCATCTGGATATCTGAGGCTGTTGATATTTCTCCTGGCAATCTTCATTCCAGCTTGTAACTCATCCAGCCTGGCATTTTGCATGATGTGCTCTGCATATAAGTTGAATAAACAGGGTGACAATAAACAGCCTTGTTGTACTCCTTTCTCAATTTTGGACCAATCAGTAGCTACCCTGTTTAAATGAATCATGATAAAGTCTTCCAGTGAAAAAACCAGATATACTGAAAGCATGTATTAGGCTGTGACTTTTAAGCCAGTCCTCTACCCCTCTCTCTTACTGTTTGGAAAAACCAAGACCTAGACTTCAGTCCTGTCTTGACCACTTACTACAGTATTAATTTGGCCAGATCAGTTATCATCTCTAGAACTAATTTCTCGTATTTTAATGAAAGAGTAGAGATATGGTCTTCATGATCCTTCCTAGTGCTAATAATGTGTACCTATACCTGTCATAGATTAGAGTAGTCCTATAAGGAATTCCTTAGGGATTGTACCTCCAGGGACGTATAACACAGTTATGTTTTCCTTACAATGCTCCT
The DNA here is from genome assembly GCA_006408695.1 of Aepyceros melampus. Lineage (NCBI taxonomy): Eukaryota > Metazoa > Chordata > Mammalia > Artiodactyla > Bovidae > Aepyceros > Aepyceros melampus. The sequence goes on from SJXQ01003551.1 coordinate 184,113, forward strand.
GGAAACCTGAAATCTTGGGATTGTGGTCATTGTCTCTAAATACTTGCTTCTATGGCCTAGAAACCCTAACCATGGCACAGGAAGAATAAGAACCTTGAAAGACTCTGACAGTTCTTAGAATTTGGATTTTAATAAAAATTCTCCCGGGAACCCTGGAAGTCCAGTGGTGAAGACTCCATGCTTTCACTGCCAAGGGCCCTGGTTCAACCTGTGGTCTGAGAATGAATATTCTACAAGGTGTGTGGTGTGCACCACCCCCACCAAAAAAATCTCCTTAGCAAACTTGAACAATTTTCCACTGAATGGAAATGAAAGTTTTAATTACTCAGAGATTCCCATGCCCAGTGATTTTTTTTCCCTTGATACCTTTGGTTTTCCTGCTTTTGATCTTTCTTAGAGAACAACTTGTCAAGTTCAGTATATATGATTCTGGAGGCATTAGAATAAAAAGTCTTATAAAATGAAAATATACATCAGCCTGCTTTTTCCCTAAACTCTTTGTTAGGAAAATAAGTAAAAGCTACAAAGTTATAATGTTCATTTTAACTTACAGTTTAAAAAATATACAGTGTATAGAAATGTAACATTGTGTGAACTTCTACTTAAATTGGCAATAAAAAGAAACCTTAATTTGGCTTACCCGAAGGCTATTTTAGATAAGATGTTTATACCAAAGCAAACCATCCTCCAGAACACCTTGTGCTGCCATACCTGTATTACTGACTCCTTGCTGGTTGTTTAAAACTGCTGTCAGATTACAAGAAGCATAGTCAGAAAGGAAATGAATGTTGAATGAGAGGCCGGCTGGCAACAAACTTAATAGAGTATTTTATTACTGAAAGTATAAAGTACTAAAGCCCATTTATAAAAAGAAGTGGTATTATCAAGGCAACAGATTCATCAAGACCTACCTGATAATCTAGTCCTCAAGCCTGGAATCCAGGCAAAGTAAGTATCTGTGAAGAATTACTCAGGCCAAAGTAATGGCATTTTAACAGCCTATGTTGTTTCTCCTCTTCCAGATTTTCAGTCTCTCTATTGATCCATGCTGATCCCCCCAGAATTTTTGTATAAACGTTGAATCTGTGCTTCTTCATCTTCGAAAGAATGATAAATTTGGGGGTTTAACAAACTTGGAAGGAGCTCATGATTTTTTTTTAAAGTGTGTAGAACATGCTTTTGGAGAAGAAAATGGCAACCCACTCCAGTGTTCTTGCCTGGAGAATCCCAGGGACGGCAGAGCCTGGTGGGCTGCCGTTTATGGGGTCGCACAGAGTCAGACATGACTGAAGCGACTTAGCAGCCCCAGTAGCAGAGCATGCTTTAATTCTGTGATATAGATACTGGTAGAGCTGGACATTTTTGATTATTTGAGGTGAGGTAGGCTCAGTCCAGTTCAGTTCAGTCACTCAGTCGTGTCCAACTCTTTGTGACCACATGAATTGCAGCACGCCAGGCCTCCCTGTCCATCACCAACTCCTGGAGTTCACCCAAACTCATGTCCATAGAGTCGGTGATGCCATCCAGCCATCTCATCCTCTGTTGTCTTCTCCTCCTGCCCCCAATCCCTCCCAGCATCAGAGTCTTTTCCAATGAATCAACTCTTTGCATGAGGTGGCCAAAGTACTGGAGTTTCGACTTTAGAAGTAAGCTAATTTCTAATAATAATTTAATTGATCTATATATGAAAATCACTGCAAATGGTGATTGCAGCCATGAAATTAAAAGACGCTTACTCCTTGGAAGGAAAGTTATGAGCAACCTAGATAGCATATTGAAAAGCAGAGACATTACTTTGCCAACAAAGGTCCATCTAGTCAAGGCTATGATTTTTCCAGTAGTCATGTGTGGATGTGAGAGTTGAACTGTGAAGAAAGCTGAGCACTGAAGAATTGATGCTTTTGAACTGTGGTGTTGGAGAAGACTCTTGAGAGTCCCTTGGATTGCAAGGAGATCGCACCAGTCCATTCTAAAGGAGATCAGTCCTGGATTTTCTTTGGAAGGAATGATGCTAAAGCTGAAACTCCAGTACTTTGGCCACCTCATGAGAAGAGCTGACTCACTGGAAAAGACTCTGATGCTGGGAGGGATGGGGGCAGGAGGAGAAGGGGACAACAGAGGATGAGATGGTTGGATGTCATCACCGACTTGATGGACGTGAGTTTGAGTGAACTCCAGGAGCTGGTGATGGACCGGGAGGCCTGGCGTGCTGCAATTCATGTGGTCGCAGAGTCGGACACGACTGAGCGACTGAACTGAACTGAAATGATAAATGCAAAGTATGCCACCAATGTAAGTGAAGACTTTTTCTTCTTTTAAGAACAGTTTGGGGACTTCCCTGGTGGTCCAGTGGCTAAGACTCCACACTCCCAATGCAGAGGGCCCAGGTTTAATTCCTGGTCAGGGAAGTAGATCTCACATGCCAGAACTGAGTGTTCACTTTCCTCAACTGAAAGAGCTCACTTGATGCAATGAAGACCTGATGTAGCCAAACAAACAAACAAACAAAAAATTTGTTTAAAGAAAAGAACAATTTGTACCATGTGAAACTGCATTATAGTTAGCAGATGGGTTAATGAGAGAGATCTGTTGTCCAGAATAGATGAAATGATTCATACAGTAAGTACATAAGTGTATTTATCCTCGTACATATAGCAAGTGCTCAGTAAATCATTTTTGTTGTATATTTGTATAAATCAGCAAAATCAATTTAATTGCTCTCTAATATAAATAACTTATAATTTGTTTAATATTTCCATATTTTACTGCCTTAGATTTTTTGAATACTCATGAGTGTTTTATGTATATGTCATGTTTTTAGTTCTAATGGTATGTTCTTTAAATTCAAACTGTAATTCATAGTTACATGCAGAATTTATTTCGGCTGATTTAGATTTAAACATCTGAAATCCTATTTTTATTTGTTCCTTTTTAAAAGATGTATACTTTTTTTTTTTACTTTCAAGTACATAAACCTAATGTTTCCTTACAAACTGTCTACATAATATCCCTATTTCAGTATATTAAAGTAATACTTGGTTCCTTGGGTACAATGTAATTTTTAAATATGTTTTATTAATTGAAAAGAAAAAAAATGGTACACCTAGCATTTCTACTAGAATAATTGTTTAGGAAATACATATACCGAATTACTATGCCCTTTCAATTTTAGCTTAGAGTTGAACCCGGGTGTTTAGGTAAGGCTCAGAAATCTTAACACAAAGGACAAAAATACTTCCTATTTGTCATCTGGTGTTAGATGGTGACACAGAGGTATTCTTATTCTTCATCCTCAAGTGACAGTGGTTCTGAGTTCTCAAAGGTGTCATTCTATTAAAATATTACCAAAACTGTAAAATAGTTTGAGAGTAAAGTCACTCAGTCGTGTCCGACTCTTTGTGACCCCATGGACTGCAGCCCACCAGGCTCCTCAGTCCATGAGATTCTCCAAGCAAGAATACTGGAGTGGGTTGCCATTTCCTTCTCCAGGGATCTTCCCAACCCAGGGATCGAACCCGGGTCACCCGCATTGGAGGCAGACGCTTTAACCTCTGAGCCACCAGGGAAGTCCATAAAATAGTTTAGAGTTACAATCAGTTCAGTTCAGTCACTCAGTCGTGTCCGACTCTTTGCGACCCCATGAATCACAGTACGCCAGGCCTCCCTGTCCATCACCAACTCCCAGAGTTCACCCAGACTCACGTCCATTGAGTCCGTGATGCCATCCAGCCATCTCATCCTCGGTCGTCCCCTTCTCCTCCTGCCCCAAATCCCTCCCAGCATCAGGGTCTTTTGCAATGAGTCAACTCTTTGCATAAGGTGGCCAAAGTACTGGAGCTTCAGTTTTAGCATCATTCCTTCCAAAGAAATCCCAGGGTTGATCTCCTTCAGAATGGACTGGTTGGATCTCCTTGCAGTCCAAGGGACTCTCAAGAGTCTTCTCCAACAACACAGTTCAAAAGCATCAATTCTTCTGCGCTCAGCCTTCTTCACAGTCCAACTCTCACATCCATACATGACC
>SJXQ01003551.1:188158-228403 GCA_006408695.1 Aepyceros melampus
ATTGAGTGCAGCACTTTCACAGCATCATCTTTCAGGATTTGAAACAGCTCCACTGGAATTCCATCACCTCCACTAGCTTTGTTCGTAGTGATGCTTTCTAAGGCCCACTTGACTTCACATTCCAAGATGTCTGGCTCTAGATTAGTCAACACATCATCATGATTATCTGGGTCATGAAGATCTTTTTTGTACAGTTCTTCCGTGTATTCTTGCCACCTCTTCTTAATATCTTCTGCTTCTGTTAGGTCCAGACCATTTCTGTCCTTTATCGAGCCCATCTTTGCATGAAATGTTCCCTTGGTATCTCTAAATTTCTTGAAGAGATCTCTAGTCTTTCCCATTCTGTTCTTTTCCTCTATTTCTTTGCATTGATCGCTGAAGAAGGCTTCTTATCTTTTCTTGCTATTCTTTGGAACTCTGCATTCAGATGCTTATATCTTTCCTTTTCTCCTTTGTTTTTTGCTTCTCTTCTTTTCACAGCTATTTGTAAGGCCTCCTCAGACAGCCATTTTGCTTTTTTGCATTTCTTTTCCATGTGGATGGTCTTGATCCCTGTCTCCTGTACAATGTCACGAACCTCATTCCATAGTTCATCAGGCACTCTATCTATCGGATCTAGACCCTTAAATCTATTTCTCACTTCCACTGTATAATCATAAGGGATTTGATTTAGGTCATACCTGAATGGTCTAGTGGTGTTGCCCACTTTTTTCAATTTAAGTCTGAATTTGGCAATCAGGAGTTCATGATCTGAGCCACAGTCAGCTCCCAGTCTCGTCTTTGTTGACTATAGAGCTTCTCCATCTTTGGCTGCAAAGAATATAATCAATCTGATTTCCATGTTGACCATCTGGTGATGTCCATGTGTAGTCTTCTCTTGTGTTGTTGGAAGAGGGTGTTTGCTATGACCAGTGCATTCTCTTGGCAAAACTCTATTAGTCTTTGCCCTGCTTCATTCCACATTCCAAGGCCAGATTTGCCTGTTACTCCAGGTGTTTCTTTGTTTTTAAATATAACCTCTCCTGTGTTTTAGAAATTTAAAAACTGAATCTAACCTTGCCTTGGGCTTGAAAGAAAAGTACAAAGAATTAAGATTTGCATCTCTCTTTTGCTTTGTCTGTTTTTAACCTCTAAATACTATTTCTGGTGGTCTTTAATAAGAGCTAGCTCTCTTTTTGCTTAGAATCTGGAAAATGGGTTTTGTTTTTATATTTGTGGGAAAGTTTCCCTGTTCATTTAGATGGAAAAATTAAGATACAATACACATACCAATGTTATCATTGTAGAAGTGCCAAGTCATAAATTAGTCATTTTCTCTTTTTCTTCAGAATTACCCAAAAAGATGGAAAATCACTTAAATTGTTTTTGGCATTTGGAAAAGACCTTCTTTCCGTGATAGCAAAAGTAGTCTTTGGCATATTTTTATTCACTTCAAAAGAACCCTTAAGGAATGGTTTTATATTTAAATGCAAGAATTATATTTGTTTGCCTAGCATTAACTTCTTGCCAGAATTCTTAAAAATACAGAAGGTCAAACACTGAACAATAGTAGTCCCCAGTATTTCTTTTTTCATTTCTTCTCTGTATCATAAATCTGGGTCAGAACTGGAGATTTGCGGGAGATGAATCCAGAAATGTCAATTCGAAGTGAACTTTCTTATTATACAATTAAATTGGTCATTTGAGTGAGTGAGTGAGTGAGTGAGTGAAGTCGCTCAGTCGTGTCTGACTCTTTGCGACCCTGTGGGCTGTAGCCTACCAGGCTACCCCATCCATGGGATTTTCCAGGCAAGAATAAAGGAGTGGGTTGCCATTTCCTTCTCCAGGGGGTCTTCCTGACCCAGGGATCAAACCCGGGTCTCCCACATTGGAGGCAGACGCTTTCACCTCTGAGCCACCATATTGGGCGTAAAGTATGTATACATGCACAAGTTCACAGACACTGGGCTACCATTTCATCCATGCTTCTTTCGAGCTTAATAAAAGACGTTTATGCTATAAAATTAATATTTGTGCTCCTGCTATAAACAGCACACCAAAATTTTTTGCCATGTCTAGTTTTCTGATTTTTGAACCTTTAGGGATAGTTTCATGAGTAAATTATATCGTTGGTGCTTTTAAATTACATATTAAAAAGATATTTATTTATAAAATTTTAGAACATTTATTTTATAAAGCAAGTTACATTAATATTTTCACTTACTTTGCACTTGTATCTAAAACTAGAAGTTAGTCATTGAGTTTTAGGAATATAATAAAATAACTCAAATGTATAAGACTTGGTCCATATTATACAACATAATAAATTATGTAAAAATTGAAACACATCAAAGTCCTGCTGTAACATGATCTAGCTTATTATAAAATCCAGTTCAATGTGGGCATGACTTGGATCCTACCTCAAGTGTTTTATTTTCAATTACTAGCCTAAACCTCATCATAATAATTTTTATAATAATATCTTATAGCATAAAGTAGTATATAGCTGTGTTCTGTATTGTTTTGAACTTTTGTTTTTGCTACTCCAATAGTGATATAGCCTGAGGACCTCCTGAATTCTTTTTTGATAACCAATACTTTAGATGATCAAGATGTGATTCATTTTGAAAGTCATATAATAGGCAAAATATAAAATATTAAAGAGATTATTTCTTCCATTTTATGTACTTCACAGAGAGAACCACAGGCTAATAAAGAGAGGCAGACATCTTAGTGCCTAATAAGTTTGAAGTTTTCTTTTCTCTTTTTCATGATCGTAATTGCTTATAATTTTTTAAAGAGTAGCTATGAACCAAAATCTGTCCCTGAAAAATTCATATGTTGAAGCTCTAACCTCCAGTGCAATAATATTTGGAGATGAAGCATACAAGGAAAGGAGGGAACTAGGATTAAATAAAGTGATGGTTAGGGTCTAATAAAGCTTCCTGGATGTACAGAGGAAAGGTCATACATGACCTAGGTTACTATGATACTTTTGGATGTCTGCAAGATAGGAAGGGAGCCTTCACCAAAAATTGACCCTGATGACACTCAATCTTAGATTTCCAGCTGTGAGAAAATAAATTTCTAGCGCTTCGGCCATCCACTCTGTGGTATTTTCTATGGCAGCCCAAGCCGACTAACACAGAGTCCATTACACCTCACATTATTAAAGAACAGGTCATGTTATATTTCTTATTTCTTTTTTTCTGACTAATAAAGATGATTTCTGTTAGTTAATAGTCATTAGTTTCATCTTGAATTATCTTTGAGAATCTGGTTGGTATAGGCAGTTCCTAGTTTATACCAAATTTACTCTGAGTTGCCTCTTAAGGATTCAAAGTAACATTTATTTCTCAAAGCAATGCTTCCATTCGTGAATAGTTTCCAAGCTAGTTCCTTGAAATGTAGTACATCAGGGTATAAGTAACCTAACAGGAGTGGGTATAAATTTTAGTTCCTGGAAAAAGAAGGCATGAACTATTAGAGCCAACCAAAGGAGTGGGGGAGATTTTTTTTTTTCCCTTGGCACAAAGCCAGTCCTATGCAAGATTAGATTAGAGAAGGTTTGTCTTCACTTTTTCTCTTTGTATAACTTTTCACACTTCATCTTCCAAGTTCCTTGCCCGACCCCTAACATCCTCCAGACCTACTTTTCTGAGTTCTGTTTTTGACTATCTCAATCAGTTGTCTGGTTGAAAAGCAATCTAATTAAATCAATTCACTACTAATGTTAAATAATCAAGAACATTCACAGAAGTATCTGCATTTTTTAAAAATTTTACTCTCTCAAATGAATCTCTTAATTGGTGCATTTTGGGGTTATATTTTTAAAAATAAATAGAAAAGAAGTTAAAAGTATTCTAATATGTTCCCTAAAGCTTTTCTTGTTCTTTACACTTTCAGTTCAATTCAGTTGCTCAGTCATGTCCAACTCTGCGACCCCATTAACTGCAGCACTCCAGGCCTCCCTGTCCATCACCAACTCCCAGAGCTTACTCAAACTCATGTCCATTGAGTCAGTGATGCCATCCAACCATCTCATCCTCTGTCGTCCTTTTCTTATCCCGCCTTCAAATTTCCCAGCATCAGGGTCTTTTCTAATGAGCCAGTTCTGTGCATCAGGTGGCCAAAGTATTGGAGTTTCAGCTTCAGCATTAGTCGTACCAGTGAATATTCAGGACTGATTTCCTTCAGGATGGACTGGTTGGATCTCCTTGCAGTCCAAGGGACTCTCAAGAGTCTTCTCCAACACCACAGTTCAAAAGCATCAATTCTTCAGTGCTCAGCTTTCTTTATAGTCCAACTCTCACATCCATACATGACTACTGGAAAAACCATAGCCTTGACTAGATGGACCTCTGTTGGCAAAGTCATGTCTCTGCTTTAAATATGCTATGTAGGTTGGTCATAACTTTCCTTCCAAGGAGTAAGCTGCTTTTAATTTCATGGCTGCAGTCACCATCTGCAGTGATTTTCGAGCCCCCCAAAATAAATCTAACACTATTTCCACTGTTACCCCATCTATTTCCCATGAAGTGATGGGACCAGATGCCATGATCTTAATTTCCTGAATGTTGAGCTTTAAGCCAACTTTTTCACTCTCCTCTTTCACTTTCATTAAGAGGCTCTTTAGTTCTTCCCTTTCTGCCATAACTGTGGTGTCATCTGCATATCTGAGGTTATTGATATTTCTCCCAGCAGTCTTGATTGCAGCTTGTGCTTCATCTAGCCCAGGGTTTCTCATGATGTACTCTACATATAAGTTAAATAAGCAGGGTGACAATATACATCCTTGAAGTACTCCTTTCCTAATTTGGAACCAGTCTGTTGTTCCATGTCCTTTTCTAACTGTTGCTTCCTGACCTGCATACAGATTTCTCAAGAGGCAGGTCAGGTGGTCTGGTATTCCCATCGCTTTCAGAATTTTCCACAGTTTGTTGGGACCCACACAGTCAAAGGCTTTGGCATAGTCAATAAAGCAGAAGTAGATGGTTTTTAAATGAACTCTCTTGCTTTTTTGTTGATCCAGCAGATGTTGGGAATTTGATCTCTGGTTCCTCTGCCTTTTTAAAAAACCAGCTTGAACATCTGGAAGTTCGCAGTTCACATACCTTTGTAGCCTGGCTTGGAGATTTTTGAGCATTACTTTACTAATGTGTGAGATGAGTGCAATTGTGTGGTAGTTTGAGCATTCTTTGGCATTGCCTTTCTTTGGGATTGGAATGAAAACTGATTTTTTCCAGTCCTGTGGCCACTGCTGAGTCTTTCAAATTTGCTGGTATGTTGAGTGTAGCACTTTGACAGCATCATCTTTGAGGATTTGAAATAGCTCAACTGGAATTCTATCACCTACATCCACTAGCTTTGTTCATAGCGATTCTTCTCAGGCCCACTTGACTTTGCATTCCAGGATGTATGGCTCTCGGTGAGTGATCATACCATCGTGATTATCTGGGTCATGAAGATCTTTTTTGTATAGTTCTTGTGTGTATTCTTGCTACCTCTTCTTAATATCTCTGCTTCTGTTAGATCCATACCATTTCTATCCTTTATTGAGCCCTTCTTTGTGTGAAATGTTCCCTTGGAAAAAGATCTCTAGTCTTTCCCATTCTATTGTTTTCCTCTGTTTCTTTGCACTGATCACTGAGGAAGGCTTTCTTATCTCTCCTTGCTATTCTTTGGAACTCTGCATTCAGATGGGTATGCCTTTCCTTTTCTCCTTTGCTTTTCACTTCCCTTCTTTTCATAGCTATTTGTAAGGCCTCCTCAAACAGCCATTTTTCTTTTTTACATTTCTTTTTCTTGGAGATGGTCTTGATCCCTTTCTCCTGTACATTGTCGCAACCCTCTGTCCATAGTTCATCAGGCACTCTGTCTATCAGATCTAGTCCCTTAAATCTATTTCTCATTTCCACTGTATAATCATAATGGATTTGATTTAGGTCATACCTGAATGGTCTAGTGGTTTTCCCTACTTTCTTGAATTTAAATCTGAATTTGGCAATGGGAAGTTCATGATCTGAGCCACAGTCAGCTCCTGGTCTTGTTTTTGCTGACTGTATAGAGCTTCTCCATCTTTGGCTGTAAAGAATATAATCAATCTGATTTTGGTATTGACCATCTGGTGAAGTCCATGTGTAGAGTCTTCTCTTGTGTTTGGAACACCTTCTTGGAAGAAGGTGTTTGCTCTGACCAGTGAGTGCATTCTCTTGGCAGAAGTCTGTTAGCCTTTGCCCTGCTTAATTCTGTACTCCAAGGCCAAATTTGCCTGCTTTTGCATTCGAGTCCCCTGTAATGAAAAAGACATCTTTTTTGGGTGTTAGTTCTAGAAGGTCTTGTAGGTCTTCATGCAACCATCCAACTTCAGCTTCTTCAGCATTATTGGTTGGGGCATAGACTTGGATTACCATGATATTGAATGGTTTGCCTTGGAAACGAACAAAGATCATTCTGTCATTTTTGAGATTGCATCCAAGTTTAACTAAGCCTTATTAGCATGAGGGACTTTGGGGTAGAAACTAAAAGATAGGTAATAGTGTAGAAAATTCAATAGTAAGTGATTTTATAATTGGAAAATATTTATATTTTAGAGACTAGTTTGAAGCTGACTCTAAAAGCACCAGGGTTCCTCTTGGTGGTCCCAAGGCCAGGGCATAGGAGCAAACAGGAAGAAAAATCCTAGGGGCCCCTCATCTGGACTGCATCGAGGAGAGCAGCTCCACTTAATCTGTAGCATTTTGTTTGATAAGAGGGATTAGTTTCTAAAAGAATTTTGGTTTAAGGTCCAAATTTAAGAGGAAATTCATTGTTAAAAAACTGGGAATTTCCTCCATAAGCTCAAAAAGACAACTGCGTTAAAGAATAAAAGTCATAACTAATTTCTGCCCCTTATAAGAAGCTTTTCTTCATTAGACATTTTTATATAAAATTTTTGGAGATGTATTAGAAGGCACCCAGTAAAGAATTTCCAAAGAAAACTATTTATAAATATTTGGTCACTAATTCTTAAACATGACCCCTAAAACTGGGACATACATGCTTAAGACCATATTTTTCTAGTATTTGTATATAAAATCTGAAAAGTACCATTCTCTATTAACAAAGGACCAAAATTCTTTTTTTTTAGGGATGCATTTCTATAACTTGAAAGTTACATTTAGGAGCCATATTTCTAAACATCTATCTCACTAGAGAAATTAAAACTATTTCTTCTACATTGCTAAAAGATATTCTTTTAATAACTAAAATTATCTCTTATGTGACATTTTAAATTATATATTTTTTATTAATAAATTTTATTTTCTGAGCAGTTTTAGGCTTACAGAAAAATAAGTGGAAAACATAGAGTATCCATTCACTTTCTCACCTTCTTCTTCCATTTCCTGTATTATCATCTTTCATTATTATGATACATTTATTAAAATTATTGAGCCATTATTGATATATTATTATTAACTAAGTCTATAATTTATATTTCATGCTTGGTGATGTACTTTCTATGGATTTTGACAAATATATAATGTCACTTACATATGACATTTGACAAATATATAATGATAATCATATAGAATGTTTTCACTGCACTAAAAACCCCATGTGCTCCACTTATTCACCCTTCCTCCCTAACTCCAAACCCTTGATGTTTTTACTGTCTTCTTAGTTTTGCCTTTTCCAGAATGCAGTATAGATGGAATCTTCTTTAACATAGCAATTTGCATTTAAAGTTCCTCGTGTCTTTCCATAGCTTGGTAGCTCATTTCTTTTTATTGTAGAATTATAGTCCATTGTCTTCATGTACCACAGTTTATCTGTTTACCTACTGAAGGACATCTTGCGTGCTTACAAGACTGATTAAAGCTTTTTATAGATATTTATGTGAAAGTGTTATTTATGGACTTAAGATTTCATCTCTTCGTGGTGAACACTCAGGAGGGTGGTTGCTGGATCATGCAGTAAGAATCCGTTCGGTTTTGTAAGAAACACCGTGGACAAGCTGTCTCCACTGTGGCTGTGCCCTGTTGCAGTCCCAGCAAGTTTCTTGTTGCTCCATATCCTCATCAGCTTTTGATGTTGTCAGTGTCTTAGATTTTAGCCATTCAGATACATGCATAGTGATAGCTCATTGTTAATTTGCAGTTCCCTAATGATATGATATTTAGCATCATTTCCTTATTTGCCATCTGTATAACTTCTTTGGTGAGTTATCTATTCAGATATTTTGCCTACTTTTAATTGGATTGTTTTCTCTTTTTTGGATTTTGAAAGTTCTCTGTATATTTTGGATATCCTTCCTTTATCAGATTTGTGTTATCTAAAGAGTTTTTCTTAATTTGTGGCTTATCTTTTCACTCTAAATCTAAAATGTCATAGAGCAGAAAATGTTTATTTTAGTAAATTCATATCTGTTTTTCTTTCTTTAATAGGGTATTAAATGTATTCTTTCTATAAGAAAAAGATACCTATTTGGAATCATGTTATGTTTTGTAAATGTTTGTAGGTAAAAACAGCCATATTTGCTCAATACTTTTTGTCTTCATAATTGTGATGATTTATAACTTATAATGACAAGGGAGAATTATTCCTCCAAGAACTGTTAGCCATCAAGAAAAACATTCTCCTTTGAACGTTATGCTGCTGTATTTGAATTAGATATTTCCACCTGTATGAATAGAAAAACATTTTCATCAGAATTGGGATTCACTACTCAACAGGAGCATTTTTAACTTGGGCACATGCAGTATTTTATATGTAGATGACACACCACACAATGGCCATACTATATGGCAATGCTTTAAAACATAGGATAACTGTGCTGGGAGGTGATGGATGAGGGGAGGGACCTTTTAAGTGATGAAGTACATTATAGAAAGAAGTTTTTACACTTTTAAAGTTTTATCTGATTCAAGAACCTTGTCACATCACACATTGGCAGTAAGATGACAGAATTTATATATTCGGTAATCTTTCTTTAATGGCACAATTTTAATAACATCCGAACAAGATACTGTAGTAAAATAATATGGAGCAACCTAGTATAATTTTTCTTTTTATGTTGGCTTAGCTTTACCTGTATTTTGTGAATTTTTCTGTTGCCACGGCACATGTGTGTATGTATGTTCACCTACACACCAAGCTAATACACAGATCATAGAAATCAGAACTTCAAACTTTGCTGAAACTAAGTTATTTTTCATATCATGCAGTTTTCCACAATTAACAAAACTACCTTATGGGAATCATACAGCAAACTGGAGCCGTTTATTACACTGTTTAAAAGGCCCATAGAATGGGTGTACCCTACCTATTACCACAGCTTTAGAGAATGACATCTTGGCAGGAGAAGCCAATACACAGTTATATTTGGGTGGCAATAACAGGCTATCATTTGGAGTTTAGTAGAGGTAAGAAGCATTCACCTTTGCTTTTTACTCCTGCTCGCCTGCGTTCCTCTTTTCTCCCCCTTTATTGAAATGTAATTGACAAATGTGTGTTAGTTGCTCAGTTGTGTCCGACTGTTTGCAGCCCCACAGACGGTAGCCTACCAGGCTCCTCTATCCATGGAATTCTCCAGGCAAGAATACTGGAGTGCGTTGCAAGTAAGTAATCACTCAGTCGTGTCCGACTCTTTGTGACCCCATGGACTGCAGCCCACCAGGCTCCTCAGTCCATGAGATTCTCCAAGCAAGAATACTGGAGTGGGTTGCCATTTCCTTCTCCAGGGGATCTTCCCAACCCAGGGATCGAACCCGGGTCTCCCGCATTGGAGGCAGACGCTTTAACCTCTGAGCCACCAGGGAAGACTGGTTGCCATTACCGTCTCCAAATTGACAAATAAATTGTAGGATATTTAACGTATCCAATATGGTGGTTTGATAAACATTATGAATGGATTCCCTCCATCAAGTAAATGCAACCATCACCTCATGTATTACGTGTATGTATGTGTGAAAGAGAGAGAAAGTTTAGCTTTTAGCAAATTTCAGCTACACATCACAGTATGATCAACTTTGGTTACCATATTACACATTAAATCTTCAGACCTTTTATTCATTTTATTACTGAAAGTTTGTACCATTTTACATCTCCTGATTTCCCCAACTCCCCAGCCTCTGGCAACCACTTTTCTCTTCTGTGAGTTTGATTTACCTTTTATTTATTTGTATATTTTTGTTGTTGTTCTTGTTCAGTCGCTAAGTCATGTCTGACTCTTATGCAGCCCCATGGACTGCAGCACGCCATGCTCTTCTGTCTTCCTCTGTTTCCTGGAGTTTGCTCAGATTCATGCCAGTTGAGTCAGTGATGCTATCTAAGCATCTCATCCTCTGCTGTCCTCTTCTCCTTTTGCCTTCAGTCTTTCTCAGCATCAGGGTCTATTACATTGAATCAGCTCTTCACATCAAGTGACCAAAGTATTGGAGCTTCAGCATCAGTCCTTCCAGTCACTATTCAAGATTGATTTCCTTTAGGACTGACTGGTTTGATCTCTTTGAGGTCCAAGGGAGTCTCAAGAGTCTTCTCCACTGAAGTTCAAAAGCATCAGTGTTTCGACACTCAGCCTTCTTTATGGTCCAACTCTCACATCCACACATGACTGCTGGAAAAACCATAGCTTTGTCTAGATGGACTTTGTCGGGAAAGTGATGTCTCTGCTTTTTAATATGGTCTCTAGGTTTGTCATAGCTTTCCTTCCAAGGAGCAAGCATCTTTTAATTTAATGGCTGCAATCACTGTCTGCAGTCATTTTGAAGCCCAAGAAAATAAGATCTGTCACTGCTTCCACTTTTTCCCCTTCTTCTTGCCATAAAGTGATGGGACCAGATACCGTGATCTTAGTTTTTTGAATGTTGAGTTTCAAGCCAGCTTTGTCACTCTTATCTTTCACCCTTATCAAGAGGCTCTTTAGTTCCTCTTCACTTTCTGCCATTATAAGTTTTTAGACTCCACATTTTAAGTGATACCATGAAATATTTTGTCTTTCTCTATCTTACTTCAGTTGTCATAATACTATCCATGTTTGTGTCACAAATGATAGGATTTTCTTCTTTCTAAAGACTGAATAATATTCCATTTTATGTGTATTTATAAATATTTACATAGTTGTATATATACATACATCACATTTCTTATCCAGTCATCCAGAGACAAACACTTAGGTTGTTTCCATATCTTGGAATAATTGTGATTAACGCTCCACTGACCCTAGGAGTATAGGGGTTCCTTCAAGATAATGCTTTCATTTATTTTGTATATGTACCCAGAATTGGGATTGCTGGATCATATAATAATTTTGTTTATAACTTTTTTTCAAGTAGCCTCTGCACTCTTTTCCATAGTGGCTTTATTAGTTTATATTCCCATCAACAATGTACAAGAATTCCTTTTTTTCCATATCCTTAATAGCATTTATCACCTCTTCTGTTTTTGATAATAGCCATCCTAACAGGAGTGGCTTCCCTGGTTGCTCAGAGGTTAAAGCGTCTGCCTGCAATGCGGGAGACCTGGGTTCGATCCCTGGGTTGGGAAGATCCTCTGGAGAAGGAAATGGCAACCCACTCCAGTATTCTTGCCTGGAGAATCCCATGGACGGAGGAGCTTGGTGGGCTGCAGTCCACGGGGTCGCAAAGAGTCGGACACAACTGAGCGACTTACTCACTCACTCACTCACTCATCCTAACAGGTGTGAGGCAATAACTAACTATGGTTTTGATTTGTGTTTCCCTGATAATTAGTCATGTAGAGCACCTTTTTATGTTGCCCATTTGTATGTATGCCATTTGGAAAAAAAATAACTATCTGGTCTTTTCCCATTTTTTAACTGAGCTATTTGGTTTTTTGATGTTCAGTTGTATCAATACCTTCTATATTTTTATATGTTAGATATTGACTCCTTTTCAGATATATAATTTGCAAATATTTTCTCCCATTTAGTAGGTTGCCTTTTCACATGTTGTTGATTTCCATGCTGTGTAGTAGCTTTTTAGTTTGATGTAATCTTACTTGTTTATTTTTGCTTTTGTTGCTTTTGCTTTTAATGCCAAATCCAAAGCATCATTGCCAAAACCATTATCAAAAGAGCTTACCTCCTGTATTTTCTTCTAAGAGTTTTATAGTTTCAGGTTACATTTAATCCATTTCAGGTTGGTTTTTTATGTGGTATAAGATATGAGTCCAGTTTCATTCTTTTGCATGAGGATATTCAATTTTCCCAGCACCATTTGTTGAAGAAGCTATCATTCCCTGATTGTATATTTTTCACTGCTTTATGAAAATTAATTGACCATATATGCATGGGTTTATTTCTGGGCTCTCTATTCTGTCCCATTGATCTATATGTCTATTTTTATGCCAAAATACTGTTTTGATCACTTTAGCTTTGTAATATAATTCGAAATCAGGATGTATGATGCCTCCAGCTTTGTTCTTCTTTCTCAAGATTGTTTTGGCTATTCAGAGGCTTTTGTGTTTCCATACAAATATTAGGTTGTTTGTTTTATTTCTGTGAAAGATTTCACTGAAATTTTGGTGGGAATTGCACTGAATCTGTAGATTACTTTGGATGTATGGACATTTTAACAATACTAATTCTTCCAGTTTTTACTCTTTAAAAAGATATAAACACAGTGTATCTTTAATTTATTTGTGCATTCTTCAGTTTCTTTCATCAATGCCTGTTGTTTTCAGTATTCAGATCTTTTACCTCCTTGGTTAAATTTATTTCTAAGTATTTCATTCTTTTTGATGCCATTATAATTGGGATATTTTATTAATTTATCTTTCTCATCGTTCAAAGCCAGAGCACCAGATGTGTATACAGACTCCTTCCAGGGAGATACTGGCAACTTAGTTTCATTGTTTGAACTGGCCAAAAAGGTGGGAGAAGTGTTTGCAGGCCTCGGCAAAGAATTGCAGCCAGCTCCTATATGTATGCTACAAGTACAAGCTGGACCCTTGGGCAGCAGTTTGTAAAGTAGGCATTTAGACCCCTTTCAGAGAAGGACTGAGAGAGATAGGTGTTTTTACTGTATCCCTGTACTGAGTCCTGGGGAGTGGGAGGAAGGGATAACTGCAGTGGTTACTTATGCACCAATGAAGCATTGCTTCTTTGTTTGCTGTAATCATCTGGGTCTTAGGAACACCAACCCAAGCCAGTTGGAAGTCTTAAAAGTTGAGGCCTTAGATGTTCAGTCCAAACCCTTGCTTCTCAGGGAGAAGCTGAGAATTTGGAGTTCTCTTCAGATTTTATGGCTCTAGGCCAGGAGTAGGGTTTATGATGAGTGCATCTCAGCCTTTCCTATCCATTTCAATGTGGGTATTTTCTCATTCAGTCTGTGTATGCAAGTCTCTCAGCTTATTTCTGGATTTATTTCATAAGTAATTGCTCCTTTTGCATTCAATGTGTATGTGGGAAGAGGGAAGTTCAGAAAACTTCTTTGTTGTCATCTTGTTCAACTTCCCTCTTGCTTTCCTTTTTATAGTATAAAATCACAGTTATTTTACTGGTATCAAGCACTGTAAGGGATGAGTAAAGGCCAGACCAGAAATGGATATGTTTCTTTGCCAGGGTTCTGTTGCTTATGTTAAAAAACTAACATGCCAAAAAGAAGTTATAATAGAACAGGATGTAACTTATAGTCTAGATTCATCTTTCTGTGTTTTTTTTAATGTGTAATATGGAAGCTTTGTTTGAGGACGGTGAGTTTAAGCAAAACTCTGAGAAATAATGTTTTTTTTAACCTGGGAGACAGGCTTGGTTTTGCTTAGGACTGTTCAGTTTCTTATTTCTCTGAAGAGACCCATGGACTTCATTTGCTGACCTTATTAACAACAGTCTTCTAGCATATTAAAGATTGAAGTTTCACCTGCTACCAGTTTAATTTCCTGTGTAATATCTTGTCTTTAAAGCACTATGCTTCGGTTTTCCTGCTATCAGCTGCAGAGCTGCTATTGTCTCCCTTGTTTTAAAGGCTACATTCTTTCTACCCATAAAATGGGGAAGGACTTCCCAGGTTGCGCTAGTGGTACAGAATCTGCCTGCCAATGCAGGAGACATAAGAGACTCTGGTTCGATCCCTGGGTTGGGGAGATCCCCCAGAGGAGGGCATGGCAGCCCACTCCAGTATTCTTGCCTGTCAGTCCATGGGCTACAGTCCATAGGATTGCAGAGTCAGACACAATTGAAGTGACTTAGCACACATTTCTTATTGGGTAGGAAAACAAATATATTTAGGAACATTTTACAGAATACCTGAAGCTTCAAAGAACTATTAATCTTAGTTCAAGTCTTTTGTACCCACCCACGCAGCTTAGATATAACTTCTTCCAGAAAGTCATTTCTAACACTTCTAGCTCAGATTAGATACCTTCACTCTGTATCCCACGGGCTTCCCTGGTGGTCACAGTGAAGAATCCACCTGCCAATGCAGGAGATCCACGTTCAGTCCTGGGTCAGGAAGATCTCTTGGAGAAGGAAGTGGCATCACACTCCAGTATTCATGCACAGGAAATCCTACAGACAGAGGAGGCTGACAAGCTACAGTCCATGGGGTTGCAAAGAGTCAGACATGACTTAGCGACTAAACAACAAATGTATCTCATAACACCTTGCACATTTTCTGTTCTTATCTAGATTTTTTGGTTTTATGTTTGTTTAAGCTTTGTGGAGAGCGAATTAGTAAAACTAGCTATACTTGGTTTTAAGAATCTTGACTTATGATTCGAATCCACATAGGCCAGTAACTTTGGTAACTTTAAGTTAAAACAAGTTCCTCAACCTAGCATTTGGTGATGATGGGAAAAGTTGTCGAAAATACCTTAACATATGCAGCATAATAAAGCTCTAGCAGATTGTACTTTCTTATCTTTCTTGTAATAGTTTCTGATAGATTCTCATTCCTCCAGTGTGGCTATGATAAATACTTTGGATCACTTTGGAAGTTCAACCAGTAAAAACGTTTTTTAGTTTCTCTGTATATGCTGACAAGGAAAAGTCATTCTTTTCAGATTGCCACTATTTGTCTGACTTGCTTTTCAATTGAGAATAAATAATAAGGAAGACTAGGAGGTGACGGCATCTGGTCCCATCACTTCATGGGAAATAGATGGGGAAACAGTGTCACACTTTATGTTTGGGGCTCCAAAATCACTGCAAATGGTGACTGCAGCCATGAAATTAAAAGACACTTACTCCTTGGAAGAAAAGTTATGACCAACCTAGATAGCATATTCAAAAACAGAGACATTACTTTGCCGACTAAGGTCCGTCTAGTCAAGGCTATGGTTTTTCCTGTGGTCATGTATGGATGTGAGAGTTGGACTATGAAGAAGGCTGAGCGCCGAAGAATTGATGCTTTTGAACTGTGTTGTTGGAGAAGACTCTTGAGAGTCCCTTGGACTGCAAGGAGATCCAACCAGTCCATTCTGAAGGAGATGAGCCCTGGGATTTCTTTGGAAGGAATGATGCTGAAGCTGAAACTCCAGTACTTTGGCCACCTCATGCGAAGATTTGACTCATTGGAAAAAACTTTGATGCTGGGAGGGATTTGGGGCAGGAGGAGAAGGGGACAACAGAGGATGAGATGGCTGGATGGCATCACGGACTCAATGGACGTGAATCTGAGTGAACTCCGGGAGTTGGTGATGGACAGGGAGTCCTGACATGCTGCGATTCATGGGGTCGCAAAGAGTTGGAGACGACTGAGCGACTGAACTGAACTGAGGAGGTGACGATTACATCAGTACTCTTAGAAATTATAAGAGCAAAATATTGTCTAAAAAAATTGTCATGCTCTTTCCATCTCTTCATTCTAATCCAGAGCTGTGTTTCTCCATGGAAGCTTTATTTTAGAATTCAGTGTTAATCTTTTTTATCATTTTTGAAACTAAAGAAGAATAGTTTCTGAAACTTGTTCTCTCCCTCAAATAAAACTTTTTGTAGAAAGTTTTGTTTGTTGTTTAGTCATGCAGTCATGTCCAACTCTTTGAAACCCCATGGACTATGTAGCTCACCAGGTTCCTCTGTCCATGGGATTCTCCAGGCAAGAATACTAGAGCGGGTTGCCACCAACTCCTTCCCCTTGGGGTTCTTCCCAACCCATCCATCAAACCCACGTCTCCTGAACTGGCAGGCAGATTCTTTACTACTGAGCCAACCAGGGAAGCCCTATGTAGGAAAACCATTAAGATAAGAATGAACTGCTTTGGTTGGGGCCTGTCACACCTACATGCCTTTCCCTCCTTTTCCTGCTGTGACCTCTGAGTCACCTTGGAGACTGCAGAGTGTTTTAAAAACTGTTTCACTAACTAAGAAAGCTACTGAACATGTGGCTTATTTCATTCTTGTTTCTCAGAATTATAACCTGATTACTTATTATTTTCTTGAACTCAAGAAGCAGAACATGGTTGTAAGGTTTTGTACCTCTGTGTATGTGAAATGCACACTGAAATTCCATCTTGACAAGTTTGCACCTATCTGATTAAAACAGTCTTGTTTTTAATGAAATGTCTTTGCTCCAGTTTCAAATAAAAGTTAGAACTTCCAGTTTTTACATTCCTGACATTTTTAAGTTTGAAATTAGTAACTCATATTTCTTTTCCCTTAATCACATGAGCTGAGGCAAACATTGAGCATCCAAATATCACTGTATTAGGGGAGGGGACCCTGCAGTTCAAGTACGCCTTGTACGACATCCCTTGTCCCTCTTAATACTGTCCTTTCTTTTTCCCATGTCACCCCTATAAAAGAAACCGTTGACAGATTTTAGTTTTAAATAGCTTCTGAGATACGATCTTCTCTGGTAAATAAAGCTAAAAGATGAAGTTAAAGAATAAAACCAGATAATGAGAATTTGAGTTCTTGAATAGTGTAGTCATTATGTCTTTCACATTGGAATGGAACCTGCCTGTTTACCTTAAAAATGTAAAACATGAAATAGTAGAGCCTGGCAATAACCTCAGTTTGAAAAGTGATTTATCATTGGTGAATATTAAAAATGCCAACTTGATTGCCTTTATTACCTGTATACTTTCTAGGGGAAGGGTATTCCCTAATGAAACTTTTTATGAAATGAGTTAATGTTTAATATTTATTTGTAAAGCTTAGAAATATAATGAAGAAATAGCTATAAATCTTGTGTGCTTTGTACATCAAAGAATTTAGGTTCATGTTGCTTTCCCATTCACCTGTTTGTTTGGGGTTCTTCAATAAAATAATGCAGAAACATAGTTTGAACTTAAAAGAGGAAAATAATGTTTTTTAAAAACTCTACCTTTTATATCCCTACCTGTAATTTTGAGAATTAAAACCCTGAGCAACAGTGTGTCTTGGCAGGCAAATTATTTTAACCTGAAGCTTGATCAAAGTACAATTAGAAGAGCACTCTGAATTATAGCTAGAGATATTATTATCTTCTTATGCTCAACCTAAAAAGCGGATGCACAGATTACCTTTTCAACTCAGGATGTTTTCATCTTTAAGACCATGAAAAGTAATGTACATGGGAAAATCAATGTAACAGTCCATCATTTTTATCCCTCATTCATTCTCCAAGGATAGTTTTTGTGACACCTGTGAAGAAGCTTATCATGGAGTTATGTGCACATAGGTAATAGGGTATACCCAGATTTAGCATGATTGATGAAATCCTTGTAGCCTACTGCAGTGCAATGCTGGAGAGTGACTAGCACTCCGGGGAAGTCCCTCACTAAGGAGTTACTTCCAAGGCCAAAGTATTACTTAAACATACCTTTAAGGAAAATTGTGCCTTCCCAGCTTGGCAAGAAATAATAGTTGGAATAGTGTGAGCATGTTCTTCAGTTCTTTTTCATCTTCTGGTTTTCTGCCTATAGAAAGAGTTAAAAATATATATCCATACATTTTTACTTTCTTTTGGTTTAATTTAATGAGGATTCTTTTGTTATCAAGGGTTGACAGCACTGGCAAATTCCTGCCAGCCAGAACACAGCAGTGTGCAGTTTCGGGGGGATCCCTGTGAATATTACCCCATGACTCAGGCGAGACTCAGTTACTGTGGCCTCATTCAGCATCCTTGCTTGCCAGCTTCATTTTATATAGCTTTCAATAAAGGGTTCATGGCTTGAAGGATGTCCTAATCCCTGTGGGTTAAGTTTCCTCCTTTTCTCCTTTGGCTTACAGCTAGCTTACCTATTACTGAGAACAAAAATCTCTGGGTACTTGAGATTCATTGTTCATTTGATGAAACTGTGGTACACGTGTGTGTGTGTGTGTGTGTTAGTCGCTCAGTCGTGTCTGACTCTGCGATCCCATGGACTATAGCCCGCCAGGCTCCTCTGTCTCCAGACAAGAATACTGGAGTGAGTTGCCATTCCCATCTCCAGGGGCTCTTCCCAACCCAGGGATCGAACTTAGGTCTCCCACATGGTAGGCAGATTCTTTACTGTCTGAGTCACCAGGGGAGTCTATGATGCGCATACATTTGAGTAAATTTAAGTTTTTCATTTGCCATGTGTAATTTACACTGAAAAGTCGTCTGGTCCTACAGTTGAAATTCTGCCCTGGGCATTCTTAATATTTCAGTTGTTTTTTTTTTTCGTCATCCAAGAGGGTATTAATTTGAGTTTGTTCATTGGAGCATGAATATGATTTACCTTTAGTAATTTTGAAAAGGTTTCACATGCTGAGAATCACAATGTCATTAACAGTAATGCACTGTAGTACACAATGAGACTCTTGGAGGCGTTGGCAAGAATGATCTTTCCTATCAACCAGTCAGCAAAGGCGGTGCAAAATTTCATCACTCAGTCTTGATGCTCAGATAATACCAGAGTCAGGGTGACATTGTTGAGCTTCTTTCTGCTAGAAAATATTTCGCTTTTTGTTTTCAAAGATGGCTGTTGACGGATAATTCATACTCTATGTGTATGGATATAATGAAAATACTTCTGTGAATTTAGTACTCATACAAAATCCATCTTTAGGATTTTGCTACATATTTGTAAAACTTATTAAATGGTTGTACACAACTATGTCTCCAACCTGTAAACTTCCTTTCTTCATTCCTTTACGCTGTTGCTGTTTAAGTGTATTCCCCCTCGGTCTCCAACATTGGATGCTCCAACAGTGTATTCCCCCTCAGTCTCCAAATGGCTATAAAAATTAATTTGGAGTTGCTTTGCTTATAGTTGTCTCATATCAGAATTCCATTTGTCAGCTTCAGTTTTTTACTGGAAGACATTTCAAGGAAAAGCTGGAATTTTAGGAATTAGAAACAAATTACAACCAAAAGTGAACATTTCCACAAGTAGAAACATAAGGATGTGTGAGATAGAAGCCTCCTAAACCACTCACAATGACTTCCACTTGAATTAGGTTATAAATAATTTGCATTGGGAAAAAAATAGTAGATAAATCCATAGCCATATGTTCATTATATACTCAGTAATCAGGTAATATATTAATGATATCAGTAAATGTTTGCAACAGTTTTGTTGAACAATTACTATGATATTGCTAGACAACTAGCAATAATGTCATGTAATAACTAATTTAATACAATAAGCCTAATATAATTTGTTGTTTAATTTTTAATACAATAATCCTATGAGACACAGTTATCTGATTTAATACAATAACCCTATGAGAAAAAAAAAGTAGTACACTCATTTTACAGAGGAAGAAACTATAGCTTAAAAGTGTTTTTAAGATCTCACAGATAAAACTGGTAGATCCAAGATTTGAACCCTAGTAATACTCCAAAGCTGGTGTCCTTAAATCTTAATTTCCTGGAATATCCATTGTTTCTTTAGGATGGTTTTGATTGCATTCAGTAAATGTGTGCGTGTGGCTGGAATTTGTGTCTATTAAGCTTCTGCTCTAGCTTTTTCTTACTTTCTGACCAGCTTGATAATCTAGTCTCATCTTCAGTATCACAAGGAATTAATCTATATAGTATGTTAGTTGTAACTCAGTGTCATCTTGAAGGGTTTTTTGAATTATTTTAATAGTTGCCCTTCTGCAGTAATCTGAAAACACCACTTAACATTTACCAGAAATAATGCCTTTCTAATGCCAGTGTTAAAGGTTCAGAATCTTAGAATGAATTCATTGATCTAACACTAACAGAAGACTGTTAGTGTCTGGCCTATAATTTGTTCTTAATAAATGTTTGATGAGTGAAAGACCTCATGCATACAATGTTACATTTGTGAAAGTTTACCACACTGAACATTCTACCATCTTCTCTGGACAGAAGTAATATATGTATTTTGTAGAATATCTAAAACTGTTTTAACTGTATTAAAAACAAACACTTGTGTGAGTCCCAGGCATTTGCCAAGATAATCACTGGAGATAAAGAGACTTCTCCCACTGCCTTTTACCTTGGGTTTGAGTTTTGATATTTGATGATAACAAGTTGGGATCAGTGCTAGGCTGGGCAAGGTTCAAATTAATTATATAAAAGGGTACATCATTTTTTAAACCTTATCATATCCTGTTACCCAGTTCTCTAGTTCAAGTGCTCTAGGCACTGACTTAATCTGGAAATGATAATTGGACTCCCCACTAGAATAGTCCATGTGTTTTGAGAGGCTGTCTGGTAATGAGAGGATGTCATTCTTATATGAAAGAACTTGAGGCAAGAATCCAGGACGAAGAACTTTGGTTGATCTCACCAGAGTCCTGGCAACACTGTGATCTGAATCATTTTGGTCAAAATCAAGTTTCCTGAGGGTCATAATT
This sequence comes from Aepyceros melampus, assembly GCA_006408695.1. NCBI lineage: Eukaryota > Metazoa > Chordata > Mammalia > Artiodactyla > Bovidae > Aepyceros > Aepyceros melampus. Next base: position 208,857 of record SJXQ01003551.1, read on the forward strand.
TTCAGTAAGAGGAAGAATCCCAGAGTAATTTTCTAGATGGGTCTGAATAAAAGCACAACTCATTGGTTGCATAATTGAACATGTTTGCTTTTACTTCTTGAGTTGTGCAGGTATATTAACTTTCATATCAAGTCTGTTGGAAACAATTTTTATTTTAATTGAATTATGTTTATGTTAATTTTCTCTGCAGTACTTTTTCCTCAGACAGACCCTTGGATGGTTGTCTTTTTTTTTTTTTTTAACCCCCTTCAATTTCCACCATTGTCAACTTTCTTGTGTTCCAGTTAAGTGGAAACAACCACAAACAGCCACACTGTGTGAAATATCTCAATTCTACCCTTGAGTCTACTCATTTATTTTTCTGATAAATGACTTTTGGGGCCTGCAGAACCAAGGGATGAAACCTCTGGAGGTAATGTTGATGCATTTATAAGCAGTATTTGCGTAAGGTTCTGGTAGCCTCTTCTTTCCATGTTTGGTTTGGTCTTTTAAACTGCCTTACCTACCACTGTTCTTTTGTTTTTGTTTTGTTCATTATTTTAGTCTGTTTATGACCAGAAAAATGACTTGGGAGGGAAAAGAAAGTTTTATGGCAATCCTTGTATTCTTAGCTAACTGACCTAATTGGCTTATCATTTAATTTTTGTTTATTAAAGTATAAAAACATAAAGCATGTGATAAATGCCGAGTTAGGGTACTGATACTTTTCCTTAAGTTTGTACATTCCAGAAATTTGTTGTTTCCACATTAGGGGAAGTTGTGAGCTAAAGTTTTCAGGGGAAATTTTATGTCTTAATCTATATGTTTCTTATTAAATGGCATTTTGTGGATGTTGAAATAAACCCTGGATTTAGGATCATGGTAAACAAACTTGAAATTATTAATTTTTCCCTTACTGTGAGTTTATATTACTTCTGATTGAAATGACAGTTTTTTTAAAGCTTCTACTAGAAGGAGTAAATTCATATAAAAATATACACAAATTGGAAGTATGGCAGAGAGATGAAAATATAAGCCTCAGTCTCTTGAATGCGGCAATCCTGGATTTGAATCCCATCTCTGATATTTACTAGTTCTGTGACCTGGGTAGTTTTCTCATATATGTAGTCATTGTAGTAATAGTAAAAGAAGAATAACTACCAGAGGCGTGGAGCAGCCAAAATGTCTTTCAGTAAGTAAGTGAATAAATAACTAGCGCATCCACGCAGTGGAATCTTTCTTATTCAGCACTGAAAAAGAATGCACTATCAAAGAATGCATAAAAAGACCTGGAGGAACCTTAAGTGTATATCACTAAGGAGCCAATCCAAAAAGGCGACATACTACGTAATTCCAACTATTTGACATTCTGGAAAAAGCAAAAAAAACTATGGAGACAGTAAAAAAAGATCATTGGTTGCCAGGGGTTAGAAGGGATGAATAAGTAGAGCACATAGGATTTTTAGGACAGTGAGACTAGTCTGTATGATACTTTAATGGTAGATACATGTCATTACACATTTGTCCAAACCCAAGGGATGTACAATGACAAGAGTGAACCCTGATGTAAACTCTGAACTTTGGGTGATAATATTGTGTAGGTGCAGGTTCGTTGATTGTAACAGATAATACCCCTGGGTGAGGGATGTTGATTATAGGGGAGGCTATGTATATGTAGGGACAAAGGGTATCTGTACTTTCCACTCAGTTTTACCATGAATCTAAAAACTGCTCTAAATAATAAAGTGTACTAAAAATAATAAGGATACAGCATGGGAGGAAATGAAGGAGGAGAGAAGAAATAAAAAGACTACTTGCTGAGCCTGCTCTCAAGGCCACTGCCTGTTTTACACCCTCAGCCTTCCCACTCTCTCTGGCACTCCCTCGCCTCTAGCCTCAATCATTTCCATGTGGATGGTTAAGGCAGCTTGTTTCCCCACAATGAATTCCTAGAAACAGTGCCATAAAGCAGACCACCACAAAACAGGTCACTGTTGAGAGTTCTGTTTCCTTAAACAGACAATATTATAATAGAGGATTGCATTCCTGACCAGAACTTGCTGTCAAATAAAAAACTGTTCTAAATTCTCTAAAACAAGTGTGATTTATCCACTCCACATTGATTGCAATCCTGGGTACCATGAGTGACCAATCCATAAAAATACAACTCTGGAGATAATCTGGTTTCACAACCTTTGGGAGTAATATATTCATTTTTTAAACCTTCCCCGAATCATTGTTCATCCTCGGGACACAATCTGTCCCAACCAGCTGAATCTTGCAGCTACCCCTGTGGTACCCACAGTGCCACAGGGCACCGTGACCACACTGTAAAGCGTTTACCCACAGTAGTGCAGGGCACCGTGACCACACTGTAAAGGGTTGGTGTGGCTGAGGAGCAGTTCCCTGAATAAGAAGGCCTCATCTGTTCAAGATTACTAACGAGAAGTACTGGGAATATCCTCCCAAAAAAACAAAAAAAAAAAGGAATGCTGTTTCCTATATCAATGTAGTGAGACACCTACCAGGATGTTTTGTAAGAGGTTTTCTCCTTGAATGCAGAAAGAAAAAGTCAGTGTTTGTCCCATAATAGAACATTTAATGTATAAAAATTATTTTGCTTCACAAAAAAACTGTGAATGTACATGCTTTGCACTTTTATATTTCCTTTGTTTCTGTAAGTCTAGGTCGGATGCTCCATAAAGTTTTTATCACCATGTGATCTGTAAAGCATATGTTCCACCAGAAAACTCTTCCAGTACCCAGCTCTCTGGTTTCCATAGAGGTGATGATGGAAATTTATGTGTAATTCCTGACTAGTGTTATGCTACAAAGGATGTTTATAAAATATTAACTTCTGATAAAGGGGATAATATTTTAAAACACTCTTGATCCCTGAATAATGTTGCATATTAATGGTTATATAGCATTTGGCTTCAAAGTTTCTTACTACGTAAACTTTGGTTTCTTACTTGTGTAGATATCCCCCTGGAGACAGATAGAGGTACTTGTCTTTTTCACAGGGTTAGAGTCTGCTGTATTGTCCAAGTAAATGCTTTTGCCCGTTACTACTGTTTTTTTGTTCAGCTGCTGACCAAAAAAAAAAAAAAAAAAGGCGGTTTTTATTACCTAGAATCCCCCAAATTTGAGTCAAGCCTAGTTTCATGGGAATGCTATATCTGAATTGGGGTGGGGGTTGGGGCAGCGCACTGAGTCGCAGGTCAGGTATGTCCCACAATCTGTTTTTGTAAGGCTTATAAGCTAAGAATAATTTTATGTTTTGAAGTGATTGAAGAAAAATCAAAAGAAGAAAAATACATGAAGTTCTAATTTCAGTGTCCATAAAGTTGTGTTGGCACACAACCACACTCATTCATTTACATACTGCCTATGGTTGCTTGCGAACAACAAAAGTGATTTGAATAGTTATAGGAGGGACTGTGTTCTCCCCAAAGCCTAAAATATTTACTCTCTGGCCCTTTGCAGAATAAATTTGCTAGTCCCTAATCTAAATAATTTTTTACCATCTTTCACTCTATCTACACAAGTATATTCTTAGTCCTTCTTTCTCTCTCTTCCCCTCCTTTTCCCCTTCTTCCTATCCCTCCTTTCCTTCGTCTTCAAACATATATCATTTTGAATCTGGCAAGTACAATTACAAAGAAATCAAATTGTGAGCCTATCATAAATGCTAAGCGGAAACACGTTTTACTTTCCTTTGACTTGTCAACTCTCTTCCCCTCTCTACTTTCCCTTTCCTCTACTGTCTGTATATAGAATTTCTAAGGCCATGCCAGTTTCCAAACACATTTTGTTTTTAAGGTGGGGGTTAGATCTTGATACATTTTTTAACTTCCATGGAAAGTTCCCTGCTAGTATGTGGTCCCATTTTTAACCTATTTGTAGACACCCCCGATTATCTAAAATCACTTTCACATGGGGCTGAGGTTAAGCTTTATTTCTCTTGGCATGTCCCTGCCATAGCAGACACTTCCTCTTTGCCTTGAAAGGACAAAACGATGTTCAGCTGTCTGGGCTCAGGCCCAGTATTTGATTTATACATTATTTAATTTCCTCCTGAAAATTGGAAGCAGGACTTTCAGGAATGGAAGTCAGTATTTTTCATTTGTTTAAGAACACTTTTAGGTCTAATATAATCATCGGTAGTAGATGTCAGCATGATTAGGGGGTGACTTAAGGTAAAGCAAATAAAACATGAATACAAAGGAAGATTATTTACAATGGAAAAGATCTGAAGTTTTGGAATAATCATATGCTATGTGTTAGTACGTGTTTTGTGTACAAGTGTTGTGTGCTAGTCTGTGCTTACACTTGAGGGTACCTGTCTTTACCCACTGGCAGAAAAATCTCTAACCATTATGCTATAGCTGAAATTGGGGGATTAGAAGTTTGAAAAGAACTTAATGTAACCATTCCTGTAATTTTACAGAGGTTTTTTGATTTCTGTCCGAGCTGCTACTGCATTTATCTCCACAATTAAGTTCATGCACATGCCAGGATATGAGTGCCAAAATGGTTTGAAATTCGTACAGCAGTGAACTCAGGAAATTAAAAATTAACTCTGGAAATACCATTTCTTGTTTTACATCCACTTTTGGATAGTATATTCCTTTCTAAACCTCCCTTAGATCGTTGTTAGTCTTAGGTTACAGCCCGTCTCCATTTTACCACTGAAATTCTCAAAAGACTGGAACACTTACTGCCTCCAGTTCCTCACTCCCAAGTCACTTTAGAAACCCTGGCAGCCTGGCCTCTCTCTCCCTCCACACTGCTGAGCTGACCTCACCAACCGTTTCCTCATCTCCAATCCAGGACCCAAGCTCCAAGCCCTCAGCTTCCCTGGCCTTTCTGCCACATCTGCCAGAAGCCATACCCTCTTCCTGAAATGCTCTTCTGGTTTTCATGTGAACTCTCGTAGGCTCCCTGCTTCTTCCTGTCTTTTACAGACTCTCTTCTTGTATCACACTAAGCAGAAGTGTTCCCCAGGTTTTCTTCCTTCAGTCACTTCTTTCTCTATGCTCTCAGCTGTTTCCTTCTCATCCTTCCTCTATGCCCCAGACATTTGACGAGAACCTGGAGACTACAAGGAGCACAGTCTGAAACCACCCAAGTCTTGTGAAACTACTTTCCAACCTCTGAATGCAGCCCACCCTGTGCTGCCTCTGTGCCTTGCTCAGGACTGTTCCTTCACGTGGAGTGCCTCGCGGCCAGCGCCACCCTCTTCACATCTCCCCTTCATTAAAGCTCATCACTAAGGGGCCTTCTCTTGATTAGTGAGCTCCTGGTAGATGTTTTCTCCTCCTCATCGGAGCTACGGTGAGGGCCAGATAGCCTGTGAATGATAAATAGTTCGAAGGTACTGGAGTCATACAGATATGGATTTAAACCTGGATTCAGCACTTACCTGATTATATGATATTGAGCAAATATACCTAAATGCTTTAAATGTCAGTTTCTTCGTTTTTAAATTGTGGGAGAGGGGGACTGCTGCCTCCCTCACTTGGACTATCGGATAGATTAGACATGTGAAGATCGAGAACATTTGGGAGTCAGTCATTGGTGGTCCTGGTGGTGGTGGTAGTAGCTGCAGTGATAACTATTACCATCATCATCAGTATTGTTCTTCCATGCCAGTATTTTATGTTTCTCACATACCACTCACTTCACTTTCTAAAAAGCATTTGTCTTATTCTCCACTTCTGAATTCTAGGCTCCTGCAGGTTGACTTTATATTCCCTCCCCAAGAGCACTGAGCAATGTTTTGTGCATTGGTTTTCCTAAATGAGTTGAGCTGAATAGAATAGCCCTTCTCTTTCCCTAAATAAATACTGGCTTCACAGTGTTTTTGGGATTCAGAGCTGCTGTGTTTGTGGCTATATCTTCACGTTTCTGTCAAATATTAGCATGAAAAGTCTTTGCCTGTTGTTCTGTCACACTGAATCTTGAAACTAGCCTCTAAAATTATTGCATTTTAATTTCTCAGAGACTTAAGGACCTATATTTTTAGAGCTAATCTGAAGTAATTCTTATTTTTGAAAAAAAAAAAAAAGAACTACTAAACTGCTTTGTATTTGTTACATAAATGATATCAGTAGTAAAATACTTAAAATAAGATAATTAATGTTTATACTTAAAGTTTTTACATTAAATTGTTTTTTGATTTTATACTTTCTGATTTTATATTTTTTATAAAAGCAAAGCCACCTGCAGTTTTTTTGGCTTATATAACTAGCAGTTTTTCTTTTTTACAGAATGTTTTTCTCATAAAACCCTTACTTTCCATCTCTGAACATATTCCTAGAAAGCAAATTTTCTGTTTCTCAGAAGTGTCACTTCTTCAGAAATCACACATTATCCTGGTTACAACATCCTGTAACGGCTTTGTTTGTTGTTCAGAGGACCAGGAATGTAGAGCAGGTTCTGCTGATGATTTTTGAAGGAGATAGCAGAAGAAGACTTGTTGCACTGCTGCTCATCTGAATATCAGTAACACTGAGGTTACAGTGTCTGACACTAGTGGGTTTGACTCACAGACCAGGTAGGCACTGAGGCCTTACGAACACAGCACAGATCACATGGAGGATTTTTTTAAAGTACCAGCACCCAAAAGTCACTGAGATCCCCCCTGATCAGGCTTTCATCAGTCAGGGAGCCTTTTTGGATTTGCAGTTTTGCAGAGCTTTGTATTGGGTGGTGTTCTCAGAGCTTCGAACCAGCTGTGCAGCACCTGAGTGTAGGATACCCCTGGGTGAGCCCTGGGTTAGGGTAGTGATGGGGTCAGGGACAGACTGAATTTACATTTCAAGTACTTTCAGGAGTTATTTGCAAGCACTCAGGAATATAAAATGGTATCACAGCTGAGAGCTTTATTTAACATTCCATTTAGCTCTAATCTCTACTTAATCTCCACTGTTTTTATTTGGTTACTAGGTATTTAGCACAGCCCCGTTTTGTGGAAGGCTGGCCAAAAGCACACTTCAAATTAATGGTAGTCAAAGCTTGCTCTACTGAATCTAGATTGGAGCATGAGCAAGAGATTCATTGGTTCTGAAGTTGTTTTATAGGGCTTTTTTGTTTTTGTTTTAAGAATCTGCCTCAGCAGTATATACAGTATAAAGTTATAAATACAGCACCCGTGCTAAGGAATAAATTCCACATTTGGTCAAAAATCAAATTGTTAAGACAAAAGTCCTAACTTTAGTTAACATTAAGTCAAATATCAGACTTGTCCTCATTCATTCAACATGTATTATTGAGCACCTACTATTAAGTAAGTTTCCAGTACCGGTGCACAATAGCAAACATACTAAATGAAAGTCTACCAATTTGTGGGTCCATTTTTGTGAGGAGAAAGAGCACATCAACGAAATAAGTTAAAATGTAATATATTAGATGACAATAACAGAGGAGGAGCAAAATAAAGCAGAGAAGGAAAAAAGGATTCTAGAGAGTAGGCCATAGGTTTAAATATAGGTGGCCAGGAAGAGCTTACCAAAAAGGTGATACTGGATCAAAGCCTGAGGTAAGTGAATTGTACGGTTTGTTATCCAAGAGAAGAGCATTCCAGAAGGGGAACAAGAAGAGTAAATGATCTGAACAAGAGTGAGCCTTTCTTGTTTTAAGGGCAGTCAGGAAGTCAGTATAACTGGAGTGAAGAGAGTGGGGGGTGTTCCAGTGTCCAGCTGAAGAAAGTGGGAGTGGTGATTGATAGCAAATGATAGATCAAGTTAATTGAGGACTGAGGACTGACCATTGGATTATTGACAGAACAGTTCAGTGGAAGGTCAAAAGTCTCATTTGGATGAGTTTAAGGGAGAATAGAAGGAGAAGAAGTGGAGAAAGGCAAATAAAAACAGCTATTCCAAGGAGTTTCACTGGTGGTGGATTACAGCAGATGTGGAGGGACTTCCCTGGTAGTCCATTGACTAAGACTGCACGCTCTCAATGCGGGGGAGGGAGGACAGGATTCAATCCCTGGTCCAGGAACTAGATCCCACATGTTGCAACTAAGACCCAGCACAGCAAGCTAAATACATACATGATACATACTTCATAAAAAAAAAAAATTAAGCAGATGTGGAGACATGGGAGGTGATTATGCTTTTAAAGTAAGTTATGCTGATATTGTTATGCTGATGGGGGAAAATGATTAGGCATGGGGAAGCAATTACAGCAGCAAATCTTAACTTAGGAAAAAGCAAATGGAATCCAGTGATTAAATAGGAGGTCTACTCTTAGGAACCCAGGTAGTACAACCGTTGAAACAGAAAGGACAGTTAAGCATGCGAGTACAAGTAAAGGGAGTCTGTAGACTTGATGATGATAGCATACTGAAGGTTCTTCTCTGCCATGTAAGCAAACTTTCTTCCCAGTGTTTGAATAAGATCTACAATAGTCCTGTCACATGGTCATAAGTTTGAACAGGCTCCAGGAGTTGGTGATGGACAGGGAAGCCTGGCATGCTGCAGTTCACAGGGTCGCAAAGAGTCGGACACGACTGAGCGACTGAACTGAACTAGTAATTGTTTACTCACTATCCCTAGAGCTATCTACATCTGGGCAGCTTGTGAATTATTCATGTGTTTCTTTTATTGAGCAGAAACCTCTCTCCTGCAGCCATGGTCCTAGATCTACTTTCTAGAGCCTCACAAGATCAACAGTTCTAACCCTTTTGGTAAGCACCTTCTAGGTACTGAAGAGTTGGAGTGATTTCTCACTGCAGCCCTCATTCCTCTGCTGTCACAGTTGTCCCATTAGGGTTTCTGCTGGGCTGTGGTTTGGTCTGCTCTCACGTCTGATCCCTTTCTCTACTAAGAGGAGCCAGGCTTATTTCATCAATTTTTTTTGTTAATAAGGGCTCATTCACCATGTCATTTGGGATCTTTTTTCTCCTAGGCTTGTTTTTTTCCCCAAATATTCAGTGGTTCTAACAAATATTCACACTTGATTAGCATACCAACAAAGATCTTGTCTAATGTTTTTATCCATAGACTGCATCCAAGGACAAAGCACAGGTATTCAAGAATCCCCTCCAACCTGACTTTACCCATTGGTTAGCCCTTTCTGGGTAGAACTGTCACATGATGCCAAGTAAATCAACATCTGATTCAGAAGAGGTGGTCAGATTAAGTGGTATCAGGCCAAGAAAAAGGGCTATATGATTAGTGGATTCAAGCCCAGATGTCAAGATGAAGGGCATATCCTTGAAAATGAGTTAGTGAAGCAAGCAGTTCTCCGATCAAGATGACACATCTGATGGTGGACACTTTGGGTTGTAGGGGCCTGGAGAGATGCTTTATTCAGTTCAGTTCAGTCGCTCAATCGTGTCGACTCTTTGCAACCCCGTGAATTGCAGCACGCCAGGACTCCCTGTCCATCACCAACTCCCGGAGTTCACTCAGACTCACGTCCATTGAGTTCATGATGCCATCCAGCCATCTCATCTTGGTCGTCCCCTTCTCCTCCTGCCCACAATCCCTCCCAGCATCAGGGTCTTTTCCAATGAGTCAACTCTTCGCATGAGGTGGCCAAAGTACTGGAGCTTCAGTTTTAGCATCATTCCTTCCAAAGAAATCCCAGGGTTGATCTCCTTCAGAATGGACTGGTTGGATCTCCTTGCAGTCCAAGGGACTCTCAAGAGTCTTCTCCAACACCACAGTTCAAAACCATCAATTCTTCGGCACTCAGCCTTCTTCATAGTCCAACTCTCACATCCATACATGACCACAGGAAAAACCATAGCCTTGACTAGACGGACCTTAGTCGGCAAAGTAATGTCTCTGCTTTTGAATATACTATCTAGGTTGGTCATAACTTTTCTTCCAAGGAGTAAGCGCCTTTTAATTTCATGGCTGCAGTCACCATCTGCAGTGATTTTGGAGCCCAAAAAAACAAAGTCTGACACTGTTTCTACTGTTTCCCCATCTATTTCCCATGAAGTGATGGGACCAGATGCCATGATCTTCGTTTTCTGAATGTTGAGCTTGAAGCCAACTTTTTCACTCTCCTCTTTCACTTTCAACAAGAGGCTTTTTAGCTCCTCTTCACTTTATGCCATAAGGGTGGTGTCATCTGTATATCTGAGGTTATTGATATTTCTCCCGGCAATCTTGATTCCAGCTTGGGCTTCTTCCAGTCCAGCATTTCTCATGATGTACTCTGCATAGAAGTTAAATAAGCAGGGTGACAATATACAGCCTTGATGTACTCCTTTTCCTATTTGGAACCAGTCTGTTGTTCCATGTCCAGTTCTAATTGTTGCTTCCTGACCTGCATACAGATTTCTCAAGAGGCAGGTCAGGTGGTCTGGTATTCCCATCTCTTTCAGAATTTTCCACAGTTTACTGTGACCACACAGGCAAAGGCTTTGGCATAGTCAATAAAGAAGAAATAGATGTTTTTCTGGAACTCTCTTGCTTTTTCCATGATCCAAAGTGATAGGATACCAAAAGAGATGCCTTATAGCTGAAGATAAACATTTCAAAGGCATTGGCATAGAACTGATGTTTGAAGACACAGAGTAGATTCATTCTTTGAGAGGAGATAAGTAAAGGCTAGAAACTAGGGGCCTAGAATAATATATCTTTACTAGGAATGTCTATGGCATATTAAGCATATGATCTTCCAAGAATTCAGAGCTAGTCCCAGGACATTACCGTGTACATGAAAAACTGATTTGGAGAACCACACTGGTTTGATCACAAAAATAAATAAGAGAATCCTGATTTTCCTATTATCACTTCCTAAGCCTGTGATTGCCCCACTGCCAGCCCCATGAGCTCTGCTGCTGCCTCTGCCACCACATTAGTGTAGCAGCAGTGTCGATCGCCAGAAGGCAGAGACTGCAAGTGAGACACTTCCAGTCTCCAGGCTTCAGACAAAAGCCAGATCAGTTCTGTAGCATGAAGCCACTTAGAGATGTGAAGAATGCGAGCCGTAACTAGAGCTGGCTGAGGCTGAAGGCCTTTAAAAGGCTGGTTAGTGCAAAGCAAGGTGAAAAATGGGAAAAACAGGCAAATACAGGAGCCAGAAAGTATGACTTCAAGACTCACTGTTTCTAAAATTTTGAATAAATAGTGGTTGAGAAAGCAATATTCTTTAATCATACTCATGCTTCGGTGAATAGAAGCTTCTTACCAGGTGGATGACTCTTCTTTACTTTGTCCCACTTAATTGTTTGTAGACTATGATTGACATATAAATAAGAGAGGAAAAGACTGGCAACAACTCAAATGTCCATTACCTGGGGCCTGGTTGAGTAAATATGCAGCTGTTAAAGAAAAGAGAAATGGCTCTCAGTATAGCTATGAAGTGATTTCTTGGACAAGTTGATGAATGGAAAAATTAAGGAGAGAAAGGATTGAATAGTATATAACATTTATCTAAGATGATGTCAAGAAAGGGATGGGAAAGCTTCCTGTCTATAAATATATCCCAATCAATAAATGAAGAAGGAATAGGAGAAAGATGATAGTACTGTTTTGCAACCTTAGTGAAGTAAAGGACTTAGGCAATCATGAGTAAACCATAAAAAGAGAAATAGCCAGGCATTATATGAATCTCAATATCTTTGAAGTATTTGTCCCCCAAAATCAAACCTGAATATTTTCAAGCTTCTAGATCTTTTTATGAGTTTATAGGAAATAAGGAGACAGAGGAACATTCTAAATCACACCATAGAAATGCTCAGGAAAGTAAAGAATGTGGGAAACTTATATCAGACATATGATCCAGTTTCTCCAACATGAATTGTAAGGGAAAAGAGGGAGAGAAATGAGATGTATTTTTAAAAAAAGAAAGAAATGAGATGTATTAATGAAATGCAATGCATAGGTCTTCTTTTAATCCCAGTTCAAACAAATTAGCCGGAATACATTTATGAATAATGGGCAGAATTTTAACACTGACTAAATATTGACTATATTAAGGAATTATTGCTATTTATAATGTGGAATAATAATGCTATCATTATGCTTTTTAAAAAATCTTTTAGAGATATATGCTGAAATATTTGTGGATTAAATATTATGATTCTGAGACTTGCTTTAAAAAATTTAGTGCAGTGTTGGGAGTAAGGATTAAAGTTTAGATAAAATAGGGTTGGCTGTGAGTTTATCATTGGTAAACGTGGGTAACAGGTGAATGAGAGTTCATTATATATTATTCTCTGGGCTTCCCAGGTGTTGCTAGTGGTAAAGAACTGCCTGCCAATGCAGGAGACGCAGGTTCCGTCTCTGGGTTGGGAAGATCCCCTGCAGAATGGCAACCCACTCCAGTATTCTTGCCTGGAAATCCCATGGACAGTGAAGCCTGGTCAGCCATAGGGTTGCAAAGAGTCGGATATGACACAGACACACTCACACACAATCTACTATTGTACATGTTTGAGTTTTCCTAGTTCAGATAAAAAAAAGCTAAGTGAGAAGGAAAAATATATATTATTCTTTCTCTAAATGTTCACTAAGGACTCAATTTCATCTACCTTCCCCTTTCTCCACTATTCTCAAGAGAAAGAGCTGGTCAAGTTTACAAAGTGGGGTTGAGCTGGTGTGAAAGACACTTCAAATCATTTCAGACACTTAGAATGGTACAAGTTTTTCAAACTTAGAATACTGTCCATTTCGAATGGTACAAGTTTTTCAAACTTGGAGTACTGTCCATTTCATTCTTCCCCTCCTTAAGTCTTGTCAACACACATTTCTAGTTTAACTGAATTTAGGAACTGTCTTCAAATTAAATTTCCCTAAACTTCCAAACTGAACAGATCCAGACTCAAGTTTTGTAATCTATTAGCTATATGACCTCATCCACCATAAAGGAAGTAGAACTTTTATTTGCTTTCTTTTCTGATTTTCATTGAGACTTCTCTTGTTCCTTAGAAAGAGAATGGATTTAACACAAAGATAACATCTATTTTTGACCATGACCCAGTTAGAATCATCACTCAAAAAGAATAGCTTTAATTTTCACTGTAGATTCCATAATCATTGCCAAAGAAGTTGGTCCTTGAGGTTTTTCAACTTTATCATATTTTGTATAAATACTGCACACTAATTGCTCCACTGGAGCTCCATCAGTATCATATTTTGTATGTGTTGTACAGCCCAGATTGTTATCTGGACCTCTAGTGAGCAGCATGATCTAAGAAAATGGCAGCTAGAAGCAACTGGCTGCTCTGAGGTATGCTGCTGCTACTGCTAAGTCACTTCAGTCGTGTCTGACTCTTTGCGACCTCAGAGATGGCAGCCCACCAGGCTCCCCTGTCCCTTGGATTCTCCAGGCAAGAACACCGGAGTGGGTTGCCATTTCCTTCTCCAAGGCATGAAAGTGAAAAGTTAAAGCGAAGTCGCTCAATTGTGTCTGACTCCTAGCAACCCCATGGACTGCAGCCCACCAGGTTCCTTGGTCCATGGGATTTCCAGGCAAGAGTACTGGAGTGGGGTCCCATTGGTATACTGAACACTATTTTTGAAAGTATGGCTGGCAGGTGGGCCATTGCACTGGTGGGTGCAAGATCAATTTGGCATCTTTTCAACAGAAAGTTTTGAGGTAATGTGTTGCTAGACAGCATTTGAAGCAATGTATAAGCAACACAAGTTTGCATATAAATAAAGAAGGGCAGAGGACACTTTAATATTCTCTCTCACCCTTCAACCAACCAACATAGGCCTGACTCCAGGCACCTATACTTATAGGATCCCAAGGATTTTCACTCCCCACAAAAAACTACAGAGTTGTCACGTCATCACAACATGAGAACACACACACGGTTGATAATAGTGCAGAGGAAATGATCTACCTCACTTTGACCCCATCAAAATATCGACAATGACTGGGCTAAGCCATTCAGAGACTGGCCATAGGAGTTTTGGTTAGTGGAATGAGAAAATGATTTTCTTGTTACTAAAGCTTGTAAGATATAAAACACAGACACTGTGTGTTGCTGTGCTTTCAGCCATGTTTAAAAAACCACTCTGTAGTGAATGAGGAGATCAAAAATATGAGAGAGAATGAGTGCCTGGTCCCAGTTGGCCTGCTGAGGCCCAGCTACACCACTGTCTTCAGGTTCCATTAGACCCAATAATAGCATTATAATAAATTTCCCCTTTGATGCAAATTGAGTTTCTATCCCTAGCAGTCAAGGACTAACCTACAGCAGATGTCACAAATGATTGTTAATATTTGGAAACATAAGAGAAGCTGAGGCAGAATTTTATCTGCCTTACTAAGAGGTACTCACATATGGAGTGTGAAAGGTATTCATGAGTCCTCTTTGATTAAGGTTAGCTTGGTTATGTTTGTTATGGCAATGAAAGAATACATATCTTAAAGTCTTTTCAGGACTTGGGTTTCTTCTTAAAGAAAATAAGTGTTCATTAAAAGGTTGATATAAAAAGTTAGTAATTTTGAGGTTAACACAAAATTTAGCATAATCTTCATGGGAACATTTGTATATGTATGTGTAGGTTTTAAATTCCACAGATAGCACTAAAATGAGAAACAGGCAAAAAGGTGTTTTAAAATACTTTGTTTCAGCATGTAAAATCTCGTTTTATTACAGAATTCTTTTGCTAAAGGCACAGTTCTGCTGGGTTGATGCCAGAGTGATGGGATCTTAACAACCTAGTTAATTTTAAAAGATTTACAAATGCTGGGCTTCAAACTACTGATAGTAAAATATACTTTACACTTTAATATAGTGCTTAAACTCATGCCTCATCTTGTGGACTTAATATTGCATCTGCACATGAGTGTGTGTATGTGTTTGAATGTAGATATGTTTATTTCAAAGAGAAGAGTTGGTGGGGGAAAGCAAGACAGACCTGTAAAATAACTCAGAATTTCTTGTGACTCTCACATTCTTCAGGGTAATTATAAAGTATGTACAGAAGATACATGAACACACTGTATCAAGAATGGTATGGGTTTATTTACAGTTAGATGCCAGCATAATGGGCTTCCCTGATGGCTCAGATGGTAAAGAATCCATCTGCAATGCAGGAGACCCAGGTTCAATCCCTGGGTCAGGAAGATCCCCTGGAGAAGGGAATGGCTACCCACTCCAGTATTCTCGCCTGGAGAATTCCATGGACAGAGGAGCCTGGTGGCCTACAGTCCATGGAGTCACAGAGTCAGATACAACTGAACAGTTAAGAATGCACACACACCAGCATAGTAAAACAGAGGTTCTTGTTATCAAGGTAGCCTATCTAAAGTTTCGTGATTAGATCTCCAAATAAAAAATACAGCCCTTAACAGGAAATTCTTGGCACTTGCTCCAATTTTCTCCTCTTTACAACATTATAGAGTCCTTTTATGTTTTATCATGTATAATAGAGAATACATTGACTAAGATTGCAAAATAGTGTCCGTTGTATGGTATTCCCTTATGTCCAGCTGACTCATCTCCATGAAAAAAAAAAATTCTATTCATTTAGAGATATCTACTGCTGTCTTTCCATGATAGATTGTTTTGACGGGTAGAAAAAGCTGATGGTTAGTTTAAAATGATGAAGTAAAATATATGAATACAGTCATGAGATTTCTAAATACACATACTCAAATTCACTCAATTTTACATCTTTAGATTTTAAAAATTATAGATGAATAATCTATGCTTTAAAAATTCACCATTAGCTCCTTAAGTATAACAACTGCTGTGTTTCTGATAACAAATCAATCCCAAGTGATAATTTAATACATTAAAGTTTAGAAAATGTTAGATGTTATTTTTTCATTATCAGTAGGTAGTTTCATCTGTTCTCCTTTTTCATAACCCTTTCCATATCTGTGGATTGCTTTTATGGCCTTTCTTGTTGTTTTTAATGTTTCCTTTACAAATGGACATTTTTCAGTCTCTGGCTCTTTTCATTGTTGAACTTGTCACAAACCTTATTCTCTCATTAGAATTATTGTAAAAGAGTTTGGGTAACAGTAGTTGAGAAAGAATGTTTAAGTTTCATAATGATCAGAAGAGAAAAAAAGAATGTTTTGGTTAAAGCCTTCATGAACTGAATCATCTTTATTCTTCACTTTCTTCTGAATTAAGAGTAATTATAATGAAAATGATTAGCCAGTGTGGCTCTTACAAGTATTTGTAATTTCTCTTTAAGTTATGCCATATATATAATTTTTTAATTGTTAAAAGACAAGCACTGTATCTTACTACTGCCTTTTAAATCGGTGAAATGAGGGATCTTTTTTTTTTTCCTTTTTAACGGACATTCAGGAAACAGTTCAAAGTGCATCTTACTCCTGGTAAGACAATAGGCCATATAATTTTTCAGATAAGGAAACAAGTCCTTCAATTTCTAAATACCCCAGTGTGTGATGTTGATACCAAATATCAAAACCTACATGTATTTAAATTTTAAAAATGACTTACAGGTTATCTAAAATTACACATAGTTAATATGTGCCACTTGTAAATTCTAATCTTATCTTGGGAACTTGGGTTTTGCATTCCTAATGTGCTTAAATTTCTGTCTTAGTGTCTTATTATCCTAACTTTTTTTTTTAATAAATGAAATAGAAGTCTTTAGTTCCTCTTCATCTGAATAAAGACCTAAAGAAGCATTTAGTTACACCTAGAGGCAGCTATAGAATTGTTCTGGGCACAAGAGGAAGTCTAAGAAAGTAAAAACTCCTTGTCTTTACTGTGACTGACCACTGCGTAACTCCGGTACTCCCCAGCTGTGGCAGTTGTAGCCCAACTGCATTCTGCCCTAAGTCATCTGGAAAGGGGAAAACAGATACTATTATGAAGCATTCATGGGACTTGAGAAGGTTTAAATTGTAGTTACTGTAGAGTGGTAGTTCTTAACCTGTTTGGAGTTTCTTCTTTTATATGATGCAAACTTGAACTGACTCTCTACATACACATTTTCATAGGTCTCAGTATGTTCTTAGACCCATCTAGCTACCCAAGGACCCTAGGTTAAGAATCATTATTATGTAGCCAATAAACACACAAAGCTGGTGAAGTAATAGTTGAAATAGCATCCAATTCATGTAACAAATAAGACAATGTTGATTTATAATTATGTGAGTTTAAAAGAATATAATATGAGCTTCTAAGCAAATGGCTCATAAGCCACACAAGCATTATCCATCAGAGGAAACAGAGATCACCTTAAAATGTAAAAGTAAAAGGACTTCCCTGGTGGTCCAGTGGTTAAGACTCTATACTTCCAACGCAGGGGGCTCAGGTTCAATCCCTGGTAGAGCAACTAAGAGTCCACATGCTGCTTGGCTTGGTCAAAAATAAATAAATTAATGATACTAACAACTATAAAAAAATTTATTTAATGTAAAAGTAGAGAAGATATGTGAATATATACTGTTAGGTGTTCTAGAATATCTTATCTGGTGGTGATATTTAATATAGATCCTTTTTAAAAAGTATTTATTAATTTACTTTGGCTATGCTGGGTCTTAGCTGTACCAGGTAGGGTCTAGTTCCCTGACCAGGGATTGAACCCACATCCCCTGATTGGCAGCACAGGTCTTAGCCACTGGACCACCAGGGGAAGTCCCAGTACAAATCCATTTTTATTTATTTATATGCTACTGAGAAAGAAGAGCTTTCTTTTCTTTCAGGACAGTACTACTGTAAATGAGAGTGACATCTGTAAAAGAAGTGTGAATAATCATGTCTTCTCACTCCCTGTCATGAGCTAATGGTATATTTAACATAGTGTTTGCTCCCTGGAACCTAACTTCATATGCCCCTTAGCTAGCTAACTATTGTGAGGCATTTTTCTCTGTTTAACACAGATAGCCATTATCATTGTAGCATACTCTTTAAAATGACTCTGAGAGTGGGAAAGGAAAAATGAGCTTATTTAAGTCAAGACTGGGTGTAGGGTGGGTGAAATGGGTGAAGGTGATCAAAAAGTAAAAAACTTCTCTTGTGAAATTAGTCCTGGGGATGTTATGTACAGCCTGGTGACTATTAATGACACTGTATTGTGTATTTAAAAATTGCAAAAAGAGCAGATCTTAAAAGTTCTCATCACAAGACAAAGAAATTTATAACTGATTATTTCACATTATAGACACATAGTGAACCATTATGTTGTACAAGTAAAACTAGTAAAATGTTTTATGTCAGTTATGTATCAAATAAAAAAGAGGGTATAAAAAGTTCTGACTTCCGAGTATTCCATTCCATAGTCAGAGTCCAGAATCTCAAGGTAGACAAGATCCAAGGAAGAATACCTGAGGCATTCCTGAAGCTCTGGAGTTTCAAAGGAGGCACTTTTCTGCATGTGTTGGTGGGGCATGGTGTGGGAGTTGGCAACGAAGACAGTTGACAGATGATGAAACACAGGGTCTATTAAAACTGGCTGAATACCCCTGCTTACCTCCTCCCTCCCTCAGCCACTCCTTCCCAAGCTCCACAATCCTGGTCTGGAGGATCTGACCCCTTCAGACATTGGGGAGGGGGGGCAGGGAGGTGGGTTGGGGGTGTGCTAGCTGAACTTTGTTTGCTCTCCCCTTTCTTGACTCTCTCTTGTCATGCTCTTGCCCGGGGCCAAGCACTCCCATTCCTAAATGCTTTTTACCCAGTTAGGTACCTCTTCCAGGGCC
This sequence comes from Aepyceros melampus, assembly GCA_006408695.1. Classification (NCBI taxonomy): domain Eukaryota; kingdom Metazoa; phylum Chordata; class Mammalia; order Artiodactyla; family Bovidae; genus Aepyceros; species Aepyceros melampus. Next base: position 227,448 of record SJXQ01003551.1, read on the forward strand.
TTAATAGCTTTCCAGGCACAACTTGTCATCAGCACCCTCCCCTGCCCGCCAAGGGTTCACAGATACACACCTCAGATGACCCACTGTGCTCCAGACAATACTGCATTTTTAGTCCAGAGAAGACAGTTATTTCGGCTGCAGTTGTCACAGCAGGAGCTGTGTTTGTGTGTATTTAAAACAAAACAAAATGTAAAAGCTACTTTCTCTTTCTGTGAGATAGCTCAGCAATAGCCCTTTTCATAGACTCCCAGAGGTTAAGGGACATGCTAACTTGGTATTTTGGGAGCGCGGAGCAGGGCCAAGGCTGCCAGCTTTCATGGGCCTTCTCATCTAGTGAGGGAAATAGACATTTACTACTAGTAACTCTGTCCTGACAACTGTGAGATAACTGCATGGTAGTACAGGTTGCTTCCAGAACACAAGACGGGTGATCTGAAGCAACCAGGTGTGGGGAGGGAGTGAAGTTGCTGCTGAGAGTGCCGCTCAGTAGAAACATTCACACTGAACCTTGAAGGAGTAGGTACATTAACCAGTACTTTCCACAGTCTTGTTCCCTGAAAGCAGGACTTTGTTTTCTTCATGACTCTGTTCCCTAGGGCCTGGAACCTTGTAGGTGATCAGTAAAGATTTCTTGAGTAAATGAATGAATGGAGGGTTCCCAGTATCCGTTTACCTTCTCACCTCTCTCCAGCTCTACCACTGGGCTTCTTATGTTCTCTCTATAGCGATACCAGTTGGTGTGTTCTTTTCAAAATGAAAAATACTCCTTTTTAACTTGTTCAGTTCAGTTCGGTCGCTCAGTCGTGCCCGACTCTTTGTGACCCCATGAAGTGCAGCACGCCAGGACTCCCTGTCCATCACCAACTCCCGGAGTTCCCTCAGACTCACGTCCATCGAGTCAGTGATACCATCCAGCCATCTCATCCTCGGTCGTCCCCTTTTCCTCCTGCCCCCAA
>SJXQ01003552.1:0-55872 GCA_006408695.1 Aepyceros melampus
TTGCTATTATTTTCTCCCATTCAGAAGGCTGTCTTTTCACCTTGCTTATAGTTTCCTTTGTTGTGCAGAAGCTTTAAAGCTTAATTAGATCCCATTTGATTCTTTTTTTTTTAATTTCCAATATTCTGGGAAGTGGGTCATAGAGGATCCTTCTGTGATGTATGTCAGAGAGTGTTTTGCCTATGTTCTCCTCTTGGAGATTTATAGTTTCTGGTCTTATGTTTAGATCTTTAATCCATTTTGAGTTTATTTTTGTGCATGGTGTTAGAAAGTGTTCTAGTTTCATTCTTTTACAAGTGGTTGACCAGGTTTCCCAGCACCACTTGTTAAAGAGATGGTCTCTTCTCCGTTGTATATTCTTGCCTCCTTTGTCAAAGATAAGGTGTCCATAGGTGAGTGGATTTATCTTTGAGCTTTCTATTTTGCTCCATTGATCTATATTTCTGTCTTTGTGCCAGTACCATACTCTCTTGAACACTGTGGCTTTGTAGTAGAGCCTGAAATCAAGCAGGTTGATTCCTCCAGTTCCATTCTTCTTTCTCAAGATTGCTTTGCTATTCAAGGTTTTTTGTATTTCCATACAAATTGTGAAATTATTTGTTCTAGCTCTGTGAAAAATACCACTGGTAGCTTGATAGGAATTGCACTGAATCTGTAGACTGCTTTGGGTAGTATACTCATTTTCACTATATTGATTCTTCACTATATTGAACATGGTATATTTCTCCATCTATTAGTGTCCTCTTTGATTTCTTTCACCAGTATTTTATAGTTTTCTATATATAGGTCTTTAGTTTCTTTAGGGAGATATATTCCTAAGTATTTTATTCTTTTCGTTTCAATGGTGAATGGAATTGCTTCCTTAATTTCTCTTTCTATTTTCTCATTATTAGTGTATAGGAATGCAAGGGATTGCTGTGTGTTGATTTTATATCCTGCAACTTTACTATATTCATTGATTAGCTCTAGTACTTTTCTGGTGGAGTCTTTAGGATTTTCTATGTAGAGGATCATGTCATCTGAAACAGTCAAGCATTAATTCTGAACTGCTTCATAGCTGACTAATCAGCCCTATTTGAGATGTTGTTTTCAAGCAAGAGTATAAACCACTATATTTTGAAACAAAAGAATACTTTGTATGGTCTAGGATCAACATCAGAAATGCAATTTGAAAATAGCAGGAAGGTTTGAAGGAAGAATTAAACACCATAGTTACATAAATGCATTGAGACAATAAGAAATATGTTACTTCATACACAATTTAAAATGAAGTTTTCAGGAGAAAACTACCGCCAAGAAACAATGCTTAATCTCAAAGTTTCTATTTTTACCACTCATCAGTTCAGTTCAGTTCAGTCGCTCAGTCGTGGCCGACTCTTTGTGACCCCATGAATCGCAGCACGCCAGGCCTCCCTGTCCATCACCAACTCCCAGAGTTCACTCAGAGTCGTGTCCATTGAGTCCGTGATGCCATCCAGCCATCTCATCCATTATCGGCCCCTTCTCCTCCTGCCCCCAATCCCTTCCAGCATCAAAGTCTTTTCCAATGAGACAATTCTTTGCATGAGGTGACCAAAGTACTGGAGTTACCACTCATAGTGCCAACTATTGAAGAGCAGGGTTTTATGAAAGAGATATTTGTGGGAATGAATGAGAAAGGAGGAGGCCAGCAATTTGCAGTAGATCTATGCTTTCAACATACACTAAACTCTGGGAATCTAAATATTGGGAGCCAAAAAATTGGGAAGTAATGTAAAAGGCATTGCAGCATCATCCTGCACTTATCTTTCTGTCAACTTTGGCATAAGGTCCCATGGAACAAAGAATGAATGTTGGAATTTCTGCCAAAGCTATTTTGCTGGAGGCTATTTCTCTTTAATCCTGGCCTATGAGTTTTCTTTTTAATAATCACTTTTGTGTCTGTATGAATCATTTTTCCCCTTAATGTTTTTACTTTTGTTTTCTGTGTATTCAGTTCAGTTCAGTCACTCAATCATGTCCAGCTCTTTGCAGCCCCATGAATCGCAGCACGCCAGGCCTCCCTTCCATCACCACCACCCGGAGTTCACTCAGACTCATGTCCATCGAGTCCATGATGCCATCCAGCCATCTCATCCTCGGTCGTCCCCTTCTCCTCCTGCCCCCAATCCCTCCCAGCATCAAAGTCTTTTCCAATGAGTCAACTCTTCACATAAAGGTGGCCAAAGTACTGGAGTTTCAGCTTTAGCATCATTCCCTCCAAAGAAATCCCAGGGCTGATCTCCTTCAGAATGGACTGGTTGGATCTCCTTGCAGTCCAAGGGACTCTCAAGAGTCTTCTCCAACACCACAGTTCAAAAGCATCAATTCTTCGGCGCTCAGCCTTCTTCACAGTCCAACTCTCACATCCATACATGACCACAGGAAAAACCATAGCCTTGACTAGATGGACCTTTGTTGGCAAAGTAATGTCTCTGCTTTTCAACATACTATCCAGGTTGCTCATAACTTTTCTTCCAAGGAGTAAGCGTCTTTTAATTTCATGGCTGCAGTCACCATCTGCAGTGATTTTGGAGCCAAAAAAATAGTCTGACACTGTTTCTACTGTTTCCCCATCTAGTTCCCATGAAGTGATGGGATCAGATACCATGATCTTTGTTTTCTGAATGTTGTGCTTTAAGCCAACTTTTTCACTCTCCTCTTTCACTTTTATCAAGAGGCTTTTTAGTGCCTCTTCACTTTCTGCCATAAGGGTGGTGTCATCTGCATATCTGAGGTTACTGATATTTCTCCCAGCAATCTTGATTCTAGCTTGTGCTTCTTCCAGCCCAGCGTTTCTCATGATGTACTGTGCATAGAAGTTAAATAAGCAGGGTGACAATATACAGCCTTGACATACTCCTTTTCCTATTTGGAACCAGTCTGTTGTTCCATGTCCAGTTCTAACTGGTGCTTCCTGACCTGCATACAGGTTTCTCAAGAGGCAGGTTAGGTGGTCTGGTATTCCCATCTCTTTCAGAATTTTCCACAGTTTCTTGTGATCCACACAGTCAAAGGCTTTGGCATAGTCAATAAAGCAGAAATAGATGTTTTTCTGGAACTCTCTTGCTTTTTCCATGATCCAGCAGATGTTGGCAATTTGATCTCTGGTTCCTCTGCCTTCCCTAAAACCTTCTTGAACATCTGGAAGTTCTCGGTTCAGATATTGTTGAAGCCTGGCTTGGAGAATTTTGAGCATTACTTTACTAGCATGTGAGATGAGTGCAATTGTGTGGTTGTTTGAGCATTCTTTGGCATTGCCTTTCTTTGGAATTGGGATGAAAACTGACCTTTTCCAGTCCTGTGGCCACTGCTGAGTTTTCCAGATTTGCTGGCATATTGAGTGCAGCACTTTCACAGCATCATCTTCCAGGATTTGATATAGCTCAATTGGAATTCCATCACCCCCATTAGCTTTGTTCATAGTGATGCTTTCTAAGACCCACTAGGCTTCACATTCCAGGATGTCTTGCTCTAGGTGAGTGATCACACCATCGTGATTATCTTGGTCCTGAAGCTCTTTTTTGTACAGTTCTTCTGTGTATTCTTGCCACCTCTTCTTAATATCTTCTGCTTCTGTTAGGTCCATACCATTTCTGTCCTTTATCGAGCCCATCTTTGCATGAAATTTTCCCTTGGTATCTAATTTTAGTATTAACTGCATATAAATGTTAGCACATCTTCAACACAAATTATTTACTGCTCTGTCAGCAGTTCACAAATAGATCTGGAAATCTTTGTGTGTTGACATCATAACAACATACATGGCATTGTTCAAATGCCTGCAGATATGTCTGAATATAAAATGTTTTTGTCTTTTTTTTTCTTCTTGCAATTTAGGTAAGTACAGTGTTAGATTGCTGTTGATGAAGGGAAGGGTTTGCAGCAAGGTTTTTTAGATGTTACCCTAGCATCCAACCTTCAAAAGTAATATTCAGACAATGGTTGCATGCACTAAATCATTAGACTCAGGTTGTTTCATGACACAGCTCCACGTCAGGGCTGTTCTAAGAGTAGTATAGTGAATGAGTGAAGCAAGTGAGGCACTTACCAAAATCTCAGCAGTCAAAATAAATAATATTTTAATGCAGTACCTTAAAATAATGCCAAAATTCATCATGAACAAAATAAACACTTTTAGCAAAGACAGGATTAGCATTACTGATTTTTTTTTCTTTAGGCTTCAGTATGGCTCTTCAAGTCACTGTTATTTATCCCATCTTTATTCCAAATGTTGATATTTTGTTCTGTAATCAATTAGTATTTTTTAAATATTATTTAGATGTCTTGAATCTTTGGTCTTCTGATCCAGCATCCTCCTCATTTATCCTCTAGCTAACTCAGGACTGATTTGACTGTATACACTTATGTCTTAATGGTTCTTTTCATCAAGTTACTAACCAGTACAGCACACATTGGCCAACCAGAGCAGATGCTGGCTACTTGATCATACCGATGCATACTAGATGAATGTCAGCCATAGTCGTATCACCAAATGCATTCCAGGTCCAGGTATCATAAAAATTTTGTGGAGAAGCAAGATATAAATTTAACATAATTTTACAGCTTCTCAAATTGGAGATCTTAGGTTTTGATTATCACTTTCACTTTATTAATGCATTCAATAGCCTTATTGTTTTTCTAATACATGAAGCATATGTATTGTTTAAAAGTAATCAAATGAAAAAAAAAGTGAACAATCAAAACTCAGACTTAAAATATATTGTTTTGGTGGAAGATACTCCCAAATATTTTCTATAGTTATTAATATGTATATTATTTTGTATACTTGAGATCATTCTGTATATGATGTTTAATAAAGTTTTTAATATGCCATTCTATGTTACTAGCATTTTCTATGTCTAAAAAACTAGATATACAAAATTACTGTCTAATATTCCATTTTATAAAGGGTACTTGTTACTGTCAGTGGACTATTGTAATCCCTTTCAGTTCAGTTCAGTTGCTCAGTCGTGTCCGACTCTTTGCAATCCCATGAATCGCAGCATGCCAGGCCTCCCTGTCCATCACCAACTCCCGGAGTTCACTCAGACTCACGCCCATCGAGTCAGTGATGCCATCCAGCCATCTCATCCTCTGTCGTCCCCTTCTCCTCCTGCCCCCAATCCCTCCCAGCATCAGAGTCTTTTCCAATGAGTCAACTCTTCGCATGAGGTGGCCAAAGTACTGGAGTTTCAGCTTTAGCATCATTTCTTCCAAAGAAATCCCAGGGCCGATCTCCTTCAGAATGGACTGGTTGGATCTCCTTGCAGTCCAAGGGACTCTCTAGAGTCTTCTCCAACACCACAGTTCAAAAGCATCAATTCTTTGGCGCTCAGCCTTCTTCACAGTCCAACTCTCACATCCATACATGACCACAGGAAAAACCATAGCCTTGACTAGATGGACCTTTGTTGGCAAAGTAATGTCTCTGCTTTTCAACATGCTATCTAGGTTGGTCATAACTTTTCTTCCAAGGAGTAAGCATCTTTTAATTTTATGCCTGCAGTCACCATCTGCAGTGATTTTGGAGCCAAAAAAATAAAGTCTGACACTGTTTCCCCATCTAGTTCCAATGAAGTGATGTGACCGGATGCCATGATCTTCGTTTTCTGAATGTTGAGCTTTAAGCCAACTTTTTCACTCTCCTCTCTCACTTTCATCAAGAGGCTTTTTAGTTCCTCTTCACTTTCTGCCATAAGGGTGGTGTCATCTGCATATGTGAGGTTACTGATATTTCTCCCAGCAATCTTGATTCTAGCTTGTGCTTCTTCCAGCCCAGCGTTTCTCATGATGTACTGTGCATAGAAGTTAAATAAGCAGGGTGACAATATACAGCTTGACGTACTCCTTTTCCTATTTGGAACCAGTCTGTTGTTCCATGCCCAGTTCTAACTGTTGCTTCCTGACCTGCATACAGGTTTCTCAAGAGGCAGGTTAGGTGGTCTGGTATTCCCATCTCTTTCACAATTTTCCACAGTTTCTTGTGATCAACACAGCTTTGGCATAGTCAATAAAGCAGAAATAGATGTTTTTCTGGAACTCTCTTGCTTTTTCGGTAATCCCTTTAGGTTTCTATAATTTATTCTATGTGTCCATCTTCCAGTTTCTGTAGGCCTTGCTTCCAGTGACTTGCACCTGTGATCTTTAAGAGAGCATCCCTTGTACTACTGGAACTGCTTCAATACAATGGAAAGCCAAAAATGTCTGAGTCTTTATGTACCCTCAGAGTGGCCCCATAGCCAAAGATTGACTAATGTAAGGGTATGAAAATCAAGCTCCCTGGCCTCAAGGTGGGACAAACTCTGACATGTAATTCATGCTCCAGAGCTCCTTGCAGGATCAGGCTGAGACTGAGGTTTCATCTGAATTACACCCTTGTTCAGCTTTCTCTGATTCTATATCCTGCTTTTCCTGCTCCTGTATCAGTTTCTCCTTCAGTCACTTCATTAATAAATTGGGGGCTTCCCTGATAGCTCAGGTGGTAAAGAATCCACTTGCAATGCAGGAGACCTGGGTTCAATCCCTGGGTTGGGAAGATCCCCTGGGGAAGGGAAAAGCTACCCACTATCCTGCTTTTCCTGCTCGTTTAACAGTTTCTCCTGTAGTCACTTGTTAATAAATTACTTGCATATAAGTTCATCTAAAGATCTGCTTCTAGACTAGTACTATCTCTGGAAGTATAATGCAAATCACAAGTGTGAATCATATATGTCATTTAAAATTATTTTAGTAGCCACATTAAAAAATAAAAAGAAACAGATGAAATTAATTGTGATGTTTTATCTTACCTAATATGTAAAAATGATCATTTCAACAGAAAATCAAAGTAAAAATTATTAATGAAATATTTTATATCTTTTTGTTATATTGTCTCTTTTAAATCAGGTATGTGTAGCTAGCCACATGTCAAGTGTTCATTAGTTACATATGGCTAGTGGATAACATTTTAGATAGCACAAATCTGGAGAAACCAAACTAAGACATGCTGTTGCTGCTGCTGCTGCTAAGTCGCTTCAGTCGTGTCCGACTCTGTGCGACCCCATAGACGGCAGCCCACCAGGCTCCCCCATCCCTGGGATTCTCCAGGCAAGAACACTGGAGTGGGTTGCCATGTCCTTCTCCAATGCATGAAAGTGAAAAATGAAAGTGAAGTCGCTCAGTCGTGTCCGACTCTTTGCGACCCCATGGACTGCAGCCCACCAGGCTCCTCCATCCATGGGATCTTCCAGGCAGGAGTGGGGTGCCATTGCCTTCTCCGAACTAAGGTATAGACAACCATATTTTACTTGTCTGATACACTATTGATAAATATTGACTTTATTTCCTTCCCCTTCATTTTTTAAATATTTTGAGGAATATCTTTGGGACAATTATACCTATGGGATCATTTCCTTAAGATAATATTCTAAAAATGTGTTTGCCATATCAAAGTGTCTTCTGGAAGGACAGCTGTCCATTTCCTCTCACCGTGGGCAACACTGGGTCTTGTTAATCTTCTTCACATTCATAAACTGATGATGTGAGTTTAGACTTTAAATGTTTCTTCACTTTTTGGTAAACCTAGAGACCATTTCCCTTTTATTTTTTTCTTCCTCATTAACCTTGAAGACAGTGGGTTCATAGGGAAGTCTTATGCTTTCCTTATCTCAGGGATGGAAGAGTCCTCACACATATATATTTAATATTACAGCACACAAAATAAAATTCTATACTGGACCCTCAGCCTCTATTAAATTATGAAATAATCTAAAAATGGTCTTGTAGAACTTTTTATGTGGTTCTTCTAGCCCAGCACCCCTGTCAATGTCTGGTTGTCAAAGAGGAGAATAAGGAAACTAAAGGCAGTTAAAAAATTGAGGCACAACAAAGTATTCTGTGTAATACTAAAGTACTTACAGACATTCCAATTTCATGGACTGCTTGCTGATTTAACCTGTTCTGAAAGGGAATTTGTCTAAAGATCCATATGGATATTGATTTTTAAGTAAGGAAGATAGCCAAATATATTTAATATAGCTTGCAGAACAATCTCTTGGGCTCTAAATTGTTTATGAGTCATTTTGCAGTGAGAGTGAAGTCATTTATCATGACTCAGAACTGATGGTTTCTAAAGCCCAATGATGAATAGAAACACCGCATTCCTGACATAAAGGATGTAGATTTCCCAGATGCTTGAGAAAACTGACTTTGGGGGCTATCCAAATATTTAACTCTTCCGTTTCAAACAATTATAGCCACCGGATCAGTGTGTCTTATTATCAATATTTGGGAAACATTTTGTAACTATCTTATCTCTCCAGAACCACATATAAGATATGATTCTTAAAAGTAGTTGTTCCGTAGCATTTAGATGGAGAATCTTCTTTTCACTCTACATTCCTGTCCTTATAAAGTATGTGTTAAAAAGATTCCTTCAATACTATATAATTCCAAAATTCGGGGTTTCAAACAAGGACTTTCATGATTCTATAGTGTATGTTTTTCCTACTTCTCTGCACTTCTGCAACTCATGCTTCTGATGTAGAGGACTGGTCTTCTGTAAGAGTGGGAATAGAGATAAACCCTTCAAAAACAAGTCTTTAAATATTCTTAAGAGAATAACAATTTGTCCTTCCCCATGTCATCATCTGTTCCCTAAAGTATTCGGCTGCAAAGTAAAAAAGAAAAAGCAAGCAGCTGTGAATTCTTTTAGTGCAGCACAAGCTAAAGGTTCATTTAAAACATCTAACACAAGATATCTATAGCAGTATGTGTCATTATAAAATACCTGATCTATATTACTTCAACTGGCAGTAAATATTCAGTTCAGTTCAGTCACTCAGTCGTGTCTGACTCTTTGTGATCCCATGAACTGCAGCACTCCAGGCCTCCCTGTCCATCACCAACTCCTGGAATTTACTCAAACTCATGTCCATTGAGTCGGTGATGCCATCCAACCATCTCATCCTCTGTCGTCCCCTTCTCCTCCCACCTTCAATCTTTGCCAGCATCAGGGTCTTTTCAAATGACCACATCAGGTGGTGAAAGTATTGGAGTTTCAGCTTCAGCATAAGTTACGAATGAGGTCATGGTCTACTAGGATCATGGCTTACTAATATCTCATTTTTCACACCAAGGAAGTCATAATTGTGTTTAACCCCAAATAGTTAGATTCTGAGAGTCAGTTTTGTGGGACTACCCTTATGCCAAGAATTGTATGAGATAGAGAACTGTCAGAAGATGGAAACCATGCTAGATGTTTCAAATGGGAAGAATTTACTATAGGAAGTTTGTTACAGAGATGTTTAAAGATCTAAGGAACCAAACAGGAGACAGAGAGCTACCCCAGAAATTAGGAACAGCATAATACCACTACCAACCCAAGGTTTGGAGAGAGAACAGAGGAGACAGTACTCCCAGAGTCCAGGAATCATGGAAACCCAGTGGAAACTAAGCAAGGCATGCCTAATCAGGGGCAGGTGGGGCCAAGAAGAGAGAGGCTGTCAAGAATTAGAGCCATGGAAGAGATATGGCTACTGCTGGAGACACACCAAAACAGAGAAAGAGAAGGACACTCTCTTGCTTCTCCCCTCCTTTTACTATATAGTTCTCCACCAATGCCTGTGACTGATTTATCATGCCTGGAAGCCAGTTGGCAAAGGAGCCTGGAATATGTGGTTCTTTGACCTACAGTCCATTGTGCATGCCCAGTTGCTCAGTTGTGTCTGATTCTTTGCAACACCATGCACTTTAGCCCACCAGGCTCCCCAGTCCATGGAATTCTCCAGGCAAGAATACTGGAGTGAGTTGCCATTTCCTTCTCCAAGGGATCTTCCCAACCCAGGGATTGAACCTGTGTCTCTGGCGTTTCCTGTATTGGCAGGCATCCAACACACAAACACATATGCACTCTCATGCACACAGGTGCCTACACACAGGCCTGGTCTACTAGGCACCTGCATGCTTGAACGTGCATATGTGTTTGTGTGTTGGTTGCTATGACAGTTATTTGCCTGTTTAATCTCACATCCATTTCCTGCTCTTTTCTGCCTTGCTCTATAGGTCAAGGAAAAGCTTCCCAGGTGACACAGTGGTAAAGAAGCTGCCTGCCAATACAGGAAGTGTAGTCATAGGCCTGCTCCAACTCAAAGGGAGAGGAATTAATCCCAGGTGGTGCTAGTGGTAAAGAACCTGCCTGCCAGTGCAGGAAACATAGAGATGGAGTTCTATCCCTGGGTCAGGAAGATCCCATGGAGGAGGGCATGGAAACCACTCCAATATTCTTGCCTGGAAAACCCCATGGACAGAGGAGCCTGATCAACTATAGTCAAAAGGGTCACAAAGAGTCAGACACAACTGAGGTGTCTTAGCACACATGTACTTGATGGGGAAGTCACAAAGTCATGTCGTAGAGAACTATGTTGGATAGAAGATGTTATTACAACCATCTTTCAAGAATATAATCTACTCTACTATGAACTCTTATGCGAACTCTTATGCGAAGAGTTGACTCATTGGAAAAGACCCTGATGCTGGGAGGGATTGGGGGCAGGAGGAGAAGGGGACGACCGAGGATGAGATGGCTGGATGGCATCACAGACTCAATGGACGTGAGTCTGAGTGAACTCCGGGAGTTGGTGATGGACAGGGAGGCCTGGCGTACTGCGATTCATGGGGTTGCAAAGAGTCGGACACGACTGAGCGACTGAACTGAACTGAATATGAACTCGTACAGAGTTACAACTACTGGAGAATTCATTTATTAATAAAATCACACAAATGAGTGGACTGAGTGTAAAAGAAGGAGGAGGATGTGATTATAAAAATACAGTAACAAGAATCTGACATGAGATAAGGATTGTGTAGTTTCCCTGAGGAACCAGCTCTTGAATGATTATCTAAATGATGAGTAGGAATTAACCAGGCAAGGTGTTTAGAGATAGAATGGAGCAGAAAGCATTTCAAATGATGATAACAACATATGAAAAGGTTCTGTGGCAGAAGAGGCTGTGGCCTGTACAAGGACTTGAAAGGAAATCTCAGTTATCTGAAGAACAAAAGAGAGAATATGAGAAGAGCTAGGGCTAGAGAAAGAAGTAGGAAAAGATCAAATATATAGGGCTTTGCAGGACATGTAAAGGACTTTGGTCTTCATTGTAAAGTCAGTGATGACAAACTGAAAGATTTTAATAAAGGGAGAGACAAGGTCAGATTTAGCTTTCAGAAAGATCCAATATTCTTTAAATATGGAAAATGGATTAAAAGGGGGCGAGGGTTCAGAAAAGAAACAAAGGGACCAGTTAGAAAACTGTTGCTGAGATCCAGGTAAGAGATGACAGCAGTTTGGACTAGGTTGGTTGCAGGGTAAATAGAGAGAATTGAAATCATTCAAGAAATATTAAAAAGTCAAATTCATAGAACATGAGGGTAAGGATGAATTTAAGTAAGGAAATAGATGATGTCTGGAGGAACACCTAGTTTTGAGGAGTGCACAGATAGAAGGATGCTGATGCCACTCATTGAGATAAGGAACAGAGCAGGAAATGGTTTCATTGTGGGAGATAAAGATTTTGGTCTTGGGCATGTTGAGTTTAAAGAGGCTCTGGAACACCATACAGTTTGAGGGAGATTTTAAGCAGGCAACGGGATACTTAGAGGAGGCATATCACTTGGAGATACAAATTGAGAAGTTTTCTGCTTACAAAGGGTTACTGAAGTTGTGGGCATGGGGTACATCAGATCATCATCTGGTTAAAATGTGTTGCTTGAAACTTGAAATTTTTGACTACTTGAAACATGAAAAGGAATCTTTCTTCCTTCCCCGTTCCTTTCCTCTTCCAAATGACTCACTTGGATACATGGAATTCTGTAGGCCAGCAGAGCCCAGTTGGAAAATCTGATTTAGTGCAATCTTTCCATTTCTCAGACAGACAAACAGATTTAGAGACAGAAAAAGCTGAGATGATACTTGAGCCTGAGACTCCTGACTGCTACCTCACCCAGTTACTGCACAGTATACCTGGAGAGTTACTGAAAGTTTGTATCTTTAGTTATCCTGTCCTAGAAAAAAAGCTTAGTTACCTTGTCTATCTGAAACCCCATTTAAAGAAATATACATTCTCTACAATCTTATTGCAATAATTGTAGAAACTGTATTTACAAGATCAACTTAGAAAGACAAATCTTTTATAATACATTGACACAGAACAATGGTTGGACAATTAACTTTTATAGATATGAAACACTAAAAGAAGTCATTTGCTCCCTTGGTAATATCAAGGACTTCTCTTCCTAGTCATTGTATCCCAGAAAACCTGAATATACTTCTGAATGTTTTAATTTCAACTACATCTCAACCAATATTGTCAATCTGAGACACCAGTGTCTCCCAAGATTATTTATTTTGGAGAATCCTAATACTGACTGAATACAATGGGCTTCCATACCCAACTTCATCAATACTGATTTGAAATGTTCCATGGTGCTTTTGAACTGTGGTGTTGGAGAAGACTCTTGAGAGTCCCTTGGACTGCAAGGAGATCCAACCAGTCCATCCTAAAGGAGATCAGTCCTGGGTGTTCATTGGAAGGACTGATGTTGAAGCTAAAACTCCAATACTTTGGCCAACTGATGTGAAGAGCTGACTCATTTTAAAAGACCTTGATGCTGGGAAAGATTATGGGCAGGAGAAGGGGACGACAGAGGATGAGATGGTTGGATGGCATCACCGACTCAATGGACATAGGTTTGGGTGGACTCTGGGATTGGTGATGGACCAGGGAAGCTTGGCGTGCTGTAGATCATGGGGTCGCAAAGAGTCGAACACGACTGAGCGACTGAACTGAACTGAACTGATTGAGGAATGATGCTTTACTAAATGGCTTTGCATCTTTACTAAATATACCATAGTTGGATTCATGACCAAGTTATATTCAGCCTTAGAATGTGTTCTGATAATGCATCAAAGAGTGGATTGATTTAGAGGTACCCAAATTTGGTATGAGGATCACTGGTGATCCATAAGATAGGCTAGATAAGATAGGATCCCTTAGAGTCTGATAGTATGAATGTTCTATAAATTAACAATGCTGCTGCTGCTGCTGCTAAGTCGCTTCAGTCGTGTCTGACTCTGTGCAACCCCATAGACGGCAGACCACCAGGCTCTCCCATCCCTGGGATTCTCCAGGCAAGAACAGTGGAGTGGGTTGCCATTTCCTTCTGCAATGCATGAAAATGAAAAGTGAAAGTGAAGTCGCTCAGTCGCTTCCAACTCTCAGTGACTGCATGGACTGCAGCCTACCAGGCTCCTCTGTCCATGGGATTTTCCAGGCAAGAGTACTGGAGTGGGGTGCTATTGCTTTCTCCAAAATTAACAACGACCGTGTTTTTATTTGCTTCAAAAATCATTGGTCTATTTAAGGAACAGTCATGTGCCAGCTACCACCCCTTACTCCTTGTACATACACAACAGTCATGGCTAATTTAACGATCACTGGACAACTGAACTTAGGGAAATCAATATAGATTGATAAGTGTCATATGCCCAGGTGACCATATGTCCCAATTTGCCCAGAATAGTACCTATTGTTTTGCCTTAATTATTAACAATGCCTCTTTTACTCTCATATGAGTGTCCTGGATTAGATGATGCCTAACTGTGCATCACTAATCTATTGTAATTAACTCTGCTCAAAGATTAAGTATGTTAGATTTTCACTCTCCACCATTTGAACTGAAAGATGAAATTAGATTCTTATGATTAATAGTGAAGCCCGAAACTGAAAATCATGAAGTAGAGAGAAGTGGGAGGGTCATGATAGGGCATGAGTGAGTCAACATTATGAGTAATTCAAATTTATGAATAAGTAAGAGCTCCGAAGTTGAGAAAAGATCTGCAGAATAAAGAGTGAGAAATTAGTTTGGAGGTAAGAGGAGAAGAGACTGACAAAGAAACCCAGCATGTTCTATGTAATAATGATGGAAGCTTATAGTGAATACTCATGGGTTCCCAGTGCCAAACCCGTTTGCCATGAGACTGAGTCTTATTCCAGTGCCAGTTCTTGGATTCCTATGGGATCATTTCTTCCATACTGATTCAGTTCAGTTCAGTTCAGTCACTCAGTCATGTCCGACTCTTTGCGACCCCATGAACCGCTGCACGCCAGGCCTCCCTGTCCATCACCAACCCCCGGAGTTGACCCAAACCCATGTCCATTGAGTCGGTGATGCCATCCAACCATCTCATCCTCCATCATCCCCTTCTCCTGCCCTCAATCTATCCCAGCATCAGAGTCTTTTCAAATGAGTCAGCTCTTCGCATCAGGTGGCCAAAGTACTGGAGTTTTAGCTTCAATATCAGTCCTACCAATGAACACCCAGGACAGATTTCCTTTAGGATGGACTGGTTGGATCTCCTTGCAGTCCAAGGGACTCTCAAGAGTCTTCTCCAACACCACGGTTCAAAAGCATCAATTCTTCGGCACAGCCTTCTTTATAGTCCAACTTTCACAACCATACATGACTACCGGAAAAACCATAGCCTTGACTAGACGGACCTTTGTTGACAAAGTAATGTCTCTGCTTTTCAATATGCTGTCTAGGTTGGTCATAACTTTCCTTCCAAGGAGTAAGCGTCTTTTAATTTCATGGCTGCAATCACCATCTGCAGTGATTTTGGAGCCCAGAAAAATAAAGTCAGCCACTGTTTCTCCATCTACTTGCCATGAAGTGATGGGACCATACTGATTATCTTTGTTTAAGTTTCCCTGGAAGCGGACCTTAGGATGAGAATTTCAGTGCAAGTAATTTTTTGGTAAGTGGTGCAATGAAACACTGGTAGTAGGTGGGAAATTGAGACAGAGAAGGGAAGAAAGCTGATACAGGTATTTTCACGAGCATATTACTACTATAGGCAACTGGGGCTTATTCAAGCTGGGAGCTCCCGGAAGACAGCATAAAGGGCAATTTGGTTGTCTACTCAAGGGACAACAAAGCAGAGATACTTATTTACCACACTCAGTTATCATTGGTGGATGGTTACTTACGGGACTTGGAATTCCTTGGCACTTCTGATGTGCTCCTTGCTTGGGCTGGGCATGCTTTTATGGCCAGAGGAAAACTCGCAGATAATCCTGTGTGCTTGGAGAAAGAACCATTAGATGGTACTCAAGAACCATCTCTTGAGTACCAATATTTCAGGCAGTCTGAATGTGTTTCTCTTTATCACTACAGAAATTACCCAAGACAGTGTTGTTTCTGTTGTTTAGTTGCTAAGTCACGTCCTACTCTTTGCGATCCCATGGACTGTAGCCCACCAGGCTCCTCTCTCCATGGGATTTCACAGGAAAGAATATGGAATTGGGTAGCCATTTCCTTCTCCAAGGGATGCTCCCAACCCAGGAATCAAACCTGTGTCTCCTGCACTGGCAGGCGGATTCTTTATCGCAGGGCCACCAGGGAAGCCCAAGTCCAACCAATCATTTACTTTCCTACCAACAGTGCATAGGGTTCCCTTTTCTCTTCTTTCTTGCCAATGCTTGTTATCTCTTCGTATTTTTAATAAAAGCCATCTAATAGGTATGAGGTGATAATTCATTGTGATTTCAATTTGCATTTTCCTGATGATGTGTGACATTGAACAATTTTTTGTGTATCTGTGAGTCATTTGTATGTCTCCTTTGGAAAAGTTCTCTGCCTGTTTTTTATTTTTATTTTTTTTTAATTTTACTTTGTTTTACTTTACAATACTGTATTGGTTTTGCCGTACATCAACATGAATCCACCAGGGTGTACACGTGTTCCACATCCTGAACTCCCCTCCCTCCTCCCTCCCATACCATCTCTCTGGGTGATCCCAGTGCACCAGCCCCAAGCATCCTGTATCATGCATCGAATCTGGACTGGTGATTCATTTCTTATATGATGTTATACATGTTTCAATGCCATTCTCCCAAATCATCCCACCCTCTCCCTCTCTCACGGAGTCCAAAAGACTGTTCTATACATCTGGGTTTCTTTTGCTGTCTCACCTACAGGGTTATCGTTACCGTCTTTCTAAATTCCACATATATGCGTTAGTATACTGTATTGGTGTTTTTCTTTCTGGCTTACTTCATTCTGTGTAATAGGCTCCAGTTTCATCCACCTCATTAGAACTGATTGAAATGTATTCTTTTTAATGGCTGAATAATACTCCATTGTGTATATGTACCACAGCTTTCTTATCCATTCATCTGCTGATGGACATCTAGGTTGCTTCCATGTCCTGGCTATTGTAAACGGTGCTGCAATGAACACTGGGGTACACGTGTCTCTTTCAATTCTGGTTTCCTCGGTGTGTATGCCCAGCAGTGGGATCGCTGGGTCATAGGACAGTTCTATTTGCAATTTTTTTAAGGAATCTCCACACTGTTCTCCATAGTGGCTGTACTAGTTTGCATTCCCACCAACAGTGTAAGAGGGTTCCCTTTTCTCCACACCCTCTCCAGCATTTATTGCTTGTAGACTTTTGGATCGCAGTCATTCTGACTGGCATGAAATGGTACCTCATTGTGGTTTTCATTTGCATTTCTCTGATAATGAGTTATGTTGAGCTAGCATGGTTGTTAGTCATCTATTTCTCTATTTAGTTCTTTGGCCCATTTTTTGATTGGGTCGTTTATTTTTCTGGAATTGAGCTGCAGGAGTTGCTTGTATATTTTTCAGATTAGTTGTTTGTCAGTTGCTTCATTTGCTATTATTTTCTCCCATTCAGAAGGCTGTCTTTTCACCTTGCTTATAGTGTCCTTTGTTGTGCAGAAGCTTTTAAGCTTAATTAGGTCCCATTGGTTTATTTTTGCTTTTAATTCCAGTATCTGGGAGATGGGTCATAGAGGATCCTTCTGTGATGTATGTCAGAGAGTGTTTTGCCTATATTTTCCTCTAGGAGTTTTATAGTTTCTGGTCTTACGTTTAGATCTTTAATCCATTTTGAGTTTATTTTTGTGTATGGTGTTAGAAAGTGTTCTAGTTTCATTCTTTTACAAGTGGTTGACCAGTTTTCCCAGCACCACTTGTTAAAGAGATTGTCTTTTCTCCATTGTATATTCTTGCCTCCTTTGTCAAAGATAAGGTGTCCATAGGTGCGTGGATTTATCTTTGAGCTTACTATTTTGCTCCATTGATCTATATTTCTGTCTTTGTGCCAGTACCATACTGTCTTGAAGACTGTGGCTTTGAAGTAGAGCCTGAAGTCAGGCAGGTTGATTCCTCCAGTTCCATTCTTCTTTCTCAAGATTGTTTCGCTATTCGAGGTTTTTTGTATTTCCATACAAATTGTGAAATTATTTGTTCTAGCTCTGTGAAAAATACCACTGGTAGCTTGATAGGAATTGCACTGAATCTATAGATTGCTTTGGGTAGTATACTCATTTTCACTATATTGATTCTTCACTATATTGAACATGGTATATTTCTCCATCTATTAGTGTCCTCTTTGATTTCTTTCACCAGTATGTTATAGTTTTCTATATATAGGTCTTTAGTTTCTTTAGGGAGATATATTCCTAAGTATTTTATTCTTTTCGTTTCAATGGTGAATGGAATTGCTTCCTTAATTTCTCTTTCTATTTTCTCATTATTAGTGTATAGGAATGCAAGGGATTTCTGTGTGTTGATTTTATATCCTGCAACTTTACTATATTCATTGATTAGCTCTAGTAATTTTCTGGTGGAGTCTTTAGGGTTTTCTATGTAGAGGATCATGTCATCTGCAAACAGTGAGAATTTTACTTCTTCTTTTCCAATCTGGATTCCTTTTATTTCTTTTTCTGCTCTGATTGCTGTGTCTGCCTGTTTTTTAATCAGATTGTTTGTTTTTTGCTATGGAGTTCCTTAATATTTTGGATATTAGCCTCTTATTAGATAGATCGTTTGCAAATGTTTTCTCCCATTCCATAGTTTGTCTTATTATTTTGTCAATTTTTTTTTCACTACGAAGAAGCTTTTTATGATGTATTCCCACTTACTGATTTTTTGTTCTTGTTGCTTGTACTTTTGGTGTCATACAGAAAAAATTCATTGCCAATAAACGTCAAGGAGCTTTACCCCTGTGCTTTCTTCTAGTGCCTTTACAGCTTCAGATCTTACATTTAATGCTTTAATACATTTCAAGTTAATTTTTGTGAGTGGTGTAAGACAGAGGTCACTGTATTCTTCAACTCCAGGGTTTCTGTTTGATTTGCTTTAAGATTTCTATTTCTTTGTTGTACTTCCCATTTTGTTCATGCATTGTTTTCCAATTTCATTTAGTTATTTACCTGTGTATTTTGTAGTTCTCTGAATTTCTTTAAGAAGATTATTCTGAATTCTTCGCCAGATAGTTCATGGATTTTCAGTTTTTTAGGGTTAGTCATTGGAGTTTATCAGTTTCCTTTGGTGCTGTCCTGTTTCCTTGGTTATTCATGATCATTGATGCCTTGCATTAGTGTTTGCACATTTGAAGTAATACTTCTACCAATCTTTATAGACTAGCTTCAACAGGTAAGCCTTTCACCAATCAGCCAGTCCAAGATTCTGTATGGGCAGTCTGGTGGTGTCCATGGGCAGGCTTGCTGCTGGAGTCCTTGAGTGAGTAGATCTGATACCTAGATCAGCAGGTGGAAAGACCTGGTGGTTAGATACATAGAGACCGTCCTGGTACCTGGGTCAGTGGATGAGGGGCCTGGAGCTGGTTCACTGGTATAGGCCTGTCACTTGAGTCTCTGATGAATGAGCCTGGGTCCTGGGTCTATGTGGGCAACTCTGAGTCCTGGGTCGATGTGATTAAACCTGCATCCTGGGTTCACAGGGGCCAACCAGACACTGAGGACCCTGGGGCAGGCCAAGAGTGTTGGTCTCTGAGGGTCAGTTTGTTACTGAATCATCTCAGAGCCTGGTCTCACAGCAGCTGGCCTGGAGGTTGAGACCGCAGGAGCCAGCTGGAAACCCAGGTCCACAGGAGAGAGTCTAGATGCTAGGTGCGTGGGGGCTAGCCTGGTACTGGAGTTGGATGAAAGCCTGCATCTGTGGTAGTCACCCTGAGGCTGAGCCTAGCTGGTAGACTGAGGCTGTGGTGTCCACCTAGAGCCTGTGTTTATGGGGTGCTGATTGGGAGTCTGGGGCCACAGGAGCCACCCTGGGCCTTGAGAGCCAGCTGGCCCTGCTGCTGCTGCTGCTGTGTCTCTTCAGTCGTGTCTGACTCTGTGCAACCCCGTAGACAGCAGCCCACCAGGCTCCCCCGTCCCCGGGATTCTCAGGCAAGAACACTGGAGTGGGTTGCCATTTCCTTCTCCAATGCATGAAAGTGAAACGTGAAAGTGAAGTCACTCAGTCAGGTCCTACTCTTCAAGACCCCATGGACTGCAGCCCACCAGGCTCCTCCCTCCATGGGATTTTCCAGGCAAGAGTACTGGAGTGGGGTGCCATTGCCTTCTCCCAGCTGGCCCTGGGATGTGCCTAAGCCTAGGTTCATAGGAACTTTTTGGGAACCTGGTACCATAAGAGATGGGTGGTGCTAGGGTGTACTGGAAGCCTGGGTTTGTGGAAGCCCTCTGGGCGTCTGGTATCACAGGGGCTACCTGGGTATGCTGGAGCCAGCAGGTATCTGGGTGGGCCAAGGACCTAAGTTCCTGGAAGTTCACAAGGAGCCATTAGCATCATGGGCACTGGTCTGTTGCTGGGGTGGGCTGGTGCTGGCATCTGTGGTAAAATTGGGCATTCACTTGATTTTCTTTCTCTCATGAAGAGGTTATCTCTCTCTGTGCTAGACTGCCTGGGCTTGGAGGAGGGGTGATGGGGTAGTGTGAATATATCTTTCTTTTCTTGTTTGGTGCATCTTTTCTTATTTCTAGCTTTACCCATGTGCTGCAAACACTCACCTGGCATCCTTAGCTCTTGTGAAATATTTTCCTATGTGGATGTTTTTCAAATTGTTATTTCTAGGAGGGGATGTACACAAGAAATTCATCACTCCCTCTCTCTGAAAATCATTTTCAAAAATTCAGTATATCACAGCATCATGGAGTTGAAAAAGCTCTTATCAATTATCAACTGCAGCCTCTGCCTAGTGCAAAAATTTGTTTTACATCAATAGATGAATATCGCTTTTTGGCTTTGAGTAGCTAGAAAATATTTCAGTGGAGTATTCTTTTCTGAGCAGGAGATAAGTTGGAATTTATTTCAAGTGGCATACTTTGGCTGGGGATGAGGTTTATGAAACTCCCAGTCAAGCTATTAAAATACATTAATATGTTCATCCAATTTTGATCATTTTTTGGCCCCAACATAGTTTATTATTTTCACCTAATTCAGAAAATAACATGAATGTGGACATAAATAAGATTTAAATAAGTAGACACTTATCTTCTGAATAGGATGATTGAAATCTATTATTAAAATAATAGAACTTTAGGAACAATTAACCATTTAAAATCAAAGCTCTCTTTAGAATTAATTTTGCTACATGATGAACTAACAGCTACAACCATTTAAGATCATTTCAGTTCAGTCATGTCCGACTGTTTGCAACCCCATGGACTGCAGCACACCAGGCCTCCCTGTCCATCACCAACTCCTGGAGTTTACTCAAACTCATGTCCATTCAGTCAGTGATACCATCCAACCATCTCATCCTCTGTCATGCCCTTCTCCTCCTGCCTTCAATCTTTCCCACTATTTAAGAAACGCAAAGCCATTTTACCAATACAACACAATAAAATGTTTGCAGTAGGTGTTTATAAGCTAAAGCAATTCCAGTTAGTGATTAAGGCTTTTCAAGTTGTTTTTTTGAAAAACTTTTTTCCTAAACTCCAGCTGTTGGGTTTTCTTCCCACAGGTATTCAATGAAAATATGCTTTTTTTAATTTAAATTATGGTAACATATATGTAAGATAAAATTTACCATTTTAACCATTTTTATGTGTTATTTCAGTGACATTAAGTACATTTATACTGTTTTGCAGCCATCAGCATCATCCATTGGAAGAATTCTTTCCATTCTGCCAAATAGAAACTCTGTTCCCCTTAAACAGTAACTGCCCATCCCCCTACCCACCCCCCTCAGCTCCTGCAACTACCATTCTCCTGTCTTTATGAGCATGATTATTCTAGGTATCTCACATCTGTTGCTCAGTTGCTAAGTTTTGTCCGACTCCTTGCAATGCTATGGACTGCAGCATGCCAAGCTTCCCTTTTCCTTCACTGTCTCTCAGGGTTTGCTCAGATTCATGTCCACTGAGTCAGTGATGATATCTATCTCATTCTCTGTCACCCTCGTCTCCTTTTACCTTCAATCCTTTGCTTCAATATAAGTGGAATCACACACTATTTGTCCTTTTGCGACTGGCTTATTTGAAAATGTGCCTCTTTTCCTTCCAAATTCAGAAAAATTGGTACAGGATGTTAGGTGCTGCTGCTTTCCACTGGTGAAAGTGCATGTATATCTAATGCATAGAAGGTTCACTGATGATTACAAAATAATACCACGTATCTTACCTCCAAGCAAAAAAAAAAAAAAAAAAAGTGATTTCATTGTCCTTGCAAGAAGATTCACAGAAGGCCCATCCAGGTGCTTTCTATTAAAATAACAGCTCCCTCCAGCTATCTAACCTAGATTTAAAATTATGTAAAATTAGTTACTTGGAAGAAAAAACCTGAATAAACATGTTCTAGGGTGTGGCAATGTAGTTACCCTATTTTATTTTTCAGGAGTATGTCCATTCCACAAAAATATTCATGAGCAAAGTCTGATTGTTTTCTACAAATCAAGGCCATCCCATTCCCTGCCAGTGATTGGTTTGGAGGGAGATGTGAGCCCCAGTTCTGGCCAGTGACTGAAGGGAGGTCAGCCAGAGGGTTTCTGGGAAAGGGTGTCTTGGTCTTAAAAAAGATTCACCTGGAAAATAGCAGTCCTTTCCCTTTTGCTACCTCCATGTGACCCATTTTGTAGTGTGAGGAATGCAATGCTGAAGGACAAAGCTACCATGCTGAGGATGGCAGAGGAGAAAGAAAGAAACTTAGGGGACTGGATGGTTTTAGTGAGCCACTGGATTCATGAACCCTGGAGCAATCCCACCTCTGGACTTTAAGTAATATGAGAAAGCAGTGTTTCCTTATTGTTTAAGCCAGTTGAGATGGAGTTGTCTATTTCTTGCAGACACTCAATTGATAAGATAGATCACATGATACCACAGAGTGGTTTCCCTTGGAAGCAGATTTTGACACGGAGTTTACTTTACAAGAGATTTCATAAGCAGTGTCTAGTGGAAGGGAGTTGGGGAAAAAAAACTAGGCAAACAAAGTGAAGCTGTGAAGTAGGCAATGATGACCGTGGGTGACCTCATCAAGATGTTCTATTTGGGTTTAGATATCCAGGCCTTATCTCTCTATCTTCATTAGTCATTGGAATGCATCTGTCCTTAGAACACCGTGACCTGGGACCTAGCAGCTCTCAGGAGCTAAGGCCATCCCTGAGGGGGCAGTTGAAGGTGGATGGCACTCCCAGAATCTGTGACAACAGATTCTTCATTGAAGAGGAATCTGCATGGTCAATGACAGTGCCCACCACTGAGGATTGCTGCTGCTGCTGCTGCTAAGTCACTGCAGTCGTGTCTGACTCTGTGCGACCCCATAGACAGCAGCCCAGGAGGCTCCCTCGTCCCTGGGATTCTCCAGGCAAGAATACTTAAGTGGGTTGCCATTTCCTTCTCCAATGCATGAAAGTGAAAAGTGAAAGAAAGTGAAGTCACTCGTGTCCTACTCGTAGTGACCGCACAGACTGCAGCCTACCAGGTTCCTCTGTTCATGGGATTTTCCAGACAAGAGTACTGGAGTGGGTTGCCATTGCCTTCTCACTGACTGAGGATTAACTTGGGACCATTCAAAGAACAAATACCTCTCCTAGGACTAGAGAAGCATATGTTCCTGAGACTCACTTGACCTGCCTAACTTCTGGTAGACTGTGGCTTATCTAGTGATGGCAGTCATGTACTTTTGCTGTATTAGCCTTCTTTTAACTTCCTTTTGTTTGATTGTCAAAGGTTAAGAATTGAATTTTCCTTAAACATTTGTAAGTTTTAACTAAACTATTGTCCACTTGGGTTTAACGTGACCACAATGGTTTGGTGTTTACTGAATCACCAGCTTAGCTAACCTTGCTTACCTCCTTGCCAGACAGTCTCCCTCTTGTAACTCCTCCCTCGGTTTGCTGTATAACTCTGTCTCAGTCCCTATGTAATCCTTTTTTAAAAAAATTGAAGTGCAGTTGATTTACAGTGTTCCAGGAATACAGCAGCAGCAGGAATACAGCAAAGTGATTCAGTTATATATATATATATGTATATGTATAACATATGTCTATTCTTTTTCACAATATCTTATTATAAGATATTGAATATAGTTCCCTGTGCTATGCAGTAAGTCCTTGTTATTAATCTATTTTATATATAGTACTGTGTATCTGTTAGTCTCAAGTTTCTAATTTATTCCTCTCTTTTCCCTTTGATAGCTGTAAGTTTGTTTTTGGTATTCTTATGAGTCAGTTCCTGTTTTGTAAATAAGTTCATTTGTATCATTTTGTTTTAGATTCCACATATAAGTGATATCATGTAATATTTGTCTTTCTCTGTCGGACTTATTTTACTTAGTATGATAATCTCTAAGTCCATCCATGTTCCTGCAAATGGCATTATTTCATTTGTTTTTCTTGGCTGAGTAATATTCATACACACACACACACACACACACACACACACACACATACATATATACCACCTCTTTTTTATCCATTCGTCTGCTGATGGATGTTTAGGTTGCTTCTGTGTCTTTGCTATTGTAAATAGTGCTACAGTGAAAGTTAGGGGGTGTGTATCTTTCTGAATTAGAGTTTTCATCTTTTCTAGATATACACCGAGGAGTGGGATTACTAGATATGTGTTAGCTCTATTTTTAGTTTTTCAAGGAACCTCATACTGTTTTCCATAGTGGGTACACAATTTACATTCTCACCAACAGTGTAGGAGGGTTCCTTTTTGTCTACACCCTCTCCAACATTTATCTGTAGATGTTTTAATGATGGTCATTCTGACCAGTGTGTGGTGGTACCTTATTATAGTTTTGATTTGCATTTATCTAATAATTAGCAATGTTGAGCATTTTTTATGTTCCTGTTGGCCACCTGTATGTTTTCTTTGGAGAAATGGCTTTATAGATATGCCCACTTTTTGATTGGGTTGTTTGTTTTCTTGATATTGAGCTGTATGAGCTGTTCATATGTTTTGGAGATTAATTTCTCACCAGTTTCATCCTTTGTAAGTATTTTCTCCTATTTCATTTTGTTTATGGTTTCATATGCTGTGCAAAAGCTTGTAAATTTGATTAGGTCCCATTTATTTTTACTTTTGTTCCCATTACTCTAGGAGATGGATCCAAAAAGATGTCACCGCAATTTATGTGAAAGACTGCTCTGCTTATGTTTTCCTCCAGGAGTTTTATAGTATCTGGTCTTACATATTAGTCTTTAATGTGCTTTATTTTTATATATGATATTAGAGAATGTTTTAACTTCATTCTTTTGTATGTAGTTGTCCAGTTTTGCTAGTACCACTTATTGAAGAGGCTGTCTTTTCCTCATTGTATAGTCTTGCCTCCTTTGTCATAGATTAATTGACCATAAGTGGGTGTGTTTATTTCTAGGATTTCTGCTCCATTGACCTATATGCTTATTTTGGTGCCAATACTATACTATTTTGATTACTTTAGATTTGTAGTATAATCTAAAGTCAGGGAGCATGATTGCTCCAAACCCATTTTTCTTTCTTAAAATTGTTTTGGAAATTCTGGATGTTTCCATACAAATTAATTTTTTTGTTCTACTTCTGTGGAAAATGACATTGGTAATGTGATAAGGATTGCATTGAATCTGTAGATTACCTTGGATAGTATAGTCATTTTAAGAAAATTGGTTTTCCAACCCAAGAACACAATATATCTCTTTATCTGTTTGTGTCATCTTCCTTTCTTACATCAGTGTCTGCTAGTTTTTGAGTACAGGTCTTTGGTCTCCTTAGGTAGGTTTATTCCTACTATGTCATCTTTTTCTCCTCAATCTCTAGTCACAATACTCTCTGAGGCATCATTCTTGGCACCAACTTCATTTTTTCATCAATATTTTACTTACTGAATATGCCCTCCTGCCGACTCATTCTCTTTCAAGGCTTCCAGATTTTCAGATGAGTTCCAGCCCTGATCTTTAGACCAAACACCAGCCCTTTATCTTCACAGATCTTCTAGATATCTTTAAAGATCCTAACCACTTCCAACTTCATACAATCTGGAGATAACTCATTTTCTCATCATGAAACAAGCTCATCTTCCCAGCTTCCTGGGTCTATAAATTCTAACATTTCTGAGTTACCTTCATTCAAAATCTTAGAGTCATATTTGGATGCTGGATGTGGGAGACAGGGAGATATATTAATTTACCTAATTTGACTGTTTAGTCTTTAAAATCACTTTTGCTTTTTCTCTCTTTTTCTGGTCACTTGATTTTATTTTGATAATACTGTATTACCTCTGTGATAATACCTAGCAAATTACATTCTAATTGCCATATTTATATTTCACTTTATTTTCCTAATAGACTGGAAGTTCTCTGAAAGCAGAAACTGTATCTTTCTTTGAATTCCCAGGGTTTACAATTTACTTACCATTAATGACATAAAGGAAGCTGCATAATATTAGAGTTGTAAGTTTAAGTTTTATTTAGGGGCCTGAGTACTATAGTCTAGGAGACAGCCTCTTAGAAGCTTTGAGGGAAACTCCTCCAAAGAAGTAAGGGTGAAACCTGCTTATAAATGATATTTGTTCAGAGAATATGTGTAGTCAGGCATTATTTGTCACGTGTGCGTGCTCAGTCATGTCCAACCCTTTGTGACCCCATGGACTGTAGTTTGTCAGGCTCCTCTGCCCATGGGATTTTCCAAGCAAGAACACTGGAGTGGGTTGCCATTTCCTCCTCCAGGGGATCTTCCCAACCAGGGAACAAATGGAAAACTTCATCATTTCTGCATTAGCAGCCTATTTGTACTCTCTGTAGATATTTTAGGTGTCCCACATCACATCCCTTCCATTCTCTTCTTATTTCAGCTGCAGCTGTTCTAGACAGTTAGTGTAGGATCAGATGACTGCTGACACATCCCGCCACAGATGCCCTAAACTTCTTGAACCCTGACTACCTTCAGCTTTCTCTGAAGCTCTTGGAAACTGCTGATCCCAAGGAGGTATACATCCCAGACGTGTAAGGGACTTAAGACCTTTGTAGAGGTAGAAGAAAAATACCCTCTTAGTTTAGTGTCTGGGAACTGCAAACTAAATTGACAAAAGAAAGATCAATAGGAAAAAAGGCATATAAGTTTTATTTGATGCTAATATTTTTACATAGTATGGGAGTCTCACAGAAAAGGAAGTAAAACATCAAAGAGACACTCAGTCTTGGAAGCTTATATACCATTTTAACAAAAAGAAATATATTTTGGAAAAAGTGACAAGATCAAAAAATTGGAGGGAGGTATTGAACTTTTAGGGGTAGTAAATTACTGAAATGTAAATATATGGGGGAAACTAATGGAAGGTAGGGGTTATTTAGTAAGGTTTATAATACAGATTCTTCTTGGTGCAACTTGATTCTTCTAAATCAAGCAACTCTATTGATTGAAGGGGGCTTCCCTGTAGCTCAGCTGGTAAATAATCCACCTGCAATGCTGAAGACCCCAGT
Organism: Aepyceros melampus; assembly: GCA_006408695.1. NCBI lineage: Eukaryota > Metazoa > Chordata > Mammalia > Artiodactyla > Bovidae > Aepyceros > Aepyceros melampus. Next base: position 26,789 of record SJXQ01003552.1, read on the forward strand.
TTGATTCCTGGGTCGGGAAGTTCCCCTGAAGAAGGAGTAGGCTACCCACTCCAGTGTCCTTGGGCTTCCCTCTTTCTGAGATAATAAGAGTCTAGAGTCATCTCCAGTGATGAAGAGTAATTCTGCCCCTCTTGTTATGCAAGAATGGAGGGAGAACACATTCACGAGGGGAAATTTATGCCTATGCCCTGCTTTTAGGCAAATAGGTTAAGGTACAGAGTTTTTTTTCTGTGTCTGCTGATTTTCAATTGCCTTCACTCGAAATAATCCATATGCCAAAGTAGATATTTTGAGGTGCTTTATTCTGATCCCTTTCACCCTCCATGGGTAGGAGTAGGCTACCCACTCCAGTGTCCTTGGGCTTCCCTCTTTCTGAGATAATAAGAGTCTAGAGTCATCTCCAGTGATGAAGAGTAATTCTGCCCCTCTTGTTATGCAAGAATGGAGGGAGAACACATTCACGAGGGGAAATTTATGCCTATGCCCTGCTTTTAGGCAAATAGGTTAAGGTACAGAGTTTTTTTTCTGTGTCTGCTGATTTTCAATTGCCTTCACTCGAAATAATCCATATGCCAAAGTAGAATATTTTGAGGTGCTTTATTCTGATCCCTTTCACCCTCCATGGGAAACTCTTAATCAACAGGGGCTTGGGAGCTGGTGAATGAATACCTTAGCCTTCTTCCTAGGAGGTATTGTATAGATTTTCTTTGAAACCAGTGAAATCTATACCCCACTGCTTACAAGAAGGACTCATATAATGCACTCTTAACAGTGACTCTCACTTTCCTCTATTCCTTATCAATTTTCCTGGCCTCACCTCCCATATAAATGACTGCCCTTAAATCCTTTTTAGGCTCTCTTTTTAAGGGAACCCAAACCAGTGTGGTCTCCTTACTTCCACTTCTTCCTAATACCCATGTACCCACAATAGTCTTGAACCATTACTTTCAGACATCACTTACTACCCTGCACAGAAACCCCTCAATCATTGTGCTTAGTCGCTCAGTTGTGTCTGACTCTGTGCAACTCCATGGACTGCATCCTACCAGGTTCCTTGGTCCATGGGGATTCTCCAGGCAAGAATACTGGAGTGGGTTGCCATGTCCTCTTTTCCAGGGGAATCTTCCCAACCCAAGAATCAAACCCAGGTCTCCTTCATTGCAGGCAGATTCTTTACTGTCTGAGCCACCAAGGAAGCCCAAGGATACCAGAGTGGGTAGCCTATCCCTTCTCCAGGGGAACTTCCTGATCCAGGAATCGAACATTGCAGGCAGAATCTTTACCAGCTGAGCTAACAGGGAAGCCCCCCTCAATCATTAGAGTTGCCTGATTTAGTAAAAAATAAAATAAAATTTTTATTTCACATAAAAAATAGATAATTTATTAGTTTAAATGTGTCTTGTGCAATATTTGGGGCATATTTACACTAACAAATTATCTGTTGTTTATCTGAAATTCAAATTTGACCAGACGTCCTGTATTTTATTTGGCAATTCTCAGTTGTACTTTTAAAAAGCCATTTAAACTCACATCTTGTCATTTATGAATCTCCATAATTTGGCCCCCATTCTACCAAGAGAACTCACTTTTCCAAATGCAAGCTCTCCCTTCCAACTAGAATTTGAGAGCAAGAGGATTTAATCATCATCACTATTATTGTATTTCCTTTGCTCCTCTGAAGTGCTTCACTGTTTTCTAAGTACTTACCTATACGTTATCATTTCAGTTTTTCTCGACACCTCCATGATATAGCTTGGACAGGAATTTTAATTTTAGTTTTAGAACTTGTGAAAACTGAACAAGAGCTATGAACTTGCCTGAGATTAATGGGTGGATAGTGAAGAAGGAAGCTCAAATCCAGGCTGTCATCTCCAAGTGAAGTGCCTCTTCTGAAATATCAACTTGCTTCCCATTTCTTTATTTCACAGAGTAGGAAGCAGGCATCTGGAAGTTAACAAATGAAGCAGGGGACAGTCCTACTTCTCCAATATTTGATGATTGGCAAATCACTTTCCCCCAAGAAAGGCAATGCCAAAGATTGCTCAAACTACCACACAATTGCACTCATATCACACACTAGTAAAGTAATGCTCAAAATTCTCCAAGCCAGGCTTCAGCAATACGTGAACTGTGAACTTCCAGATGTTCAAGCTGGATTTAGAAAAGGTAGAGGAACCAGAGACCAAATTGCCAACATCTGCTGGATCATGGGAAAAGCAAGAGAGTTCCAGAAAAACATTTCTGTTTTATTGACTATGCCAAAGTCTTTGACTGTGTGGATCACAATAAACTGTGGAAAATTCTTCAAGAGATGGGAATACCAGACCACCTGACCTGCCTCTTGAGAAACCTGTATGCAGGTCAGGAAGCAACAGTTAGAACTGGACATGGAACAACAGACTGGTTCCAAATAGGAAAAGGAGTACATCAAGGCTGTATATTGTCACCCTGCTTATTTAACTTATATGCAGAGTACATCATGAGAAACACTGGGCTGGAAGAAGCACAAGCTGGAATCAAGATTGCCAGTAGAAATATCAATACCCTCAGGTATGCAGATGACACCACCCTTATGGCAGAAAGTGAAGAGGAACTAAAAAGCTTCTTGATGAAAGTGAAAATAGAGAGTGAAAAAGTTGGCTTAAAGCTCAACATTCAGAAAACAGGAAAAGGAGTACATCAAGGCTATATATTGTCACCCTGCTTATTTAACTTATATGCAGAGTACATCATGAGAAACCCTGGGCTGGAAGCTCACTCTAGATTCACCCTTATAATGCTAAAAGGGAAGTCTCAAAATCATCAAATTGATCTAAAAGTAATTGAAGTGTGTGTCAGAACAAAGCCTAGTACTCTTCAAAGGAGAACAACTAAACTGAGTGCTCAAAGATGTAAAATTCACAATGCCCATTAACCCATTAAAATGATAAGACTTACAAATAAGAAAATATGACCATAATTAGGGGAAAAATTAGCTAACAAAAAGATAATGATGAACTTCCCCGGTTGTCCAAAGCCCGTGCACCCCAACTACTTAAGTCCAAGAGCTTAGAGCCCATGTTCTGCAACAAGAGAAGCCACGGGAAAGAGTAGCCCCACTCACCACAACTAGAGAAAGCCCATGAGCAGCAGTGAAGATTCAGTGCAGCCAAAATAAATAAATAGGAATGACAATGATGATGAAATTAGCAGCAAAGACTTATATTTGTTTACAGTTATTTTTAAGTCTTTACTGAATTTGTTACAATATTGTTTCTGTTTCATGTTTTGTTTTGTTTTTTTTTGCTGTTAGGCATATAGGATCTTAGCTCCCTGGCCAGGGATTGAACCCACATTTCAAGCATTGAAAGTGACATCTTAACCACTGGACCACCAGGGAAGTCCCCAGCAGCAAAGACTTTTAAAGCTGCTATAATGACTACGGTAAGTATGCTCTAGGATATAAAGGAAAATATACACACTATTAAGACAGAAATAGAATATTTAAGAGATCCAGCATGTCTACTTACCTGCCCTGGGGTCCACTCTGTCTGCTGGCTGAGGGAAGCCACGGTATCGATGGAGCTGAGATCCAGCTGCTCCAACTCACTCTCATTAAGAGCCAGAGCAATGCGCCCCAGGGAAACAATATGGTACTCTCTCCAGTAAGAAGGCATGTCCCAAACCTTCAGGTGGAAAAAAAAAAGCAGATTAGACTGACCCCCACTGACTGTGGTTTCCCTGATAGCTCAGTTGCTAAAGAATCCACCTGCAATGCAAGAGGCCCTGGTTCAATTCCTGGGTGGGGAAGATCCCCTGGAGAAGGGAAAGGCTACCCACTCTAGTATTCTGGCCTGGAGAATTCTGTGGACTGTATAGTCCCTGGGGTCGCAAAGAGTCGGACACGACTGAGCAACTTTCACTTTCACTTTTACTGACTGTATTTGAAACTGACATGGGGTAAATTTCTGTAATATATAAAGTTCTCAAACAAATCAATAAGAAAATGACTACTTTTTTTAAACAGACAAAAGACATGAACAGGAAATTCACAAAAGAAGAAACAAACATATGAGAAAAGTTGTCTCAGTCATATTAAAGAAATGTACGTTAACAATCAAAGAATAGTAAGTAGGCTGATCGAATTGACAAAAAGAATGATCACTTATGGTATCAGAAAGATATGGGATAAAGGATGCCCTCATTTGTTGATGTTAAGAATGTAAATTGGTACATGCTTTTTAGAGGGAAATTTGGCTACATGCATAAAAAGCTTTTAAAACATTTATACTCTTTGATTCAGAAATCCCATCTCTGAGAATTTAGCCTAAGTAAATAATAAGACAAGTGCCCAAATATGTATAAATATGTACATTGAGGCATAAAAAAATAAACAGTCTAAAAGTATACCAACTAGTTAAATAAATAAAGACCAACCATAAAGTAGGATATTATGTAGGTCTTTAAAATGCTGATATAGATTTATATTTCTGATATATAATAATATGTGCTGTACAGTGTTACTGTGGAGAGGAAGCTATTGAAGAGTTAGTGAGTATGATACTATTTTTGTAACATATATGTGAGATAGATGAAATACATGTATGAAATATATACATATATTTGACATGCATACACAGAAGGCTGGGAAACTTCGGGTGAACATACCAAAATATTAAGAATGCTTGAAAGTGAAAGCAGTAATCTCTCAGTCGTGTCCGACTTTTTGCACCCCATGGACTGGAGCCAGGGGGTTGCAGGCTCCTCTGTCCGTGGAATTCTCCAGGAAAGAATACTGGAGTGGGTTACCATGCCCTTCTCGAGGGGATCTTCCCAACCCAGGGATCGAACCCGAGTCTCTCGCTTTGCAGGTGGATTCTTTACCAGCTGAGCCACCCAGTTTTCTCCAGGTAAAAGACTGACTGATTTTCTTCTTTATTATTTTCTGACTTGTCTACAATAAACTTGGATGACTTATATGAAAAACAGACTTATCATTTTAAGGAAGTTAATGTCTTAACCCCACAACCGTAACTACATAGTCCACGATGATCTTAACAGCTGAAACAAGCCACTCAAGGGAACCTTTATAAAGATGGCAAATTACTTCCAGTTCTCTTTTTATTCCTTTCTGCTCTGTTCTCAGGTGACTTTGCAACAGATTCTGAGAAAACCTCCTGCAAGCATCTGTGGGGTTCTCCAAGTGGAGAAAGAAAAGGCATGATTCCTGGAAACCACCTCAGTCAGAGGCACCAGGGTATCCACAAAATTTTATTTACGGAGCACCTTTAGATGCCAAGACATCCCATCCCATCCTCGACAGAGCCCTGAGAGGGAGGAGCTGGAACTCTCTGAGGCTCACAGATCACAGCTCTGGCTGGGAGCGGACGCAGTGAGATTCCAACAAGATGACCCAAGTGCAAACTCCATGAGATGGGTCTGTGCTCGGCAGGGCTGGGACCCTGGGCTGGATCTCCCTCTGTGAGGGTTTCCTCCCTGATGCGGGCTTCACCTGTACTGCCTTCTCCTTCAGCTTCCTCAGCTGAGCCAGGCTGAAGCTCCTGACAGCCCCCAGCAGCTCCACGCTCCTGAGGAACGTGTCCTCCTCCAGGCAGAGCAGGTCCTCGGGGGCCCAGCAGGCATTGGCTTCGGCCAGCTTGATGATGTCATCAGAAGAGGGTGCCACAATGCCATGACAACCTGAGGAATGGGTGACGTGGAGGAGGAACATCGGAAAGAGAATTTCAGTAAAGTGAGTCTTTCCTCCTCCCCGGCCCCCCGTGATCACTGGTTGCAGTAACTTTTTTTTTTAATTTATTTATTTTTGGCTGTGAGGCCTGTGGGATCTTCATTCCCCAACTAGGGATCTAACCCAGGCCCCCTGCAATGAAAGTGCAGAGTCCTGACCACTGGACTGCCAGGGAATTCCCTGTCTGCTTTTTCATTGAAGTGAGTAACGTTCTTCTCCAAGCAGATTTACCCAAGAGAAGCAGTGTAGGGTAGAAGCTGAGCTCAGGCACCCAGGGACCAGTTTGAATTAAACTTCTGCTATGTTTTACTAACTCTGTACAAAGCCGCATGCACACAGTAGAAGCTTTGCATCACTCTGACTGGGCAGTAGGAGCTGTTCACTCTGGCTTTAGATTCAAATCCAGAGCTGTTTAACCCCTCTGTGCCTCGTACTCCTAGTCTATGAAATAAGGATTAAAACTTTGAATACCTCACAGAATTTTTGTGAGGACTAAACATATCATTACATATAAAGCCAAGTATACAGTAAGCACTCCATATATGTTAGCCATTTTTATTACTTACACTACCTGTCATAGCCACCCCAGGCATTTGAGTTTGCAATCCAGAGTGAGAGTTAGGGCTTCCAGAATTATGAGGAAGATGTGCTCCTACCTAAGTGTGGAAAGGGAAGATGACCTGCCTGCCATAAAAGTCTTGGTGGAGGCTGTGGCCCTCCCATCCCAGGAGAGAAGAGAAATGGGTCTGTTACATTTTCCTTGGCAACAGGAGAAACCCATCTGCGTCGGTCTTTGAATAAGCTTGACCTTACCTAGTCAAACTGTTTACTCACCAATACACAAATGAGATACTGTCTCAGCCGGCCCAGATGTGCACAGTCTGAGAGGAAACCAGGCCCCTTGTCTTAAGAGGAGTCCTCGATTTCCCGTCTTAGTAGCTGACAACCCCTGATGCTGACAGACTCGCCAGCACCACCCAGGGCTGGGCATTTCCCGAGCCCTGTGGCCACACCCCTCTCCCTGCTCTTCAATGGAAATTCACTGGACATCAATCAAGAAGCAAAACTGGACCAGGTCAAAGGTACACGCCTGGTGCTCAAACATCTTTATCACAGCCCACTTGTAGAAGATAAAAGACTCATCTCTCCCAGACCCCCTTGGCCCCACTTTCCAATGACAGCAGGATCCAGTGAAAGTACAGAATTGAGGAGAAAAGAATGGTTTTAAAGTACAGCAGGGATTTGGGCTTATCACTGCTGTGTTTCCAGGGCTTAGAATAGGGCCTGGCACATAGCAAATATTTGTTGAATGAATCAACACACACACAATTTACCAAAGTGAAACCAAGTAGTAGTTCTGCTAATCCATTAGTTACTACAATCACAGCAGCAATTAATGCCCAGAACCAACCAAAGAAAATGCCAACTAAGCACTGGAGGTAAGGGCCTCCTCCCCGGGTGAGAAAAGTCTTACTTTCTCATCGCCACGGGCACAGGAGGAGCTTATGGCAACTGAACTGTTGGGCCGTGAGGGCCGTGGTGGTAGTGGTGATCTTCACCTGCTTTGAGTTCAGTTCCAAGAGCTGCCATTTATTGGCTCTGAGACTTTGGCCGAATCTCTGAGTCTCTTGAGCTTCATTTCCTTTGTCAAAAAAGTGGGAGGAACCATACCACCCACCCCACAGGACAGAGGTGAGGACCCAAGGTGAGCATCAGTCCGACTGTGACGCTGCCGGGCTTGCTGCCCCATGAAACCCTCACCTTAAGATTTCCTTTACGGGAGATGAGGCTCCACTCCAGCCACACTGCCCTTCATTTCTCCTTCCTCCCCCAGTCCTGTCCACTCCTCTGTCTGCAGATGCTAGCATCACATGTCCACTGGCCCCGCTGTCAACTCCCTGGAGTCCTTCCTCAAATGTCACCTTAGTGAAACCTTCCTTAACCAATCTCCTTTCAAATTACAACCTCCCACCCCACACTCTCTGATTCCTGCCCTTGCTTTAATTTCCCTCTTCTTAAAAAATTTTATTGGAGATAGTTGCTTTACATGCTGTGTTAGTTTCTGCTATACAGCAAAATGAATCTGAGATATATATCTGCTATATATATTTATCTCCCCTCTTTTGTTGATTTCCTTCCCATTCAGGTCACCCCAGAGCACCAAGCAGAGTTCCTGAGCTACACAGTAGGTTCTCATTAGTTACCTATTTTACACATTGTAGTGTATATATGTCAAGCCCAATTTCCCAATTCTTCCTAGCCCCTCTTTCCTCTTGGAAGCAACCTAAGTGTCCATCAGCAGAGGAATGGATAAAGATGTGGCGCATATATACAATGAATATTAGCCATAAAAAAGGAATGATATTGAGCCATTTGCAGAGACACAGATGGACCCAGAGACTGTCATGTAGAGTGAAACAGAGAAAAACAAATATCATGTGTTAACACACATGTGTGGGATCTAGAAAAAATGGTACAGAAGAACCTATTTGCAAGCAGGAATAGAGACATAGACATAGAGAACAAACAGATTTTCCTTCTTGATACTTATCACACAACACACTTCGTATTTCACTTATGTCTGCAATTTATTGTCTGGCGACCCCACCCCCACCCTGTCTCTGCCACCATTTGAAAAGAAGCTCTATGAGGGCAGGGATTTCTATTTTGTTCACAAAGTTGGTGCTCAAAAATTATTTGTTGCAGGAAACAAAGTAAGCATGGATTGTCAACTGTCATTATTACAATTATTCTTGGGTCTGGGTAACTTTGTCTCCTCCTGCTGGGTACAAGTTACCAATATCTAATACTTACTGAGCATTTCCGATGTGCCAGGCACTGTTGTGGACATATTTATAGGTTTATAGGATGTGAGAGTTGGACTGTGAAGAAGGCTGAGTGCCAAAGAATTGATGCTTTTGAACTGTGGTGTTGGAGAAGACTCTTGAGAGATACTGTCTCAGCCGGCCCAGATGTGCACAGTCTGAGAGGAGATCAGCCCTGGGATTTCTTTGGAAGGAATGATGCTAAAGCTGAAACTCCAGTACTTTGGCCACCTCATGTGAAGAGTGACTCATTGGAAAAGACTTTGACGCTGGGAGGGGTTGGTGGCGGAGGAGAAGGGGACAACAGAGGATGAGATGGCTGGATGGCATCACTGACTCGATGGCCATGAGTCTCAGTGAACTCCGGGAGTTGGTGATGGACAGGGAGGCCTGGCGTGCTGCGATTCATGGGGTCGCAAAGAGTCAGACACGACTGAGCGACTGAACTGAACTGAACTGAAGGGGCTTCCCTGGTAGCTCAGCTGGTAAAGAATCCACCTGCAATGTGAGAGATTTGGGTTTGATCCCTGGGATCTGGGAAGGTCCTCTGGAGAAGGGAACGGATACCCACTCCAGTATTCTGGCCTGGAGAATTCCATGGACTGTATAGACCATGGGGTTGCAAAGAGTTGGACATGACTGAGCAACTTTCACTTTCATAGGTTTAAACCCACAAGTCTTCACAATAATCTAGTGAGGTAGGGACTTTCATTATCCTCATTTTACAGAGGATGAAACCTGAGGCACAGAGAGGCTGGGGAGTTTACCCAAAGTCACACAGCCCACAAGTATCAGCCCCAGGATTCAAACCCAGTCAGCCTGGTCCCAGCACAGCAATTCACAGTCACACAGACATTTTGGCCCTTAAATCAATTGTTCTGAAATGTTTGTTATACATGTTCACCCATTAAACCTACTGGCCTAACTGAGGAGAACAAGATATGGTATCAAATCACTTTACAAAGATGTAATTTTTGCCCTGTGGATTTTTGCTACTCATTGTTTTGCAAACACGGCATCCAGTCCCTGGGACAAGGAGTCCGCTTGATGCCAAGAACTCAGCCAAAACACCACTGCCAGACACAGACTCAGATACTCCAGAAACACTCACCAGGACTGGGGTCAGAGCTGGGGTTCTCCGCACTGATGTTCCGAACAGATTCAAAGACAGTCTGGAGGAATTCTTTGGGGGGCAAAGTCCCGGCCATCTTGGAAGCTGTTTGTTGCAGGATGTCAGGAAACTATATGGGGCAGAAAAGATGATCGCGAGGAACAAATAATAATTAAAGCACGTTAAACAGAGACTTAAATCAGAGCTTAAAGTGGAACACTGCTGCGTTGGCTCCATTGTTTTCTTTTTTCTTTATACAGGCATGCATTGTTTCATTGCACTTCATTGCATTGCAGTACTGCATTTTTACATGTTGAAGGTTTGGGGTAACTCTGGGATGAGCAAATCAATCAGCACCATTTTGCCAACAGCATTTGTTCATTTCAAGTCTCTGTGTCACATTTTGGTAATTTTCACCATATTTCTCACTTTTTCATCATTACTATATTTGTTATGGTGATCTGTGATCCATGACCCTTGATGTTACTGTTATAATTGGGGCACCACAGACCACACCCTTATCAGACAGTGACCTTGATTGATAAATGTAGTGTGTGTTCTGACTGCTCTACCAATGAGCTGTTCCCATCTCTCTCCCTCTCCTCACACCTCCCTATTCTCTGAGACACAACAATATTGAAATCAGGCCAGTTAGTAACCTGACGATGGCCTTTAAGTGTCAGAGTGAATGGAAGAGTCATAAGTCTCACTTTAAAACCTAGAAGTGATTAAGCTTACTGAGGAAAGCATGTCAAAAGCTGAGACAGGCTGAAAGCTAGGCCTCTTGCACCAAACAGTTAAATGAAATCATGCATGCAAATGAAAAGTTCTTGAAGCAAATAAAAAGTCCTACTTAGTGAACACACAGATGATAAGAAACCACAACAGTCTTATTGCTGATGTGCAAAGTTTTAGTGGTCTGGTGTGTACATGAAGTCAATTTGGTCGTGTCCAACTCTTTGCAACCCTATGAACTATAGTCCACCAGACTCCTCTGTCCACGGGGATTCTCCAGGAAAGAATGCTAGAGTGGGTCACCATGCCATCCTTCAGGGAATCTTCCTGACCCAAGGATCAAACCTGCTTCTCTTATGTCCCCTGCAGTGGAAGGTGGGTTCTTTACCACTAGCGCCACCTGGAAAGCCCTTTAGTGGTCTGGATAGAAGATCAAACCAACACAACATTCTTTTAAGCCAAAGCCTAATCCAGAGCAAAGTCCAACCTTCAATTCTGTGAAGAACTGAGAGGCTGAGAGAGGTGAGGAAGCTCCAGGGGAAACGACTGAAGCTAGCAGAAGTTGGTCCATGAGGTTTAAGAAAAGAAGTCTTCTCTATGAAAGGTTGTTGCTGAACCATTGAAAAACGCCAGGATTCTCGGCCTCCGGAGGAGAAGAATTCAATCTGGGGCTAGAGACGATGCTTGATCGCTCAGAGCTTTTGTGTAATAAAGTTTTATTAAAGTATAAAGAAGATAGAGAAAGCTTCTGATATAGGCATCAGAAGTGGGCAGAAGAGTGCCCCCTTGCTGGTGTTAGCAATGGAGTTATATACTCTCTAACTAGTTATTCAGTTCAGTTCAGTTCATTTCAGTCGCTCAGTCGTGTCCAACTCTTTGCAGCCCCATGAATCACAGCATGCCAGGCCTCCCTATCCATCACCAACTCCCAGAGTTCACTCAAACTCATAAGTAGTTATTACAGTGAATCAAAAGAATATCTGGCGTTGTAAAGACCTCACTAGACCTACTCCTATAATTTACATTTTAGGATGATAGGATTAGTCAGAAGGTTTTTTCCAGAGACTGTCCTCAAGCAGGATACGTTATTGTTATATAATCCTAAGGAATGTAGAAGGGAAAAAGAAGTTTGTCCTTTCTTCCTCCTTGAGAATGCCAGACCCCTGTCTCCTTGGGGTCCCTTAGACGTCTTATCAACCTGCCTAGGAAAGGACTCTCTCATCTATAACATAAAGTTTCAAGAGAAGCAGCAAGTGCTGATGGAGAAGCTACAGTTATCCAGAAGATCTAGTTAAGCTAGTTAACAAAGAGGCTACACTAACATAAATATAAATAATAATATAAATATTTATATTTATAATATAAATATAAAGCTACACTAAACAGCCTTATATTGGAAAAAGATGCCATCTAGGACGCACACAGCTAGAGAGGAGAAGTCAATGCCTGACTTCCAAGCTTGAAGGACCAGCTGATTCTCTCTTTAGCGGCTAGTTCAGCTGGTAACTTTAAGGTGAAGCCAGTTCTCATTTACCATTTCAAAAATCCTAGGGTCCTTAAGTATTATGCTAAATATACTCTCTGTGCTCTATAAATGGAACAATAAAGCCTAGATGACAGCACATCTGAGCGCAATATGGTTTATTAAATATTTCAAGCATACTGTTGAGACCCACTACCCAGAAAAAGAGATTCCTTTCAAAATATTACTGTTCATTGACAATGCACTCAAGAGTTCTGATGGAGATGTGCAATGAGATTGGGGTTGTTTTCATACTTAACATCCACTCTGTAGCCCATAGATCAAGGAATACTTTTGGCTTATTATTTAAATGTTTATTATTCAATTAAATTAGTATTATTTTAAAAGCCTTATTATTAAAAAATACATTTCCTAAGACTATGATTGCCATAGATAACAACTCTTCTGATGGATCTGGGGAAAATAAATTGAACACCTCCTGGAAAGGATGGTTATTCTAGATGCCGTTAAGAACACTTGTGATTCAAGCAAAGTGATCAAAACATCAATACTAACAGGGATTTCAAAGAAGTTGATTCCAACCCTTGTGGATGACTTTGAGGCATTCAAGACATCAGTGGAGGAAGTAACTGCAGATGTGGCGAAAATAGCAAGAGAACTAGAAATAGAAGTGAAACCTAAAGGTGTGACTGAATTGCTGTAATCTCATGATGAAACATTAATGGATACGGAGTTGCTTCTTATGGATGAGCAAAAAAGTGGTTTCTTGAGATGGAATCTACTCCCAATGAAGATTATTGAAATGACAACAAAGGATTAAGAATATTACAGAATCACAACTTAGTTGATAAAGCAACAGCAAGATTTGAGAAGATTAATTTCAATTTTGAAAGCAGTTCTACTGTGGGTAAAATCCTATCAAACAGCATTGAATGCTACAGAGAAATCGTTGGTAAAAGGAAGAGTCAATTGACACATCAAACTTTGTTGCTGTCTTATCTTAGAAATTAAAACAGTCACCCCAGTCTTCAGCAACCACCACCCTGATCAGTCAGCAGCCATCAACACTGAGACAAGAGTCTCTATCTGCAAAACATTAACAACTCACTGAACACTTAGATGATATTTAGCATTTTTAGCATTAAAGTATTTTTTATTTAATGTAGTTACATTGTTTTTTAGGCATAATACTACTGCACACTAATAGACTATAATATGGTGTAGACATAACTTTCGTATGCACTTGGAAACCAAAAAATAAAAAAATTCATGTGACTCGATTTATTGCAATACTCACTTTATTGTGGTGGTAGTAACCCAACCCACAATATCTCTGAGGTATGCTTGTAGCAGCTTCTCATATAAATTTAATTCCTAGCCCAACTAACCTAGTCTCTATAAAGAATCATATAAAATGATATCCAACCTCAGTGCTAATCCAATACATGTTCAAGTATATATTGCTTTCACCCATCAGATTGTAAGAAATAAAATAAAGTGACTATACCCAATGCTAGCCAAGATGTAGGAATTCTGCATACTTACTTCTCTATGGGACTATTAGATGGTGCATCACTACCACCTGATAATCTCTATAAAAATGTATGTATGGCTGTCTCTTTTGGGGTTGTACTGTTTTTCAATTTGCGTTAAAATATATACATATAAAAAGAGGAGAAAAGAGTTATTTCTGAGTTCGAGGTAAAGACTAGCAATGAGGGGGCTTCTAGTTGCCCTAAGAAAGGTGCCATTTCTTATCCAGAGCTGATACACTTTTTCAAGACTCAATATTATTGGTAAATCTGTCCAAGAGTCCAGAGAATTCATCAAACTCCCCCCTGAAGTTGTGTGTGTCCCAAAAGTCACCCAGATTATATGTAGTTCTTTCTATTCTAATTTTCAGAATCAGAGTCACAGTCTAAGCCAGTAGTTCCCAGTCCAGGCTGTAGGTTAGAAGCACCTGGGAAATTCACAGACACTCAGGCCCTACCCTAGAGATTCTGAGACCATTGGTCTGGGGTGGGGCATGTATCTGTCCATTTTTGTCCCCTGGGGATTCCCATATGCAGCTAAGGTCATGAGTAGCTGCTCTAAGATAAGCAGTTAACTTTTAAGAGGAAATTACACAGCAGAGTATTTTCCATTTTGTATTTTTAAAGAGAGGAGGAGGATTTTTCATAGAGGATGCAGAAGAATCTAGGAAGAGCAACTACCATTGATGGGAGAGGCTGGGGACCCGGAACAACAGAGCCAGAAACTTCACATCCTGTAGCCTTTGATGTATTTGGGGCTTTTCTAACCCAAATATGTATTTCTTGTTCTAGTAACATTTCAGTCATTAAAACTAAAAGTAGAATAAGACTGCTGAAAGAAATATCAACAACCTCAGATATGCAGATTATACCACACTAATAGCAGAAAGCAAAGAGGAACTAAAGAGCTTCTTGATGAAGGTGAAAGAGAGTGAAAAAGCTGGCTTAAAACTCAACATTCAAAAACCGAAGATCACGACATCTAGTCCCATCACTTCATGGCAAGTACATAAGGGGAAAAAATGGAAACAGTGACAGACTTTATTTTCTTGGGCTTCAAAATCACTGCAGACAGTAACTGCAGCCATGAAATTAAAAGACACTTGCTGATTGGAAGAAAAGCTATGACAAACCTAGAAAGCATATTAAAAAGCACAGACATTACTTTACTGACAAAGGTCCATCTAGTCAAAGCTATCGTTTTTTCAATAGCCACGTATGGATGGGAGAGTTGGACCATTAAGAAGGCCAAGCACCAAAAAATTGATGCTTTTGAACTATGGTGTTGGAAAAGACTTGCAAGTCCTTTGGACAGCAAGGAGATCAAAGCAGTCAATCCTAAAGGAAATCAACCCTGAATATTCACTGGAAGGACTGATGCTGAAGCTGAAGCTCTAATACCTTGGTCATCTGATGTGAAGAGCCAACGCACTGGAAAAGACCCTGATGCTGGGAAAGATGGAAGGCAGGAGGAGAAGGGGATGACAGAGGATGAGATGGTTGGATGGCATCATCACTCAATGGGCATGAGTTTGAGCAAACTCCAGGAGACGGTAAAGGACAGGGAAGCCTGGCACGCTGCAGTTCATGGGGTCACAAAGAGTCAGACACGACTGAGTGACAGAACAAAAACAAAAAAGAATGATACAACAAAACATCCACATGCCCACAACCCAGATTAAAAAGTAAAACATCACAAGTATAACCGATAGCTCATCCTCGGCCTCCCTCCTTCCCCAGAACTCTCACTGCAAATTCAGTATTTGATAATTAACCATTCTCATGCACTTTTAAACTTCTCTTACATATGGAATTGTTTTGAATGTGCTTAAAATTAATCTAACTAGTATTTATTTACTTAGTATCCTACTTATGTATTTTTTGCAACTCTTTTTTTTAAAATCACACATGTGTTTCTGAGATTTTAACTATGTTGATACAAAACTTTTTCAATTTTAAAAATTGATTTTTAAAAGAGTTAGATAAGTCTACAAGACACATGCGTCTGCTGCTTATGACTCTAGGTTTGGACACCCCAAGAGAAGATTTTACCATGACTGGACACCGGAATGTTGCTGTTCTTATGGGAATCTGGGTGACATGCCAGGTATTCAGGTACCCTGAGCGAGTATGACAACGTACATCTTACGTGTGTGCATACAGAGAATGAAAGTGTGTGGAGGTGCTTTGCAGTCTATCTGACTCTTGTTCAGCACATCCCCTCCTAGCCCACCCTCCACCTGCATGGAGGAAATTTCCTGCCCCACTAAGGTGGGCTTGATCATATAACTTACTTGGGCTAGTGAAGTGTATTGGTTAGTAGTTTCCCAGCCCAGGCTTTAAAGAGAACTGCACTTTGCCCTCCCTCTTGTAGAGTTCCAAATTTCCACAGCAAGAAAAACAGGTTCCAGGTAGCCTAGCCCCAGAGGCAGACTCATAGTCCCAGACTCACAGAGCAGTCAGCAAAAAAATAAATGTTTTCTATTGCATGCCACTGAGAGTGTGCAGCTTTGTTACACAGCAGGAGATGACTAGCAATGACCATTTGGCACACCTCTTGGCCTTGTCGAACACTTGGGGAGTTGCTCCAAGGACAGTGTTACACCCAAAGGCAATGCTCAATTAAGATTTGGTTTTGGATCAAATATGTTTGCCCATGTGACTGCACACATCGGACATACGTGTTGTGTACATATGGTGCTGATGCGTGTAAGTCCTCCAACAGGCATGCATGTGGGAAGCACATGGATAGCAGAGTGGCAGCCAAACGACAGCTCCTAGGTCACGCACATCCACCTAGAAGCCATGTGAAAGGCTCAGAATTCCTTTAGCTGCTGCCTCACTGCCTTTCCCTGAACCCTGGGCATCCTGCAGTGGAGCTGGAAACATCTGAGCTCTTTGAGGCAGGGAGGAGCTTTCCAGAAAGACAAGCTGACAGCAAACCCAAGGGAATACAACTAACCACATTTTTCTCTTCTTCAAACTCCTTCAGCCTTCTCTAAGATAGAACATTGAGGTACCTTTGTGGCAACAGAGCTTAATTCATCTCCTGAGAAAAGCACTAGAAAGGGTCCCAAATCCTTCACTGTCTCGGCTGTCCAGTTCTGGGGGAGTCTAGGAGAGAGAACAAGCAGTAAATGGAAAGGGCGTGCAGTTGCCCTTGTCCCGCAGCATCTTCTTCTTTTAGGAGAAGGTTATCTATATACCTGGAGAAGCTGTCAATCATGTGGTTCACATCCCTAACCAAGAAAACAGACATGTGATGTAGGCTGACCAGTGAGAATCATCCTGGGGACTTTTGATGGAACTATGAGAGAAGCTCTCTTTCCTCTGGTATCTCTAGCAATAAAAAGGATATTGCAGGCGAATACTATCACCAAATGGAGAAAATAAAGGCCACACCCAGGAACACAGAGCTAAGAGGTGGGAGGAACATTTTCCTGATGACATCATTCGAGCCCCTGGATCCAGCCATGCCTGAAGTTACATTCACTTCTAAACTCGATCAACTCCCATTTTTTAGTGTGAACTAAACTCCTGAATTTCTTTCATTTGCATCGAGTGTTTCCTTCCTCGCTTTCCTCAACAGAAAAGTAATGCTATATTTGTTCCTTTTACAATTACCATTATAAGTCTCATCCTATACCAAGATAAAATTTCCTCTCAAACTTGGCAGAATAATAACTTGCCAGGATCCTGGCACTGACCCAGGATCCACTGTTGTTCTTATGGAGACACAAATGTCTACAGGGACGTACCCTACACTATCTCTAAAGGATGTCTGGTGATATCTCTAAAGGAGATCTGCCTAATTAGCAGTGATAATCCTGCTAGGACCAAGGCAAACCATCCCTGGCCCAATAACCTCCCTTTATCTCTTTCATTAACAATAATATCCCATTAGACTGTAAGTTCCATGACAACAGGTAAAAACACATGTAGTAATAACAACTGAATCTTCAGTCCTTGTGATAAAACAGTTGCCAAATACTCAGTTCTATGGGCCGAGCACTGTTGTAAGTCCTTTGCATGCATTAACTCAGCCCTGTGGGGACTCTCGCTGCCCCCATCCTGCAGATGCAAAAATAAAATGCAAAAAGACTAAGTAGCTTTTCCCAGATCACACAGGCAGGAGATGATAGAAACATTTAACCCAGGGACTCAGGCTCCCAAGTCCCGGCTCTTAAACTTTATATAATATTAAGTGCCTGGGCCACAGTAACTACTCCAAAGACACTTGTTGTCTAACCATTAACTGATGTCTAGGCCCTACTCAAATCTGACCTAACTTCAGAAAATTCTGCATGGGAGAGGACAGCTCTGTTTTCCCCCAGGGAGTTCTCACTCACCCAGAGCTGACAGTGCCTCAGTTATTTGTATTATTGTTATTGTTGTTGTTGTTTTAACAACAATAATAATAACACCTCCTTGCATTTGTAAAGTGCCATCTTTTTTTTTCAAAGTTTATTTTTTGGCTGCATCTCACAGCATGCGGGATCTTAGTTTCCCATCCAGGGATTGAACCCACTCCCCCTGCCTTCAAAGCATGGTACTAGTCCACCAGAGAAGTCCCATAAAGTGCATCTTTTTTGAGACTCCTTCCCTTTCCATAAGTCAAGCTGTATTGGTGACAACCACATGAGGCCTGCAGAGAAGCTCATTCTCACTTTACAGGGAATCTGAGTCCAAAAGAAGAAAGGTCAAGTTTCCAGCATGAATCCCAGGGTCTAATCTTATCACAAGTTAGAGACTCTGCTTTGAGGCAGAAGCGCCAGGGCCGGGGGCCGCGTGGCCAGCAGCCCCACCCCAGCCCCGAGCCTGGGGCCCTCCTTACCCATGTTGTTCCAGGAGCCTCAGCCTCACCGCCGCCTTCTGCTGGGGGCTGAGGTCCAGGCAGTCTCTGAGGCCACGCAGGGCGGTAGCCCAGGCTCTGGGGGACAACCCGCGGCGGATGACAGCTGCCGGCAGGTGACAGAGCAAGTTCCCCAGGATGTCCACGGTGTACTCGTCAGCAATGGTGTGGCTCTGAAATTGACAAGTGGAGCTGGTGGAAAGGCCCAGTGGGGTTCCAGATCGTGATCCCATAAAACACTTCCTGACCCCAAACCTCACCAAGGTTCCAGGATCCAAACCACCTACCCTACCGTGGACTCACACAAGGCCTTATTTCACCCCAAGGGAGTAGGCCTCAGAAGTCTGGGCGACCACACGGTGTGGGGGCAGGTGTGGGCAGAAGACTTGTCCATCGTGAGCACTCACTCACTGAGGCTGTGGTCACTGTCACTGTTATTACTCTGGGGACGCCCCATTGTTCAGTACCCATTATGATGGGAGTACAGCAATAATAAAAACAGCACTTCCAAGTTTGTAGGCCCTTGAAAGCCTCCAAAGCTCTTTCTCAAAATGCCAAAAATAGCTAATATTTATTCAGTGATAACTACGTGCTTGGCACTGTTGTAAGTGTTTCCAGGTCTTACTCTCTTCATCTTCAAAGTAACTGTACAAGTACTAATATCATCCACTTTTTCAAGATAAAGAAACTGCCAGCTTGGCCCTTTGAGCCTTTGCATTAAACAACATATTACCTATTTCATGTCCTCAAGGCTCTATGAACAAAGTGCTACTGTACCCATTTTACAGATGAGGAGACTGAGGTTCAAGGATGGGAACTGACCTGCCCAAAGCCACAAAACCAACCACTGGCAGAGACTTGTCCAGAGCCCAGACTGTTTGTACTGTGCTCTTCCCAGTCCTCCAGGGCGGCCTCCCCTCATTCAGGCCCCAGAATGGAAGTCCCCAGAACCAGTGCCAAGAGTGTCCCACCCAGTGGTTTCAGAGCCAGCTTTGAGACCCACAAATCAAACTTCCAGCCCTCACATCAGACCTGAGAACCCAGCCAGCTCCCCTGAGGGCTCCCCAGAATGCCTACAGGCCCCAGAGGGGAAGAGGCACGAGTCAAAGTGTCAGCCAGGAAGAGTTTCCTTACCAGGCACTGCTGCACTTTCTGGAGGATGGAATTTTTTTTGTGGAAATCTAAAACCAAGGAGTCCAGCTGACTCTTCCCCAGGCTAATCAGGAAGGGCACACACTGAGAAGCTGGGATAGAAGCCAGGTAGCGAGCCCTGGAGAGAGATGGGAGAATGAGGGAAGGAAAACAGGGGCTGCTCTGTATTTGCCCAAGAGCTTATCACAGGGCTGATCCTTAAGTGTTGGTTCTCGCCAGTGATGTCCTGGCTCATCTGAGCAGGGAGCAAGCCTCCCACCCATCATTTTTCTTTTTTACTGGCAGGAAACAAACTTCCCATAATGCTCTTCTCTCACAGGTGGAAACAAGTTTCCCATCATGCTCCTCTTCCACGACCCAACAGCAAGATATGAGAACAGGCTCTCCATAGACAGAAGCTGCCTGCTGGACTGGTTGAGGGGAGATGAGGAGAAAGGAAATGAAAAACCAGAAGAAGAAAAAGACAAAGAGGAGAAAAAAATGAAATAGAAAGTGGAGGGGAAAAGGTGAGAAGAGAGTTGGGAGAGAAATGACTCCCAATTCTGTCAACCTCAGGATTCTCTAGGGCAAAGAAACATAGAAACCAATTAATAAAACAGATTATTTCAGCTAGTAATGGATGAAAGAAGAAAATTAAATGGCTCTATCATGAAGGATGATGTGGGGACTAGCCAGGGAAGCCCCTCTGAAGGGAGTACTGTTTGAACTGAGAACTCTTCTCCAAGCTCTTGACCTTATATTCTCAAGAGGTGCAATATTTCCCCCAATGGGGAGAAACTGGTTCAGTGAGAGGGAGGGAATGGGTGTGGGGAATATTCGTTATAACAGTGATTTGTGACCTGCCAAAGCTCAACCCTACTCAACACAATTTTATTCCTTATAATTTCTCTTATTATGGAGAAATTGATTTTTTCTCCTTTGGGAGGCAATAATGAAATAAAGGTTGAGAAAGACCTATGTGGCATCACTGCCACTTCACTATTCCAAAACCAGATTCAACCTCCTCCTTTCAAACATGTTCTGCCTTCTCTCTGCCATCCAAGACTCCCTCCTTCATCTCTTTATCCCTAAATCTTTCTTTGCTGGATCCTCAATAATACTCAAATCTGTTCTTGTCTCTCCATTCCTAATGTCATTGGCTTATTTATTTTTTCATTCATTCAATCAGAGGGCTTCCCTGGTAGCTCAGACAGTAAAGAATCTGCTTGCAATGCGAAATACTGGATTCGATCCCTGGGTTGGGAAGATACCCTGGAGAAAGGAATGGCAACCCACTCCAGTATTCTTGTCTGGATAATTCCATGGACAGAGGAGCCTGGCAGGCTACAGTTCATGGGGTCACAAAGCATCGGACATGACTGTGCAACTGACACTTTCACTTTCACACTTTACTTTCATTCATTCAGCAAGTATATAAAGAGCATCTGTGGCATGCCAAGACTTCCCAGGTGGCACTAGTGGTAAAGAACCCACTTGCCAACACAGAAGATGTAAAGAGACCTGGGTTCAATCCCTGGATCAGGAAGATCCCCTGGAGGAGGGCATCACAACTCACTCCAGTCTTCTTGCCTGGAGAATCTCATGGACAGAGGAGCCTAGTGGGCTACAGTCCATAGGGTAACAAAGAGTTGGACACAGCTGAATGACTTAGCATGCATGCCTCTGTATGCCAAGCACTGTGCTGGGCACCAGCTACCAACATGAATAAGACGTGAGCAGCAGGTCCCTACCGTCAGGATTCTCTAGGGGGAAGAAACACAGAAACCAATTAATAAAACAGATTATTTCAGCCAGTAATGAATGGAAGGAAGAAAATTAAATGGCTCCATCATGGAGGATGATATGGGGACAGCTGGGGAACCCCTCTGAAGGGAGTAGTGTTTGAGCTGAGACATGGATAAGTGGAATAAGACAACCATGCCAAGGTCAAGTTTATAGAAATAAGCCTCCACTGTCTCTCTCCTTCCAGCCAGGCTCCCTGCACTCCATCCTCTCTGTGGACCATGATTATCTCTCTGAAACATAAAACTGTGCCCAGAATACAAAACATCCCAGAGTGTCACACAAGCCCTCCCTGGCCTCTGGCCTTCTCATTTGAGCCCCTGGATCCAGCTATGCCTGAAGTCCACCCCTAGATTTTCCTGAACACAAAATTACCTTTTATTGCCTGAGCCAGTTTGAGTTAAGGTTCTGTTACTTTCAATCAAATATCAACTTGATATTATAGTTGGCTTAACACTTGTCTGTTTTTCCTCCATGAGAATGTAGGCTTTTATAAGGGGAAAATTAACTTACCTCTTAGAACTTAGTATGTAGTAAGCACTGAACAAATATTTTTAATTCAGTGAAGACAATGGCAGCAAGTGAAGGAAGAGGGAAATAAAGAGAAGAAGAGAGAAACTGTGTCCAGACCATATTTAAAAAGCAAGGCTGCCCCGCAGGCCTGAACACCCACTCACCTTAGGAGAAATCCTACTGTTCACATTAGTCCTGATTCCCCCCCGGACCCAGCTGTGAGGTCAGCTCAGATGTGACCTGTTTCACTGGCATTCCCTCATTCAAGCTCAGGGTGCCTTGGCTTCGGTTTTTAAATAACAAGAAAAAGCAAGAGAGTCTGCCTTGCTTTGAAACATCAATGTGGGGCTCAGAATTTATATGCTGGATCTCAAGGATTTAACAGTCGAAGGCACTCCCTACTTGCCTCCAGTTCATCACCAACACCCAGGAAAAGAGAATCACTTTGGCTTTGAGGACACCCACCAATTGTACTGCCAAAAAGAGGGACTTGGTGTTCACTTACGGAAGTGCAGCCAAGAGGAAGGGTGGCATAGAGGACCTGGAAACCTCCCAGTATTTCCACGCCAAACAGTTAACCTGAAAGATTAAAGCAGTTCTAGGAATTGAGTCCAATAAGACCAAATACAGATTGTACTCTCTGTGGGTCAGACACGGTTCTAAGTGCTTTGAATACGTTCACTTATTAACTTATACGTTCACTTTAACACTCTACGATGTAGGTAACACTATTACACCAAGTTCATGGATGAGGAAACTGGGGCAAGAACAAGATGCCCATAAAAATTGAAGTCTGAGAATGCTCACCACAGTTTCTTTTATAACTACAAATGAGATGTGACCTTAAGATACATCACTAGGGGACTAAGTAAATTATAGTACAGTCATATGGTGGAATATTACACAACTATTTTGTTTCCATATGGTAGGTTTATGTGTGTGTATATCATATAACTTTAAACAGAACGTTGTGTATGATATGAGCTTACTTGTGTTTTTTAAAGTACATGTAGATATGCTTTAGATATACCAAAAATTCTCCAAGTCAATAGCAAACTTCCTCTGTAGTTATACCTCTGAAGCCTCATGACTGACATTTGAGGCAGGATAAATCCACGTTGCAGGAGCTGTCCTCAGGATCATGGGATGGTTCAGTAGCATCCCTGGCCTCTACCTCCTAGATGCCAGCAGCATCTCCCCAGGTGTCATGAAAAAAGGTGTTTCCAGATATGTCCAAATGGTCCCCTGTTGAGAACTATGCTCTAAGAGAAATTTTACTTTCTCTCTATTGTTTTGTTTTATAATAATTGTGTGTTGTCAGCAAAAAGATAAACAATAAAGGCAAATTTTCTAATTACTGGTATCTGAAGGTTCTTAGAACTGGGCAGAGTCAGCTAAGGAGGTTTATGGAGACATCTCTTCCTGTTTGAAGGTGCAAGTCTTCCTCAAAGCGGGCCTGAACTCCATCCATTGCATCAGTTGGATAAGTGGAAGGAGACAGCCATGCCAAGGTCCAGGTTACAGAAATTACCTGCTTCCCGCCCTACGTGGGCAAGGCTTTTTGTAGATTTCAGTGGGTCTCACCAGGGAACTGTTAAAATGAAAAGTATCAGGCTTCATATCAGGAGCCCCAGGGAAACTCTGCAAGTGGGGCTCTGTATTTTTCAAGTTTTGCTGAGGTATAATCGATATGCAGAGAATTACACATATTTAATGCACACTCTTTGATGAGATGAGCACAGGCAAACACCCGTGATGGCAGGCATCACCACAGTCAGGGTAACAAGCGTGCCCAGCATCTCCCAAAGTGTCCTTCTGTCCCTTTGCTTTGGTTCTTTAGAAAGAGCACATAACTTGAGAGCAACCCTCTTAGCAAATTGTGAAGTGCAGATACCATATTGTGAACTACAGGTGCTGTGTGGTACTGCTAACAGCTGCTGCTAAGTCGCTCCAGTCATGTCTGGCTCTGTGCGACTCCATAGACGGCAGCCCACCAGCCTCCCCCGTCCCTGGGATTCTCCAGGCAAGAACACTGGAGTGGGTTGCCATTTCCTTCTCCAATGCATGAAAGTGAAAAGTGAAAGTGAAGTCAGGCAGCAGTCGTGCCCGACTCTTAGTGACCCCATGGACTGCAGCCCACCAGGCTCCTCCGCCCATGGGGTTTTCCAGGCAAGAGTACTGGAGTGGGGTATCATCACCTTCTCCGCTGTGTGGTACAGCACATCACAACTCGCTCATCCAGCAAAACTGAAACGTGCTGCACAGCAAACAAGCCTTCCAAGCAGTGCTAAGCTTTGAGAACCACTGACAGAACAAACAATCCGAGGGAATGACAGGCTTCATTAAAATTTTGCACATTATTCTAATGATTTCAAAGGATTATATAGTTGGCTTTACCCTTCCTGGCTCTTGGGGAGAAAATTCCCTTTTCATTTTTGTTCTGTTGCAAATATTTTCTAATTTTCCTTGTTATGGCTGCTTAGATACACCCATCATCTAAAAGTGGGACATTTAACTTCCAAATACATGGGTGTTTTTAAGTATCCTTGATATTAATTTTCTCATTTAAATGCTTTCTTCTCTGCGATCACCCTCTTTGTTTTTTCAGTCTTTTAACTTTATTGAGGTTTTCAATGGCTAAGTCAAAGAGCTCTCTCAGTAAATGTTACATTGCACATGAAAATATGTGGGTTATTTTCAAATATCTTCTAATATTGGTCTCTAACACAATTCCACAGTGATAAGAGAACAGACTTTGTATGGCTTCAATGCCTTTAGACCAGGAAATGTTTGCACTTTGTTTTATGTCCCTGGATATGTTCCAGTGTCTCCTGGTTTATAGTCTACGAGAACTTGAATAGAATCTGTATCCTCCCGTTGTGTGAAAATTGTATAAATCTTAATTATGTTGAATTGGTTCATAATGCTTTTCAGGTCTACTATAAACTTTCTGCCTACTCATTCTATTAATTTTTGAAAGTTTGATATAGAAACTCCAATCTGAAATTATCTACTTAAAAAAATAATTGTAATATACAGTGGAACTGTGTGTGACTATTTTCCAAGTCTCCTTGGAAATGTGTTATCATACTTCCATAATTTAAAAAAGAAAAAGACAAATATAAGATTTTTAAAAATAATAAAAATATATGGAAGAGGAAAAAAAAAGAAAATGTTATTGCTTGGAAACATTTCATTCAGATCTGAAATGCACAGGCCACGTGCTCACCTTCTCAGACATTATACAGCTTGCTGCTTACACTCTAAGACCAAATGCTGCTCCCAGGCTTGTTTTCACTTACTTAGATACAGTGAAAATCAGACACTGCTTCTGGTATCCCCAAGGAGTTAAAGAGTCTCCTTAACTGTTTGGAAAGTGAAGTTCTAAATGAAACATTAAATTCTCCTGGAGGACTGTTCCCATGCTAGGTTACCCCTGGAAAGGGTAGGAAGGCAGATGAGAGTGTGAGTAGCACTCCCAGGAGCATAATTGTGAACGTGCAAAAATGGTGTACTTGCCAGCTGAAATTTGAGGTTCATATCTGGGTATAGAATAGCCCGACTGCTGAGACTCTGGCTGCAGAGGCATGAGTATGTGGAGCTTTTAAAACAGAAATTAGAGAAAAGCTGGCTCAATACCTGGCCCCATATCATCACCCGCATCAGTAATCCTGGCACGAGTATCTTAAGACACCACAGTTAATCCACCCAGTGACGGGGCAGGGAGAGAGAATGAGAAGCAGGGAAGGGCTTTGATGGTACCTGATACGGTGAAAGCAGAGAGAAGTTGTTCTCGAAATACTGGAAATGAGCCAGAAAGGAGTCGGCGCTCATGGCGTCAATGTGGGGGCAAGTCACACCTTTGAGCAGCTGTCCTGCACTAGAAAATGCGACAAGGGGCCCAGGAGAAAGGAGCAACAGAGAAGAGGAAAGAAGGAGCAAGAGCAGGCAGATCTGATCCGACACCCACTGCAGGCAGGACTTCCGCTCTCCCTCCTGGGGAATTAGGCTCCGGGAGAGGGACTGCCGTGGGCTCTTCAGTCCCAGGCTCACCTCAGGAGCTCCTCAGGTCTCCTGGTCTTCTTTGACAGAAGCTCAAACAGGAACAAGGCCTGAGGGAAGAGAATGATTGCCATGTTGATGGAGCACTCACGGGCCATTGTCCTGAGTCCTATGCTCACATTTCACAGATGGGAAAACGGAAGCTTTGTAATTTACCTAGAATCACACAATTGCAGGAATTCCCTGGTGGCTCAGAGTCTGCCTGCAATGCGGGAGGCCTGAGTTCCATCCCTGGTTCGGGAAACCCCCTGGAGAAGGAAATGGCAACCCACTCCAGTAGTCTGGCCTGGAAAATCCCATGAATGGAGGAGCCTGGAGGGCTACAGCCCACAGCATTCCAAAGAGTCAGACACGACTGAGCGACCTCACTTTCACTTTCACACAGTCGCTAAGCAGCCAGGCTGGGATTTGAGTTGGTGTCCAGTGATTGCAGAGCCCACGCTCTCACACCCCAGGTGGTCCAGGAGGTGAACGAGGAGTAAAGTCAAGGCAGCGAGGCGGGAGGTTTACTTCCTGTGCTCAGAGAAGCCGCTGCCCAGTTGAGGACCCCGTGCAGCCCCAATTTCATGCCCACCTGCTGGTTCCTGAACACACAGCATCCCAGGAAGTAAAACTAACGATGACTGGACCAGGATGGGCTAGAAAGTTCCATAGGTAAAGAATCTCCTGGGTCTTCCCTGGTGGTCCAGTGGTCAAGACTCCACGCTCCCAGTGCAGGGTGCCTGGGTTCAACCCCTGATCAGGGAACTAGATCCCACCTGCTGCAGCTAAGAGTTCGTGGCCCCTTCAACCTCTCTGAGCTCAGCAAGTCGCCTCTCTAAACAGCTCACTCCCCACCCCCTAGAACCCCTGCCTCCTCCCCTGACTTACTGTCTCCTTAGCACTCATCAGCATCTATCATCTAACAGGGCACACATTTATTCCCTGGAGTACCAGCGGTTAGGATGCCACGCTTTCATTGCCAAAGACCCAAGTTTGATCCCTGGTTGGGGAACTTACATCCCACAAGCCCTGCAGAGGGATCAAAAAAAAAAAAGGTAGCAGGGCATACATTTAACTACTGATCTATTGTACTGTCTCCCTTATTAGGAAGGAAGCTCCCTTCACTTCCATGTCCCCAGGATCACGAAGAGCACCTGGCACCTGAGAGGGGAGAGAAGTGGCCAGGGGCTCCATAAACACTATGAATGAATGAATGAATGAATGCAAGTTAGAGGAAGTTCAAGGGCCTCCACAGCACAACTCTCCCCAGGCGGCCCCAGTAGAACTGCTCTCATGCCCAGCAGAGTCTCATGAGAAATGAGTCCATTTTGCAGATGAGAAAACTGAGGCCATGGGAGGAGACGGAGTGACCCCAAAGTTAATCAACAGTAGCCCTGGAATTCACACTTGGGTTTCATCTAACTTAACACTATTCTGCCTCCTGAGTTTGTTGCTGTTGTTCAGATACCAAGTCATGTCTGACTCTTCCCACACCCATGGACTTCAGCACACAGGCTGTCTCCTACCACTATCTCCCAGAGTATGCCCAAGTTCATGAGTTTAATCACACAGAAATAAGTTTGTTTTACTAAATACCAAGTTAACCTTAGAACAGACCTTTCCCACAAGACAATCAGAAGTCCAGGCACCACCTCTGGGCATTGCAATCATACCTGACTCCTCCGGATCTCCTTTTCCTTCAGGACTGTGGAGTTGAATCCAGGTTCCCTCCATAAATCAAAAAGAGACACTTCCTTAAAGAAAGCACCCTGTATTTCAACAATGCCAGAGACAGTATCTCCCACTTCCATCACCTGTCAAAAGTGAGGAGAAACATAATAACAACTTTGCAGAGGATGGACTGAGTGTTGGGTGAGGGCCAGGCAGGTACATGGTACACAGACAATAAGTCCCACCAGACCTGCTCAGCAACCCAATGAGGTGGGGACAGTCCTTATCCCCATTTTACAGGTAAGAAAACGAAAGCTTAACGAGTAATTGGCTGAAAGTTGATAACGTGAGATTCAAGCCCAACTCTGTCTTATTCCAAAACCCACACCCTTTAACCATAAGAGTTACAGCTATCTGCAAGGTATTGGTATTTTAGGCCCAACACTTTGAGTTGCTTTCTTAGCAGACTGTGCAATTAGACATGGCAGGTCCAACAGGATATGATAGGATATGATACCCAGAAGACCCACTGCAAGTGAGAGCAAGAAATGTGGACATGGCTTTGGAACAGGAAAGGAGGGCCTTTCTGAAGCACTAGGGGAATCAGGATTCATTTCCACATTTGAAAACCAAACCCTAAAACATTATGACAGCAAGAAATCCAACTGAAGAAAAGTGTTCCGGATTCAGCTGGCTGGGGACAGCACCAGGGTCTGGGGAGAATCCGGTTCGACCCCAGAGGCACTTTCTGGAAAGGAGGGGAGGTGGGCATCAGAAGAAGGTATTCTCCAGGCTTAGAACAGCCCCACCCAAAGACAAAGCCCCCTCAGAAAGTCCCAAAACCACATGCCTGAGAGCCCCGGGGGCTACAGATCAGACATCTTCCTCTCACCTTGCTCAGGACACCGTGCTGCTGGGCAGGTGACAAGTCAGACACGTGCAGGGAGGTGGCGCTTCTCAGGAACTGCATGAGGTCCCTGCGGTCCATGGTGTGGAAGGCCTGCGTGCCGACCCCAGCCAGCAGCACGCCCATCTGACTGACATTGTAGAAGGACAGCACCTGGGGGCGCCGGCAAGGGAGGGTGAGGACCAGCCTCGGGGCTGCACCTCAAGGGCATGTACCAGGCCCCACTGCAGGCTGGGGATCGGGAGGGGCGCTGGGGCACCCCTGTGAGCAAGACACAAGCTGCCCTCCCAGACCCTCCTCCTTCCATCAGGAAAGAGACTTAAGTATCAAAACACAACACAGAGGTAACCGTGCCGCTGGGGTAATCACTATGCCATCCGAGGCCACAGCAGAATTAATAAAAAGCAGTGGAGGAGGGCAAGGCATCCCACTGCAGTATTCTTGCCTGGAGAAACCCCATGGACAGAGGAGCCTGGTGGGCTGCAGTCCACTGGGGTCTCAAAGAGTTAGACATGACTGAGCGACTAAGCACAGCACAGTGACCCATATGCCACCGCTGGCCGGGCAGTGGGCTCTTCTGGCTGTAATCTGACCTAGCAGACGAGATTTAAAAATTGAGGGGATCCTATAAAAATCCAAATTAGAGTTTCTGCTTTGTTTAAAAAAAAAAAACGAACATCAGGCAGTACCCACAGTGGCAACAGTGGGCAAGAACCTTGGGGTGGGTCATGGGGTGGGTCTCTGTTTGC
>SJXQ01003552.1:56579-260946 GCA_006408695.1 Aepyceros melampus
CTGCAGCTGGACACCCTAACAGAAATCATGACTGTTTCCCAACCCCTCCTTTGGTGTAAAGAGGCTAAATGTAATATAATCAGAGATATTTCTTGGTTCTTCAAAAAAAAAAAATCAGTTGAGTGGTTTCCTTGAGCTCTTCCCTGTAGAATGAACAGTCCCTTACTGTCCTTAAGGAGGCCAAAGACTTTTGAGCACTTGGCTTCTTAGCAAAAGTCATCTCATTCCTCTGTAAGAAGAGTTGGACGCCAGGAAAGAGAAAAGCCACTCGGTCCAGGGCTGGGAGGAACAAGACTGTCTCCCTCAGCGCTCTAAAATCACATTCACAGATGGACTTAAGTGGCCCCAGTCAAAACAGAAGGTCTGCAAAGCCTTCAAACTAAACTCACCAGAAGTCTTGAAGGGACAAGATGGATGGTCTACCCTTAGCTTTGAGTCAGAAAGAAGAATGAGCGGGCAGTGGTCATGGCGCCATGATAGAGGCAGTCAGCATGGGAATGAAGCAAGTGGGCTCTGAAGCCAGATGCCCTGGGTTCAATCCCAGCCCTGTCCCTTTCATGTGGCCTTGGCAATTCCCTTATACGCTCTGTGCCTCATACGAATGACCTGGAAAATGGAGGTTATAACATTACGGACCTTATAGGGTTGTTGGGAAGGTTAAATGATTAACTCAGTGATAGCTAACACTGAGCTTGGACTCCAGGTCACGTGTTACCCAACCTCTTCCTGTGTACCGACTCACATAAACCTGTGGAATAGAGTTATTGTTACAAAGAGGGAAACTGAGGCAAGGAGAAGTTGTCGGTTCCCCACTGTCACGCAGCAGACACTGTCACACATGGAAGACCAAGGATTTGCACCCAGGTCGCCGTCCTTGGCACCATCTTCTTATTGATTGGCTGCCCCTGCTGGAGTCTATAACCAGCCCTTCGGTCTTGGGCCATTGAAACAGAGTCCAAAGCTCCAACTGACCTTCTGGTGGGCCAGGTATTTGGCAGACAAGATGATGACCTGGCTCCTGGCCCAGCCGGAGACCTGGCTGAGGGTCGAGATGGCGCCCTGCACAGCCTCGGGGGAGAGGGATTCCAGCTGACTGTGGGTCAAGCCCACGACCGCGTCCGACAAAGAGCCCAGAGTCTCATTGAGGGTCTGGTTCTCCATGGCAATTTCCAGGAGCTCAGCTTTGAGCTAGAAAGGGAGCAAGCCAGGGTAAGAGTTGACAGCAAGCAGGACGGCGGCTCCTCCCGACTACACCCCAGCGTGCATCTTCACCCTCCCTGCTCATCAAAAAGAAGGGGGCTCCTGCTGAGACCAGACCACGAGTCACCCCGCTGAAAATGCCACCTCCTCTGCCTCGACCTTCCTATGCTGCAAATTCACTCTATGCTTCATTTAAATATTAATTTGTTATTAAATCAACCTTAAAGCATGGCAGAAGGAAATTTTGTTCACTTATAACTCCGCCACATTCTTGTAGCATCTGTTTTCTTTTTGTGACCTTGAACTCTACTTCCTGTCCATATGGCTGCTTTTCTTTTATGAAATATCCAGGGAAGCTTCAGGATAATATATAAATGTGTAAAAATAATTCTCAACAGTAACAAGAAAGTAAAAGTCTCCTGAAAACTCTACCTCAAAAAAATTAGTATGGTTAGTAACTGAGTGTTTATGTTTCCAAAATTTCTTATGCCTATATAAATAAACTATGGTATCTAGTCTTTACATAGGTGTAACATGAACAGAAATGCAACTTTCTACTCTATTTTAAATTTTTCGTTTAACATTATGTCTTACAAGTTTTCACGTTTTTGTGATTCTCTTATTTTTTATAACATGCCTGTCCAGTTATAGTCAAGTGTGTTTCCCAACTGCTTTCAGTAAAGAAGGTGATCAATTTATTTGTTGTAACGTGACCTCTACAAAAACAAAACAACAACAACAGAATGGTTTGTGTTTTAACACCTGAATTTGCGTGAGCCATATACATGTCAGAGGCGCGTACACGAGTATTCCAGATGGCCACTGGGGGGCAGCAGAGTAAAGTGAAAGAGATAGCTATCACCGCTGGTTTTCTCCAAAATCAGCAGCTCCCCTTCCCTAGAGATCAGCTTCCACATCTGCAAAAGGCCTACAGCAGTGGCTCCCAAAGTATGGGGCTTAACCAGTAGTTTCAGCATCACCTGGAGAGTTGTTAGAAATGCAACATCTCAGGTTCCACCCCAGCGCTCCTGAATCAGAGGAGGGTATCTTATTAAGCTGTTTCCAACAAGCCCTCCGGCTGATTCTCATGCACCCTCCGGGTAAGAACTATTGACCCAAATGAGCCAAAGGGTTCTCTCATATCTAATCACGCCCAACTTTCTTCTTGGTCACACTGTCCTTGTGGCCCTAAACTACACTCGTTTTATTTTTGCTTGAGCTTGCTTGGGAAGGATTTGGTGGTGTGTAAAACACTGCTGTGGAATAACTGATGAGGTGACCAAAATTTTCTTGAATATTGCTCTCATGTTATCTTTCCCATTTGAAAAATGAGAAAAACAAAAAGAAGTGAGAGAGGCGCTTCCCTGGTGGCTCAGTGGTAAAGAATCCTCCTACCAATGCAGGAGACCAGGGTTCAATCCCTGGTCCGGGAAGATCCCACATGCTGCAGAGCAACTAAGCCCGTGTGCTACAACTACTGAGCTAGTGCTCTGGAGCCCGGGGGCTGCAACTTCTGAGCCCACATGCCGCAGCTACAGAAGCCCACTGGCCTAGAACCCGTCCCCCACAGCAAGAGAACCACAGCTACGAGAAGCCTGCACATCACAACTAGAGAGAAAGCCCATCCAGCAACAAAGACCCAGCACGGCCATAAACAAATAAATAAAATTAAAAAAAAAAAGTGAGAGAAGCCAGGAGAATTAAGACTTTAAGGGAAGAAAGGAGAGAAAGAGAGGGAGTCGGGAGGGAAATGAGATAGTCCTCATCTGCCAATTTGCGCAAAACTTGGTCTAGGAATTCAGTAACCTCCCCCGCCCCTCCCCGCTCCCCAGCTACATTAGAATCATCTGAGCAGCTTTGAAGACCTACCATACCCAGGCCAAACCCCAGACCAATAACTTGACAGTCTCTGAGGGTAGAGCCTGGGAAGGGATATGACACTGGTAGAACCAGATTTGAGTTATTTCCTCTCTATTCCAAGCAGTCACCAGCCAAGCAGCTTCAACATCGCCTGGAAGCTTGTTAGAAATGCAGACTCTCAAGCCCCACCCAAACCTTAAAACTGCATTTGAGATCCCCAAATAACCTCACGCACATTCAAGTCTGAGGTGGACACTCTGATTGAACTTTGATCTATTCAAGCTTGTCCTACAGTTTGTTACTGTTTCTCCCTACTTTAAGCTCATCCCGGTGTTTTGCTGTGTCTGCACTTAGATCTCGATTCACTCTTTCTTGCAAAGAGCAGACAAGACTGTTCTTCCCATTTCTCTGGCTAGTGAAACTGAGGCCAAGGGTGCGGGGCCTCACAGCACTTCTGCACCTTCTGAACACCAGCCTGGAAGCCCCTCAGGTGGCTGCATTTGATCATCTGGTGAAGGAGGACTTGGGCCACAGCAGCGTCCAGCAGCTCCAGGTCATCGTAGAAACAAACCAGCAGCCCCAGCCTGCGTGAAAAGATAAAGGGATGCTGGTGGAGGGTAGAGAGGAAGGGGCCACAACCAAGACTCCACTCCAGTTAGAATCAAGAGGTCACAATCATAGCAGCTGCTGAGCACCAGGAACCGTGTTGAGCCCTTTAACCTGGATTATCTCATCACAGCCCTGCAAGGTGAGTGCTCTCATTAGCCCCATTTCACAGAAGGGTAAACTGAGACTCAGACAGATTAAGGCAAGTGGGGCCGGGCCTTAAATCTAGATCCATCCAACTATGCTGTCTCTCCTCCTGGGGCATTAAGGGATACAAGGAAAGCATTCTTTATCCACACAGAGAGAAGGGATTTGCCCACCCTGAGGGATTCTCTGAAGCAGAAGTTTATTTCCAGAATGCTTTACAACCAACACCCCTAGATGATGATGCTTCAAAAGAAAAGAAAAAGACAGGAGTCAGAACAATGTAGGAGCAGAGATAAGATCTGAACCCTGGTCTAGCTGGAAGCACGGTACCTATGCGTTAAGAACATAACCTCCTCCCCAACTGGAATTTGAAGCTCAGCTCTGTGAGACATCTGACCTCCAGCAAGTTACTTCTCTGCAAGCTACACACGGCTGTGCAGCGCACACTCTGCCATAACCCTGCCTCTCTAAGCTTTTAATGGGGAGATTTCCTTTGCCCATCATAGCTGCTGCCACTGCTGCTAAGTCACTTCAGTTCAGTTCAGTTCAGTCGCTCAGTCGTGTCCGACTCTTTGTGACCCCATGAATCGCAGCACGCCAGGCCTCCCTGTCCATCACCAACTCCCGGAGTTCACTCAGACTCACATCCATTGAGTCCGTGATGCCATCCACCCATCTCATCCTCGGTCGTCCCCTTCTCCTCCTGCCCCTAATCCCTCCCAGCATCAGGGTCTTTTCCAATGAGTCAACTCTTCGCATGAGGTGGCCAAAGTACTGGAGCTTCAGTTTTAGCATCATTCCTTCCAAAGAAATCCCAGGGTTGATCTCCCTCAGAATGGACTGGTTGGATCTCCTTGCAGTCCAAGGGACTCTCAAGAGTCTTCTCCAACACCACAGTTCAAAAGCATCAATTCTTCGGCACTCAGCCTTTATCACAGTCCAACTCTCACATCCATACATGACCACAGGAAAAACCATAGCCTTGACTAGACGGACCTTAGTCGGCAAAGTAATGTCTCTGCTTTTGAATATACTATCTAGGTTGGTCATAACTTTTCTTCCAAGGAGTAAGCGCCTTTTAATTTCATGGCTGCAGTCACCATCTGCAGTGATTTTGGAGCCCAAAAAAATAAAGTCTGACACTGTTTCTACTGTTTCCCCATCTATTTCCCATGAAGTGATGGGGCCAGATGCCATGATCTTCGTTTTCTGAATGTTGAGCTTTAAGCCAACTTTTTCACTCTCCTCTTTCACTTTCAACAAGAGGCTTTTTAGCTCCTCCTCACTTTCTGCCATAAGGGTGGTGTCATCTGCATATCTGAGATTATTGATATTTCTCCCAGCAATCTTGATTCCAGCTTGTGTTTCTTCCAGTCCAGCATTTCTCATGATGTACTCTGCATATAAGTTAAATAAGCAGGGTGACAATATACAGCCTTGACGTACTCCTTTTCCTATTTGGAACCAGTCTGTTGTTCCATGTCCAGTTCTAACTGTTGCTTCCTGACCTGCATACAGATTTCTCAAGAGGCAGGTCAGGTGGTCTGGTATTCCCATCTCTTTCAGAATTTTCCACAGTTTACTGTGATCCACACAGTCAAAGGCTTTGGCATAGTCAATAAAGCAGAAATAGATGTTTTTCTGGAACTCTCTTGCTTTTTCCATGATCCAGCGGATGTTGGCAATTTGATCTCTGGTTCCTCTGCCTTTTCTAAAACCAGCTTGAACATCAGGGAGTTCACGGTTCACGTATTGTCGAAGCCTGGCTTGGAGAATTTTGAGCATTACTTTACTAGCATGTGAGATGAGTGCAATTGTGCAGTAGTTTGAGCATTCTTTGGCATTGCCTTTCTTTGGAATTGGAATGAAAACTGACCTTTTCCAGTCCTGTGGCCACTGCTGAGTTTTCCAGATTTGCTGGCATATTGAGTGCAGCACTTCAGTCGTGTCCGACTCTGTGCGACCCCATAGACAGCAGCCCACCTGGCTCCCCTGTCCCTGGGATTCTCCGGGTAAGAACCCTGGAGTGGGTTGCCATTTCCTTCTCCAATGCATGAAAGTGAAAAGTGAAAGTGAAGTCACTCAGTCGTGTCCGACTCGTAGCGACCCCATGGACTGCAGTCTTTCAGGCTCCTCCATCCATGGGATTTTCCAGGCAAGAGTACTGGAGTGGGATGCCATTGCTTCTCCACCCATCATAGCACATCATAATAAATATGATGAATGAAAGAATAAGGAGTACTGTGGGAGTTAAATGAGAAGATGCATACCAAATGATTAGCATACTTCTTGGTAGATGCTAAGCACTTATTCTGAATTGGATGCTCCTAGCATTAGTATGGAATCTACTTGACTTGGCATTGTTGGACCACCTAGTTAACCATGATCAAACACTGACACTCTCAGACATGTCCCCAGGAAAGTAACCAGCTCAGGGAAAGGATTTTAAAGTGTATCTAAGGAGGAAAAAATACTCAGAGGAAGTGAAGACTGAATATTAATAACCATGTTAAGAATAACTAATATTTATTGAGCACTTTCTATGTGCAAATGTGCTTAATCCTTACAAGCGTCTTAATGAAACAGGCAGCTTATTAGCTCCCATTTCACAGATGGGGAAGTAGATTCACAGGGAGGTGCAGACCACACAACTTGTAAGTGGCAGAGCCAGGATCGAACCCAGGACTTCTGGCTCCAGGCCCCATGTTCATAATCACTAAACTATTTTTTGTGTAACTAAGATTGAAGGTAGGAGGAGAAGGGGACAACAGAGGATGAGAAGGTTGGATGGCATCACTGACTTGATGGACGTGAGTTTGAGTAAACTCTGGGAGGCCTGGCCTGCTGCAGTCCATGGGGTCACAAAGAGTCAGACACGAATGAGCAACTGAACTGAACTGACTAGAAAAAATAGGGCCCACGCTACTGAGTGAAAATTACTAAGAACAGGGGAAGAGGATGTAAGAGTTCTATATGAAAATATTCTCTGCAGGTGACTTTGGAAAATGTCATGTGATGCTGTCAGAGGAAGATCTGTGAGAGTAAGACCCTGGGAGATGGAGAGAGGATGGGTGAACGGTGCCCACCACCCCTCCCCACTGCACAATTACCCCCAACATTCAAACCCTTTCTGCGGTCACCAAGTACACAGCTCCTGGCCCTTCCCTGCTGGAAATGGTTCCAGTTCTCAGGGATCAGGTTACAGCACTAAATTCTAGAGCTGACCTCACGCCAGGGCTCCCTGCCTGAGGGTCTAGGATACAACAGGTTCACAAATATGAGGCCCGTGAGCCATTTCCAATACTGGACCTAACCAATTATAAATGACACATTTACAACTTGGAATGGAGGGACTATCAAGAATGTAAAAAGTTCCACTTTTGTGCTGAGAGCTGGAATCTTAGCACTTGATAGCTAAGGCTGTATAAAATGTTAGCTCATAGGAGATGCTTTAAACGCATTTTGTTTTCTTCTCCCCTTCATAACCTCTTTAAAGGGATCTCTTTGGGGAAACACCTCCCTCACAAGCACAGAGACGTGGGACGATTCAAAGAGATGGATCAGCCACCTCCCTCCCCTCCCCGGCTCTTTTGCTGCTCAGAGGAACCTGATGCTTAGGTTGGAAACAGCTCCGGGAGCCCAGCGCCCACACCCCTTGCCTGTGGATGGTAGAGGTATTCCTCATGTCAAAGTTGGAGGCTCTGATCCTCTCCAGAAATGCCTGGGCCAGTTCAGGTGTGATGTCATAAACCGTGTCCAGCTGCTTGGTGGCGTTGTCATAGCTGATAAACACACCAATCTGGTGGAGGAGGCCAGGAAGATCAGTGGGGGGACTGCAGGAGCCCTGTGAAGCCCTGCGCCAGGGGCCTGTGGTGCACCCAACCCAGACACCTGGAGACGCCCATTCTTCATTGATTTCTTTTTCTGTAATAGTTTATTACAAGATATTGAATATAGTTCCCTGTGCTATACAGTAGGACCTTGTGGTTTTTCTTTTTTATATATAGAGGCATGGATCTGCTAATCCCAAACTCCTAATCGATCGATCCCTCATCCCATTTCCTCTTTGGTAACTGTAAGTGACGTTGATTTCCTAATGGTCTGTAACTGCTGCTTCAGTTTCTTCTACAATCCAACTGTTATTTAGGAAAGTTTTCCTTTTTTAATATATGAGCAACTGAACTTTTTCAGGCTAATATTTGCCCATTTATTTCTAGATTTGTTTTATGAGGTCAGAGAATGTGGTCCACAAATTGTTTGCTTTGGGGAATCAGAATTTTTTTTAATAGATAAATCAGTTTGTAAATGACCCACAGGTGATTAAAAAAAAGAATGTGTGTTCTCCCTGTAAGATATAAAGTTGGATATATGTATACAATATGTATGTAAATACATGTGCTTACATAATATTTAATACACACTTATGTAAATATATACATAATGCATTCAACTTTATTAAATATACTCTTCAGGTTCTTTCTATTATTGTTCACTTTTTGCCTGTGTGTCCAAGAGTGTCGCACTGAGGTCTCCTTTATTTTGAGGCCCTGTTATTCTTCGCTTAAAGATTTCATAAAGCTGTCTCTCCCTCACAGATTGTGCTCTTCATCCGTAAGAAATTCCCTCTGAGTGTTGGTACCCTGTGGCTTCACCTCCCTTCTCCACATGTTTAGAAATGAAGAAATGTTGTGAACAGCTGTGGATCTCAAGAAGTCCCTGCTAGGGGCCCAGTTTCCTGAGAATTTAACCTCTTTCGACTTCCTGAAATTCACTCAACTTTGAAAGAGTAAAATGGAGGTCTAATCCATTTTATAACTGAGGGTTATGAAACTGAGAGACATCTGAAATATTCCCAGCCTGTCAGGTAAAAAGAGGAACCTAGGGACTTCCCTCGTGGTCCAGTGGCTAAGACTCCATGATCCCCATGCAGGGGGCTCAGGTTCTAAACCTGGTCAGGGAACTAGATCCATGTGCCATGACTCAGGATCCTACATACTGCAACCAAAACCTGGCACAGCAAATAAGGAAATATTTGTTTTAAAGAAAGAGGAACCTACTTCCGCCTCTGATTTCATAATAACCAGACATGGTTGGGACAGTCAGTCCTTGAACAGGCCAGTCATTTGATGCAAACACTTCCTTCACTGGCCAGGAGAAAGTTAGGGCACATAGGGTAAAAACTGGTGGCAAGCCCCAAACTCTTTATGAAAGCCTCCCTGTTGGCAGCATTCCTTGGAGGCTGAGTTCTAAATCATGCTTCCCAAGGGCTTTTAGTATCATCAGACCAACATTAGGAAAAGGAGAGTAATTCCTGAGCAGTGAGTTAAGCACTATGAATATGTACACTTCTCCACTGTAAACTTTAAAGTCCAGTCATCGCTCATGCTAAACTGGCTATCAATAGAAGTAGCCATAAATAGAAGTAGCAATCGATCCATGGTGCTTTTGACTTGGGTTTGTGCTTCCAGTGACCGTAAACTCTATAGCTACGATCCTTGGCATTTCTTGAGTTCAAAAATACCCTTAAATGACCTTTGGTTCATATTCAACCTTCTTTTTAGATCATGTTGTTGACATCAGAACTGTCTTTGTTGTCCACAATTCTTTTTGTTTTCTTAGCTCTTCTACACTAGAACACAATCCAGCAACTGACTGCTTGAGGCCTTATTCAAGGAGTTTTCTTTAGATGCTCAAGTTATATTGAGCTAAGGTGAGTGTTCAGTTTCCAGGGCACCTCGACTGGCTGGCTGAACATGAGAGGTTCAGAACACACCTTGTGTACATGCTAAGTCGACTCAGTGATGTCCGACTCTTTGTGATTTAATGGACTGTAGCCGGCCAGGCTCTTCTGTCCATGGGAT
The DNA here is from genome assembly GCA_006408695.1 of Aepyceros melampus. Lineage (NCBI taxonomy): Eukaryota > Metazoa > Chordata > Mammalia > Artiodactyla > Bovidae > Aepyceros > Aepyceros melampus. The sequence goes on from SJXQ01003552.1 coordinate 66,254, forward strand.
TCTCCAGGCAAGAATACTGGAGTGGGTTGCAGTGCCCTCCCCTCCAGGGGATCTTCCCAACCCAGGGATCGAACCCACATCTCTTAGGTGTCCTGCATTTGTAGGCAGGTTCTTTACCATTAGCACCACCTGGGAAGCCCAGAACACACCTTACTTCAGATGTATTGGTGATGGAGACATGTAAATGTATTTTTCAAACTTACTTCTATGGGACTAATTCTCATAATTTCTTCAAAGGATAAGTGAACCATGTATCTGCCCAAAATCCATAAGTTTTCTGCACTGACCCATGAAACAGAGTCATCTGCAAAAAAGACAAAACATAGATTAAAAAGTAAATAAATAAAAGTTGCTCAGTCGTGTCCGACTCTTTGCAACTCCATGGACTGTAGCCTATTATTAGGCTCCTCTTGCACTGACCCATGAAACAGAGTCATCTGCAAAAAAGACAAAACATAGATTAAAAAGTAAATAAATAAAAGTTGCTCAGTCGTGTCCGACTCTTTGCAACTCCATGGACTGTAGCCTATTATTAGGCTCCTCCATCCATGGGATTTTCCAGGCAAGCGTGCTGGAGTGGATTGCCATTTCCTTCTCCAGGGGATCTTCCCGACCCAGGAATTGAACCCAGGTCTCCCGCATTGCAGGCAGACGCTTTACCATCTGAGCCACCAGGGAAGCTAAATAAAAGCCTATGCACTGGTAAATGATGGTAAAAATATCTTTGATATCAGGACCTCTTTTTGCATCCATGAATTCATTCAACAGCCATTTTTTGAGAGCCCGCTGCTTACGAGATGCTACGCTATACATAGGCAATGACGGATGTCCACCACTTCATTACCCATGGTGCAGCTCCTCGGACCAACAGCCTCAGCATCACTTGGGAACTAGTTAGAAATGCAGATTATGTTTTAATACTAAGACCACAAAATATAGTTTCATTTTTAGTTTACTTACTAACTTGAAATGTATTTGATTCTTTTATTACTGCCAGTAACAATCCTTATCTTCCTTATTGATTATCACTGCATACATGAGCCAACCCAAACTATTTGCCCTTTCTTGTATGCACCCCTAATGGTCTCCAAATCTTTCCTCTCTTGGGACTTTCCCAACAGCTAGACTGCCTTTCCCCTAACCCTTCTGCTTCCAAACCCAACCTTAAAAACTGAGCTCAAATATTTCCTCTTCCTTGAAGCCCTCTCTCATCTCCTCAGCCAGCAGTGTAATTTCTCTCTTCTCTGAATTCCCAGAGAACTTGATCACTCTGTTCAGACATTTGAAATTCCCCATCAGTGAATGTCAGTGGGATTTTAGGAACAGTCATGGCCAGGATCCAAATTCAAATTTCAGTGAACTGCGGTGGTCCAGTGGTTAAGAATTCACTTTTCAGTGCAAAGGGCAAGGGTTCAATCGCTGGTTGGGGAACTGATGCCCCCACAGGCTGTGAAAAAGTAAAAGTGAAATGTTAAGTCATTTAGTCTTGTCTGACTCTTTGTGACCCCATGGACTGTAGCCCACCAGGCTCCTCTGTCCCTGGAATTCTCCAGGCAAGAATACTGGAATAGGTAGCCATTTCCTTCTCCAAGAGATCTTTCCAACTGTGGGGTGTGGCCAAAAAAAAAATTTTTTTTTTAAGTTTCAGTGAACTAGAATTGGCTGCCATTGCCCCTAATCCTCCACCTCCAGTAAAAGATTTACAAAGTACAACATTGCGCTGGCAGCATTTGAGGAAGTGAAAAAAGCAGGGAGCATTTTTAGGGTGCCGTGAATCAGTCACCAAGAGCTATTGCAAGAAGCCACGGACAACGGCTGATGCCCAAAGGAGATGGTGAGGTCAGCTGATCTGTGGACCACATCACGAGAACGAGAGGGTGCCTCCCCAGCCGAGGAATCACAGCTGTTGCTGTGAGCACAGGTAAACAGCCTCTAGATGGGAACTCTGAGCACCTGACTTGGTTATTAGAAGAAAGGGTGGCCCCGAAGGCTAGATAATTCTAGGGGGGGGGGGCGTCATTAAATTCACCAAGAACTAAGCTGAGATGTCCATTTTTAATTAATTATTAAGCATGAACTATATTTCTGCAGATCAATGATTCCCAAACTCGGGATATTTTTGACACCCAAAGTATTTCGAGTTACCTCAAGGAACTTCATGAAAAAGATGTTGAAAGTCCAAATAGAATTCATTTTAATTCACTTTAGTTTACTAATGAAATATACCACATAGGGATTTTAGAAGAGTCTGTCCCTAATTACACTCTGGCTACAAGGACTTAAGGGAAGTCTACAGTCTAGAACTGTGGTGCTAGAGAAAACTCTTGAAAGCCCCACTGGACAACAAGGAGATCAAACCAGTTAATCCTAAAGGAAATCAACCCTGAATATTCATTGGAAGGACTGATACTGAAGCTGAAACTCCAATACTATGGCCACCTGATGTGAAGAGCTGATTCACTGGAAAAGACCCTGATGCTGGGAAAGATTGAGGGCAGGAAGAGAAGGGGATGACAAAGGATAAGGTCATTGGATGGCATCACCAACTCGATGGACATGAATCTGAGCAAACTCCAGGAGATAGTGAAGGACAGGGAAGCCTGGCATGCTGCAGACCATGGGGTTGCAAAGAGTTGAACACAACCTAGCCACCGAACAGCAAGAATCTAGTAGGTGAGTTGAGTGAATTTCCCAGGTTACAGAGTGTGAGACTCAGTTTCCCAAAGGTCACAATTACGCACCAGGCAGAGGGAATTCTCTGCGCATGGAAGACATTTATTATTCCACTGTTTAGTGTTTCCTTATACACAAATCTCAGAGCTGAATTCCAGGAAAAGGACTGGCTGGCACTCCCTCCACTTCCACCACTGGCTTTCTCTGTCTCCCCTACACACATAGGCTCACTTCCACCTCAGGGCCTTTTATCTGCTGCTTCCCCTGCCTGGAATACTTTTCCTCCAGAGCCTCACACGTCTGATTCCATTTCTCATGTTGGTTTCAAACCAAATGTCGCCTGCTCAGAGAGCTCTTCTCTGACTCCTTAATCTGGGGGTCAGAAACTACAGCCTCTGGGCAAAACCCACCCAGCATCGCTTTTTGCACAGACTTCAGCTTGGCTTTTACATTTTTTAATGGTTGAGGGAGAAGCAAAAGACTGTTTTGTGACACTTGAAACTTACATGAAATTCACACGTCAGTGTCTATAAATAAGGCTTTCTTGGGCTACAGCCACACCTGCTTATTTGCTGTCTAAGGCTGCTTTTCTGTTACATTCACAAAGCCTAAAACATTTACTCTGGCCCTTTACAGAAAACCATGGCCAAGCCCTTTTCTAGTCTAAAGCAGTAACCCTCTCCATGGCATTGACCGATTTTATTTTCTGCAGAGCCGTACTCATATCTATATCCTCTCTCTCTCCCTCTCTTCTTTTTATTTGCTTGCCTAAAAGTTTTCTCCACCTTCTCACCAACTATAAAACTATAGCTCCGTAAAGCAAAGGCTTGCTTTCTGTTCCTCTGTATCTCCAGTGGCTGACACATAGTAGGCTTTTTTTTTAATAAATGTGATTTTTAAAAAAAGTCTTGGCCACCCTCTATGGCATGTGCAATCTTAGTTCCCCGACCAAGAAATGAACCTGTGCCTCCTGCACTGGAAGGTGGAGTCCCAACCACCGGACCAGGTAAGTCCAGTGGGCTCTTTTTAGGTGTTGAGTTTATTCTGTTTACATTACTAACATTAAAGATTCAACAAGTCGACATTACCTGTGAAATTGTTTGCATTCTAATCTGCATCGCTATTCTTTTCTTTTTTTTTTTTCAATTGTAGTAAACTAAACATAACATAAAATTTACCATCTTAATCACTTTTAAGTACACAGTTCAGTGGCATTAAGTACATTTACTTTGCTGGGCAACCAGCATCACCATCCCTTTCCAGAACTTTTTCATCTTGCAAAACTGAAACTCTATACCCATTAAACAGCAACTCTGGGAATTCCCTGGTGGTCCAGTGGCTAGGACTCAGCACTTTGACAGCCATGGGCCTGGGGTTCAATCCCTGGTCAGGGAACTAAGATCCCACAAGCCACTCAGTGCAGCCAATAAACAAAATGAAATAAATGAAATAAATATTAACTCTCCATACTCTCCATTCCTTCCTCTCCCAACCCCTGTCAACCACCACTCTACTTTCCATCTCTATGAATTTGACTATTCTAGGAAATAGTAGGTTTTAATAAACATCTGTCAGTACACCCATGGCTGATTCATGTCAATGTATGGCAAAAACCACTACAATATTGTAAAGTAATTAGCCTCCAATTAAAATTAATTAATTAATTTATAAGAAAATAAACATCTGTCAAACAAATCCTGGCCTGTTTCTGCTTTGGTTGCCAGGAAGCTTAGTGCTGAATTTCTGGGCTTTACTGTCTAGATTTTTGTTAAAAGAACTATATTGTCCCATTTTGATATAGATTTTTAACACATTTTGAACTTGTAAACTTATTATTATTTCCTAAGAAACTAGGACACACCTTTGATTCTAAGATACAGATGATTGTTACTTCAGAGACTTCAACATGTGAAAAATGCATTGATGAAATGGGGTATGTGTGTTTTCCCACAAGCCACATCATGTCCTTTTTGGAAGCTGAGAGAGGTAAAAGTCTTAAGTGACAATGAAATCAAATCCCTATTTATAGAGATGAAGTACCACCATGTTTAAGGATGGACTCCGCCTAAAAAGTGTTCCCACCTCAAGGCCTGGGCTCACCAGTCACATTGGAGGATGTCTTCAGAACCAGGTCATCCAGCAGTAGACAGCCCTCTGGGCGTGGGCCGAGGTCTGGTCATAGAGATCTTTGAACAACGCAGACCTAAACGAGGCAAACATGGGTATCAGTTAAGAAACAAACAGATGCAGGCCTGCCGGCAGGGTCCAGACAGCAAATGCACACAAAGCTGTGTTGGTTAAAAGCCTTTCCCACTCCCCTTGCTATATGTAGCTATTTTTCCTCTTTCCATCACATTTAAATATCTGCCAAAGACTGATCTCCATTTCCCAACCACCTGGTCATTTTTTTTTTTTAAATAACAATTTCATTAAGCTGTAATTTGTGTACCATACAATTTGTCCATTTAAAGCACACAACTCAATGATTTTCAATACATTCATGGACTTTTACAACCATCACTACAATCCATTTTAGAACCCACTTAGTGCCTCAAAAAGGCACTAAGGCACCTGTACTCTTATCCATCACCCCTGAACCTCTAGTCACCCCATCTCTTAGAAACCACTAATCTACTTTCTGTGCCTGTAGATTTTCCTTTTCTGAATATTTCAGATAAATGCAATCATACAATAGGTCACATTTGTATCTGGCCTCTTTCACATGGCATGATGTTTTCAAGGTTCATGCATGTTGGGACATGCATCAGTCCTTTGTTTTATGGTCAAATTCTATTCTGTTGTACAAATATACCAAATGTTCTTTATCTGCTCATCAGTTGGGCTATTTCTGCCTTTTGCCTATTATGAATAATGCTGCTATCATTATTCATGTACAAGTGTTTGCGTAACATGCTTCATTTTTCTTGGACGTAGATCTAGAAGTGGAATTTCTGGGTTAAATGATAACTCTATACTTAGTCTTTTGAGGAACTGCCAGACTACTTTGCAAAGGAGCTACACCATTTGACTTTCTCACCAACAGTGTCTGAAGGTTCTGATTTCTCCACCTCCTTGTCAACACTTGTTAATATCTGACACTTCAGTTTCAGACATCCTGTGGGTATAAAGTGTCTTGGTCACTTTTTTTAAGCAGGGTCCTCTGGTTTCCCCACTGCCACACTACTCCTTGTGGCCCAAATCCCAAATGACCTCCTTGTCAACACCCAGCAGTTCCATTTGGTCCAATAGGAGTTGACCTTTCAGCATTTAGCACTGATCACCCCTCTGGCTCATCCTGGCAAAACAGTTGAGTCTCTTCATCTCCGAAGACTTCATCCAATTCCACCCGCCACTGAAATCAATTCACCAAATGAGCAATTCGCCAGCCTTTCCTAAGCTTCAGGTTTGTCCCTCCCGCTCTCCCAGTCATTTCATATGTGGAGAGACAAACTTTCAATCCATCGTAGGGTCTTCTCTCTGCATCTTTCTTTTCTACTTTTTTCTCCTCACCCTTCCTCCTCCTCCTCCTTGTTTTTCTTCCTCTTTCTCCTCTTATTCCGGTTCTTCTTCTTCCTCTTCTTTCTCTCTCTCTCTTTCAGTTGCTGTTTCGTTTTTCATAACAGCAGAGGAGGTGAAAGGGACAGGAGATAGCTATATTCAGTAATTCTGAAAAAATGGTAAACATCATTTAAGGGAAAGCTTGCCCATTTGTAACAATGCTCTATCATGACCTAGGGATTTGAACTTAAGGCTCAGAGGTTAAAGGGTCTGCCTGCAATGTGGGAGACCTGGGTTCCCTGGGCCCGGAAGATCCCCGGAGAAGGAAATGGCACCCCACTCCAGTATTCTTGCCTGGAGAATCCCATGGACGGAGGAGCCTGGTGGGCTACAGTCCATGGGGTCACAAAGAGTCGGACACGACTGAGCAACTTCACTTTCACTTTCAATCATGACCTAGGTCAAGGTATTCAATCTCACTGCCTCAATTTTCCCATTTGAAAAATGGGAATGGGGTTAATGACATCATCCTCACAAGCAGAAAGGTAGAGTAAGAAGTAGGCAAAACTGAGGTTCAGGAGAACTGGCTTGAGTTCAGATTAAGTCAAACCCTATGGGGTCACTTCAGGTATACTGTCCCCTTGTTGAGCCTCAGTTTCTTCATCTGTGAAAGAAAGGTTGGATTAAATGATGCTCATCGGGAAACAGGAAGTGGGGACATATTCTGGACTCCCCAGTGATGATGAGAACCTGGAGTCATGCAGGGTTATACCTGTATTTTCTGTTGTCTTTCTCTCTGTAGGGCCCAAAATCTTTTCCTGGGCTCTTATTCAGGGTTTCTATAAAGCTTTTGTGCTGGACATCTGAGTTTTGACTGTCAAGCATCCACCCCCTCTCTTGTCATAACAGCACCTCAGTTTTTCTTGGGAAAATGACATTTCTCCCACATCCATGTGGTTTGGGTGGAACTGTGACCCACATGCAAGCCATTCATCTCGCCAGATCCCAATGGCCACAGTCATTGGCTCAAGAATGGGCACATGACCTAGTCCGAACCAATGAGAATCAGTCTAGGACTCTGCTTGGAACTGCTGGGAAAGTCCTCTGGACCAGGCACTCTGAGGAGGGGCCTGGAACTGCCCATGTTCCGTTGTGGAGAGAGCTTGCCTGGGAGCAAAGGAGGGCAGAGCTGAGAGATAAAAAAACAGAGATGTTGCTGATGGTGTCATTTGAGCTCCTGGATCCAACCGCGTTCTGTCAGTCCTGCTGCCTCTCAAGGAGAAAGTCTCAATTTAGTGCTAAGGAGTCTTCAACACACACTCAGCTCCTTTTTCACCCGAGAACAGGTCCCAAGCTCAGAGTAATATATCTAGCTAGGATTTAATGACTCTTTTTAAATTGCTGTTGTATTTATTTTTATGATTCCTTACATGACAGCGATTAAACAACAAAAACAAATGATACTGGTTTCCCATTTACAGTAACTATAACATATTTACTTTTTTAAAATTTATTTACTTAATTTTATTCAAGTATAGTTGATTTAAAATGTTACCTTAGTTTCAAGTGTACAGCAAAGTGATTCAATTATACATACATATATCTATTTTTTTCAGATTCATTCCCCTTATAGATTGTTACCAAATTTGAATCTAGTTCTCTGTGCTATACAGTAGGTCCTTGTTGGTTATCTCTTTATATACAGTAGCATGTATCATTTTTTATTTTTAATATAGCTATTTTAAGCAAATAGAATGAATCACTATTTTTAAATGCATGAAATAAATAATAATACAGGCAGTATACAAATATGGCAAAAATTAAGAGGATGATACCAGAATGACTAAAATGTGGGAGACTGTTTTAATCAAGCCATCTCTAAACTGACCTCGAATATTAACCTGTCCTCACCTGCCTTCTCCCCTCCCTCATGTGTTATCTCCTTGACCTCAGGACAGATTCTGAGGGGCAGCGAGTGGAGTCAGCAGGCTTGGGGGAGGACACTCACAGGTTCTTGAAGGCATCTTCACGCAGGCCATACGGGAGCCTCTCCGTGATGTCCGGCTGGAGAAAGCGACCTGAGGATCCCCTCAGCAACATGCCCAGGATCTCCACACACTCCAGGGGGTTCAGCACCTGGAAACACCTCTCCAGCGTGATAAGAAACAGGCTGCGGTTCACACCCGGGCTCTGCAAGACTTGTTTCCGAATCTCTCCCAAGTCAATAACGATGTCATCCAGCTCCTAAAGGAGTGACAGAAGTCAGGGTTGCCTCTCAATCTGGAAACACTGGCAGAGACCACGCTTAGCAGCAGAGGTCAAATTCAGGACCACTATTAAACACTATGCTGCTATGTCAAATATTCTAGACTTTTCTGTCATCTACAGAATACCTTGTCCTTCTCCAGATACATCATGACTGTCACACCTCAGGCCCTTGCTTTAGCTGGAATCCCCACCTCCTTGTCTCAGCGAATTCCAGCTGATTCTTTGAGGTCAAGGTCAGTCATCATCAAATCAGTGAGGTCTTCTCTGATGTCCTACTTTGGTCAAATCAAACCTCCCTCCACTCTGGGCTTCCAAGAGCATCCTGAACCAAACTCCGTGATTAGAAATGCTTACAAACCTATCTTTCCTCCAAGCCAAGGGACCTCAACCCTGGCTGTACATAAGAACAACTAGGGAGATGATCCCCAGCACCACATAGAGCCTGCTTTCACGGGCTCTGGTGGAGCCCTGGCATCTGATTTCAGTGTATAGCTGAGGCTGAGCCAGGAAAGTGCTGAGACCCACGCCATCCCATTCCAGTGGGAATCCAGTGGGATTCCTGGTACGCAGAAGATGTTGAGAAATAGCCTGTTAGGATGACTGAATACATCCTTTGGACCACAGACCCCAGGAATGCTGACAGAGTTTAGGCAAAATTTGACTGTTCACAACTCTGTCCTTCACCCAACATACCTTCCAAAAATAACCACCACAATTTACTGAGTATGGACACATGCCAGGCACTGTGCCAAGCGTGGAGCAACCGTGCATACTCTCCTGTTATTCTCACAACAGTCCTATAGGTTGAGACCCACAGGTCTGAGGGTCAGATATTCCTAGGTTCAAAGCCCAGGCCCTTGACTTATATGTGTGTGTCCCTGCGTAAGTCACTTATCCTTTTTAAGTCTCGATGTCTTCCTCTTGCATGAAGATAAATATCAGTGCTTACCTCCTAGATTTATAAAAACCGAGTGAGATTTAATGAATGGAGAGTGCTTGGTACCTAGTGATTGCTCAGCAAACATTACATGCTATGATTAACTCACTATCACAGGTGACAAGAAGCAAAAGCGAGATTAGACAACCTGCCCAAAGGCGCACAAAGCTGGGATCTGAAACAAGGGTACTGAATCCAAGCCCACTCATCTAACCACGTCTACAAGTTTCCTAACTTCCATCATTGCCAACTGGGGCCAACATTGCAACGGTTAAGAGTGTAACTTGGGGATTCCGAGGCAGGGGTCTGTGGATAGTATTAGGGGTGGGGAGTGGAGGGAATCGCATCCTCCGTTTCACAGCTGTGGAACTGAACCCACCATCTCCTTCAAGGATGAACATAGGCAGCGAGCCAGCAAGGTGGCTTTGAACCAGCAAGAAGCTTTGATGTGTCATCACTAAAAATCACAAACACTTTCATAACTCACTACCGTTGTTACAAATGACTTGAAATCTCGCTTACACTCAACATTTCCTAAAATTACAGAAGCTGTTAGACCAACCACTAAACCTTACTATTGAAAGTATTCAAGAATTACTGACCCCCAGCTTTGTCTTATGTATTTTGATAAATGTCTTTCAACGGAATCAACTTCCTTTATCATCCTTTGTATTTCATTGTATAGATGTTAACACCTTATTCTGAGAAGGAGCCTGCGGGCCTTGCCACGGGCTCCCAGCTAAGAGTCAGGAACCCAGTTCTTACCTCAGATTTGCCACTTTCAAGCTGTGTAACCTGAAGTTGCTTACTCAACCTCTCCAAGCCTGTTTCCTCATCTGAATATTGAAATGGTAAGATTCTAGTTATCCTTATTTCAGAAGGTCCTGGCTTGTTAAACCTTTAGAAGAGTGTTGGCAAATACAGCCCACGGGCCCAATTCAGCCTACCGCCTGTTCCTGTAAATACAGTTTTATTACCGCCAGTTCCTGTAAATGAAGTTTTATAGGCACACATCCAGATCCATTCATTTCCCTGTCATCTACCTTCACACAACAACCACAGAGTTTAGTGGTTGTGACAGAGACTGTATGGCCTACAAAGCCTGAACTATTTCTTATCAGGCCCTCTACAGAAACAGTTCACCGATCATTCCCTCAGGATAATAGCTGACACATGGTAAACCCTCAATAAACACTAATCCAGACCATCTTCATAGGCCATCAGCCTCATTTTTGCCGTATCTTTCATCACCTTTACAATTAGTTTACTTTTTACTTTAAACTGACTCTTCTTAAAACCTAAGTTTATTTCAAAAGGAAAAATTACATCTCCATCAAACTCACAGTTTTGATGTATATTTTAGTAACAGACATTGAAGTTAATTTATGATTATTAAAATGTTTAAATGCTTCAATTCCCTTAGGAAAATGCTGCTCCACTTTCAACCGTCTCTGAAAAACTCTAAACCTCACCTTCCTGATTCCCTGTGATTCTGTGTCTCAGAGGCCTTGCTTTGCTCTTACATAGCCAACCTTATTTTGTGAAAATTACCTGCTTCGTTTTTGTCTCCTCTGGACCATAAGCTCCTTGAGGGAAGACACAGTCTTTCATCTCAGAACCCAGTGTCTCCTGGTACACAGTAATTATTCATGGGTATTTATGAAGCCAAACTACTGGGACTCCTCAGTACCCCTCATTTCTTTGTGTGTGTGTGTGTGTGTGTGTGTTGTGTAGCCTTTTGTTAGCAACTAAAATAGAAGGTATTTGTTGTACAACATGGGTAGTAATTGAATATAACTGGATATTTTTATATTCTAATACAGATCATTTATAAATGCAATATCTATATTAAAAAGCTTCCTCCTTTTGTGTATAACTTGCAAATTTATTCTGAAAGCAGAGCATATGTGTGCAAGTCTGCAAAGAGTGCAAATTTAGGATATGGTAAATACTTCACAAGTTACTTTCAAAAAACTGACTGCCGCAACTGTGCCTTTACAATACCTTTTTTTTTTTTGATCAAAATATTTTTAGACCAGCCTTCCTCGGACTGCTTTTAACTACAAAGCATTTTTTTTACAGAGTTGAAATTGAGGAAGGACTATACCTACTAGAAAAGAAGAAAGTTCTATTCATTTGAGGTTTCAGAATCCCCCCAAACCAGGTCCGGTATCTTGGTAAGGCTTAGACCAGGACCCTGGACAGAGTGTGTGTGCAGGTGGCATTCCTGAGAGTTCAGAGCTGCAGTGGGCTGGGAGAGCTCCAGCTGCACAGCCCACTGAACTGTCTTGCCAGTTTCTACACTGGCTGGTCTGAGCATCTTTTATTTCTTAGAACTTATAAAGTGTTAGTTTCTCAGTCATGTCCAACTCTTTATGACCCCATGGACTGTAGTCCACCAGGCTCCTCTCTCCACAGGCTTCTCCAGACAAGAATACTGGATTGGGTTACCTTTCCCTTCTCCAAGGGATCTGCCCAACCCCGGGATCAAACCCAGGTCTCCTGCATAGCAGATGGATTCTTTACTATCTGAGTTACCATAAGAATATGAATTATAAGGCATTTCATTTGAACTCTGGAGAAGTAAGACAGAAAATCTAGGTCCCAGGAAGTTTTCAGGGGGGAAATGAAGAAAGGCCAGAATGAGGCTCAATTCCATTCAACTTGACAAGCACCAAGTTGAATGCCCTGCACTTCCCCCACTCCCAGGATGCCAAGAAAGCCTCACCAGGCGGTCCTTCTTGTCTTCTAAGAGGCATTTCATGGCGGTGTGGAACTGCTGAACGTCTGTTCCCCTCAGGTCCTCCAGCAGCTTCTGGGGATGGTACAAACGCTGCTCCAGGAGGTTTTCCATGGCTGCCTGGACACGGAATGCTGGGTGAGTCAGTGAGGACAGGACAGGAGCACACGGCCAGCACCCAGCCAAGCCACCTAATTCCCTGCAGGGACCGCAAGCTGGCAGCCTGCACGCATTTGGCTGAGTTGACTCCAAAATTTTTAATGAGCTGCCAACATTTAAAATTCAGGAAATTCCTCACAAAAATCCACAAAGATGTGGTAGTGCTGGACACATATCCCCTTCTGGATAATAATCAACAGGCCAAGGGGCAGTCGTTCACTGTAATTACTCTTCCTGATCACCACCTTCCAGCCATAGCTGCCTGGTCCCTGCAGGCAATTGAGGTTTCAAGTCCAGAGCAGCTGACCTCTATCCAGATATTTTACTATGCCCAGATGGTCACTGCTCAAACCCTCTGCCATGCTCCAAACCCTCTGCTTAGGAGCAACATTCAGGCAGCATGAACTGGCTATGGCATTCCCTCCAGGGTATGGAGCAGAGGCCAGCAGTTTATCCTAGAGGAGATTTCCTCTGCTATCTGGGGAGCTATTTTCTAAATCTTCCTTAAATAAAAATGCTCTAGAAAGGCAGCAAAGCATTATGGACAAAAGGTAAGCTCTAGAACCAGACAGTTCAGGACATGGAACAACAGACTGGCTCCGAATAGGAAAAGGAGTACATCAAGGCTGTATATTGTCACCCTGCTTATTTAACTTATATGCAGAGTACATCATGAGAAATGCTGGGCTGGAAGAAGCACAAGTGGAATCAAGATTGCCAGGAGAAATATCAATAACCTCAGATATGCAGATGACACCACCTTTATGGCAGAACCAGACAACCCATGCACAAATCCCCACCTTGCCACTTACTAGTTGTGCAGCCTCACACAAGTTCCTTAACTAGGATTGCTAGATAAAATACAGGATGCCTGGCTACATTTGAATTAAAGATAAACAACTAATAATTTTTAGCATAAGTATATCCCAAATATTGCCTGGGACATACTTATACTAAAAAATGTATTTGTTATTAATCTGCAAGTCAAATTTAACTGAGATTCCTGGGTTTTGACAAATGGGCAACAGTATCTCCAGGTCTCAGTTTTCTCAGCTGAAAAGTAGGGACAAGAGTCAAACTTACTATGTAAGTAAGGATTAATCCTATATCACAAGGAGTAAATGAGTACGTAAAGTGTTCTCAATCAGTGCCAGCCATTATCCTCTGTTTTGAATGAGTTGAAGAATTGTTTACTCAATGTCTCTCCCTCTAGAATGAAAGGCCCACATGGGTGGTAAGGTGACTGCCTGTTCTGAGTCTCCAGTGTCTACAACTGTGCCTGGCAGAGACTAGAGGCTGGATGAGTAGGTACTGAATGAATAAATGAATATACAAACAGGAAAGAGAGGGAGTATAGCTCAAATCAGGTTAAAATATACACATTTCATGAGGAGCCCCACTGCTAGAGAGAAAAGGGCAAGCACCACTTCTTTATAGATTACACAGACTGATGACGAAGAAAGCAGATGCCGTGAGGCCACCAGCCACCTCCATCTAGTGGCTGTAAGTGGTTAACAACCAGCAATCTCCGCGTAGCTCTCACACAAATGCTCATCTTCACCATGAAGTCAGTAAAAGTTGAAACAACAAAGGCATATGTCGGAACTTCATTCATAAGTGATATGACCTCTTTGCTGAATCAGGTAACAGTCTTTGAATTCTGAAAGAATGTTCTTTCAGTTTTCTGTGCTCTTCACAGAGCACAACATTGCACCCTGTCTACTATCACGCTAATGAGGTAGAGGCTGGCCAGCTCACTGCAGTTCCTACCATGCCCTATTGTTCCCTAATATAAATATCCATTGCCATCTATTTACACACTTGCGCTACTGTTTTTCTTATGGTCGAATTTAAAGGGAAGAAAAATATTTCCTGGACCTGCAATTGAGAGACTGATAATTATACCCAAAGATCCACTCTCTCGTAATTCCTTTTAGCAACAGAAGCCCACAAGTTTTATCTGGGTACATGGCCTCTCATCTTACTCCTTTGCAGTAAGATGTGACTGTGGACTGTGAGCCAATGAAATGTGAGCAGAAGAAAGTATGCAACTTGCGGGTCACATCCTTAAAAAGAGGCTGTTGACCCTTCACTTCCTCTTTCCCACAGCGCCCTCTCTGGGTTGGAGAATGGATATGTTATTTCAGCCACACAAGCAGCAACTCCCTAGATGATGACAAAGCAACAAGACAGAAGGAACTTGCCACCCCGATGGCCTTTTGCGGTAGCATTGCCTCTCCTCTCTGGACTTCCCACCTGGCCCTGGACTATTACATATAATATAAATAAGCTAAATTGTTTCAGTTCAGTTCAGTTCAGTCACTCAGTCGTGTCCAACTCTTTGTGACCCCATGAAGCACAGCACGCCAGGCCTCCCTGTCCATCACCAACTCCCAGAGTTCACTCAGACTCATGTCCATCGAGTCGGTAATGCCATCCAGCCATCTCATCCTCTGTCATCCCCTTCTCTTCCTGCTCCCAATCCCTCCCAGCATCAGCGTCTTTTCCAATGAGTCAACTCTTCGCATGAGGTGGCCAAAGTACTGGAGTTTCAGCTTCAGTATGACTCCTTCCAATGAACACCCAGGGCTGATCTCCTTCAGAATGGACTGGTTGGATCTCCTTGCAGTCCAAGGAACTCTCAAGAGTCTTCTCCAACACCACAGTTCAAAAGCATCAATTCTTCGGTGCTCAGCTTTCTTCACAGTCCAACTCTCACATCCATACATGACCACTGGAAAAACCATGCCTTGACTAGACGGACCTTTGTTGGCAAAGTAATGTCTCTGCTTTCTAATATGCTCTCTTGGTTGGCCATAACTTTCCTTCCAAGGAGTAAGTGTCTTTTAATTTCATGGCTGAGCTGCTGTAATTTGAGGGGGCTTTGCTGAGATACAGAAGCTCAGCCTATACCCTATACAGACACCATATCGCCATCAAAAGTAGAAAAACGAAAGACAAAAGAGCTTATAGCACATTTCCAAAACAACTGGACAGAACAAGTTTCTTTGAGGAAGTGAAGACTAGCTCTCCGCCAGTTCTCCAGCTCACCTGGCTCCTGCGTTTGCAATCCCTATGCACTGAGAGGGAAACACAGGGGTGGGTCTCAGATACACACCTTCAGGCTGGGGATGGTGAAGGCAACGTGCCGTGAGTTCAGATAGGCCAGGACTCTGTGGGACAGGTCTGCCGTCCACACGTGGGAGCTTCAGTCAAAGACAGACAGAGAAGGTCATGATGACAGGCTCCGCTAGGATGGGTAGTCCCCCTGCTAGCTGAGAGCTCAGGCAACCAAAGTTCAGAGAGGACAGTGGGAGTGGGCCAGGATGCTAGGAATTCTGCACTTGGAGGAAGGCGATGTGTTGCCCTGGCACAGTGTAGGGGAGTTTCCAGTATTAGGAACCCACCCAAACACCAGTCTCTCAAAGACAATAATCAGCTTCAGAGCTGTGTGCTATATTCTAAATCCTGTAACAATCCACTCAGATTAACAATCCAAACAGATGGACTTGGACGGATGTCCCTCCTCCAGGGGATCTTCCCAACCCAGGGATCAAACCCAGGTCTTCCTCACTGCAGGTGGATTCTTTACCAGCTGAGCCACCAGGGAAGCCCCCTGACTATATTAAATTTACAAAACAAATGCTGTGTATACCATGAGAGGCTGGAATAGCATAGTTAAGACTGTTGGCTTAAAACCTGGATTTGAATCCTGGCTCTACCACTCAACTGTGTGGACTCAGGCAATTTACTGAGTTTTCCTGTGCCCAGTTTCCCTTTCTATGTAACATAGCTGCTGCTAAGTCGGTTCAGTCGTGGCCAACTCTGTGTGATCCCATAGATGGAAGCCAACCAGGCTCCCCCGTCTCTGGGATTCTCCAGGCAAGAACACTGGAGTGGGTTGCCATTTCCTTCTCCAATGCATGAAAGTGAAAAGTGAAAGTGAAGTCGCTCAGCCATGTCCAACTCTTAGCAACCCCATGGACTGCAGCCTACCAGGAGTGAGGTGCCATTGCCTTCTCCAATGTAATATAGCTAATTGTGAGAATTAAATCTGTCCACACATGTAAAGTGCTAAAACATTGCCAAACACACAGAAAACGCACACCTTCATTCATAACAGCCAAAAATTGAAAACAACTCAGATGTCCAACAACAGGTGAAATGTTCAACAGGTGTTAATACCCATTCAATGGAATGCCACTCACTCAGAAAAGGGGAATGAGTGGGACTTTTGCTTCCAGCTGTTATGGAGTAGCTGGCAGTGGATAAATTCTCCTGCCTTAAACAATTAGAAGGCCTTTTATAATCATGTTCTCGTTATAGACAGATAGGTGCTGCTAGATAGATGGATAGTTAGAGACAGATAAAAAATTTTAGCCTGCAAGAATATATTCAACACTGTCCACTGGAGTTACCTTAGGGAGAAGAGTGCTTATGGGGATCTTTCACTTTAATATGATTGAGTGCTCCTGTCATGGGGCCCCAAGTCTCCCATCTGTCCTTCATAGTACTTGTTATATTAGAATTATCTGCTAATATTTACCTTGCCACCACACTATGCAGTGTCCTGCTCCACAGCGTGGCATCTAACAGCACTTAAAGGGACAGAGAGGGACTTTCCTGGTGGTCCAGTGGTTAAGACTCCCATCGCAGGTGGCACCAGTTCGATTCCTGGTCAGGGAACTAAGATCCCACATGCCACATGGTGTGGCCAAATAAAATAAAATGATAGAGTATTCTAAAAAATAAAGTTGACAGCGCGCCCTGGGGCCAGGCTGCTAGATACACTCCGAGCTTCATCACTTCCCAGTTGAGGGAATCAACCTTAAATCACCTCGTTAGGCCTCAGTTTCATTATTCTATCCAATGAGATAACAAAAGGACATCCCTGGGTGGGAGGAGGCTGAGGTTTGTGAGGATTATGTGTGTATTCCATGCATAAAGCACTTAGAATAGTACCTGCTACATAGTAAGCAGTAAATGTTAGCTCTTGTGTTACAGCAGAGGGGGCCAAAACTGTATGGAACAAATGTATCTATTCTAAAATACTTGTGCATTGGATAAATTTTGGATAAACTGGATAAACGAGTATATAGTACTTTTTATAGTTAAGGGATTTCCATTAAGAAAATCTATTCCATTCCTCCCTCTCCCCTTTAGGATGAGTTACCTTTGAAACTGTACGAGATCCAGCAATGCTACAATGGAAATAAAATGAAAAGACAACTTAAAAAGGAATCATTTCAGAGAGATCACAGGCACCTCCTGTTTGAAATTCTTAGACGCAACAAGCAGGGACAGTGGGAATGTTACCATTCAGGTAGCTTCCATCTATTATTTCTTCCTAAAAGGCAAAGAGATAACATCAAGTATAACGTCCACGAGTTGGCAGTTTCAGCAGAGGGAATGTTGTTTAGAAGAAAATGGAATACTCACCGCCATCTTTTGCAACAATGGGTGCAAAGCTGCAACAAAGCCATTGAATGTATAAACAGAATTGAATGGGATGACCTTCAAAAATACAGATGTGTTAAGAAAAGAGCCCCCAGAAAAGGTTACTCACGATGGAAATTTTTATTATACTTGTGCCAGTGTGAGGAAATCTTGGTTTGAGAAACCCTTTTAGAATAACCCTGAAAATTCTACACATACAGGGCACACAGGCAAGCACACATCCCAGAACACTCTGTAGCACCATATACCTGAACTGACCTAACCCCACTCTATCCCCTCAGATGTGTGGAAACCGTGACAGATGACTCCTCCCTCGGGACTTACCCTGCCGGGGGTCTGGAACACTATAACTTGCCCTCCAAGGCTCAGGAAAAGGAACAGCCAAAGAGAGCATCTCCGAGGTTCCTGAGACATTCTCCTGCAGTTAATTCAAGCACAGACATGATTTAGGGTTGTATGTTTTAGACATATTTAAGAATAATCAGAAGATAAGGGAAAAACAGATAGACCCAGAATCCCTTAAAGATTTTTTTTTTAATTCCATCCACCTTGCTCCATCTAAACTTCTTTGCTGGTGTAAATCACAGTCATCTCTATCCTCAGTTATAATGGCCTGTTTATATTCTTACAACCACCTCTCATTCCCCTCAATTGAACAAAGAGAAGTGGTTAAAAGCATGGACTCTGTTATAGCTGACAAGGGACTTACATCTAGAAAATAAAAAGAACTCTTACAGTTCAGTAGGTAGAAGATGAACAAGCCAACGGGGGAAAAATATGAACCTAAACTTCATTTTTAAAAAATACAAATGGCCAGTAAGCATCTAAAGGACTGTCAGTGTCATTCAATCCAGTTCAGTCGCTCAGTTGTGTCCAGCTCTTTGCAACCCCATGGACTGCAGCACGCCAGGCAAATATTAGTTTTCAAGAACATGCTGTTGATAACTAATGAGATACTGCAAGTGAGCCAGACCCTGTGGAGCCTTCCCAGAACAGACGCCCCTCCCCGCCAACCATGTCCTTTGCCTGCCTCTTGTGTAAAGAAAGACTTCAGCTTCCTAGGCCGTCCCCAAGTTCCAAAGAGGAAATTCAGAGAAGTGAGAAAATGCAGAAAGGAAGGGAAACAGTCAAGCAAGACAAAATAATAGTACTTTAGCCATTAAACAGTGTCAAGAACCTCTAGTTTCTTTTCAGTTTCTCCTCAAGGACTGAAGATAATATTCTGAGCCACGTCGTCTGAGCTGTTTTGTAGATACTAAAGCCCCCAACAGGTGGAGGAAGTTAACTGTATTCTGTCCCTGCCTCTGTACATCCTCAGTCACTTCAGTCATGTCCGACTCTTTGTGACCCCATGGATTGTAGTCGGCCAAGCTCCTTTTCCATGGGATTTCCCAGGCAAGAATATTGGAGCAGATTGCCACGCCTTCCTCCAGGGGATCTTCCCTACCCAGGGATCGAACCCAGGTCTCCTGTGTCTTCTGCATCACAGGTAGTTTGTTTACCGCTGAGCCCCCGGGGAAGCCAGTATGCTGCCCACAAGCACATAAACACCAGACCAGTTGGAACCAGATGGTCACTCCTGATTATCTCACCAGCAACCAATCAGAAGAATGTCCAGGAGCTGATCACCCCAAGTCCCTCCCCTTCCTTCACCCTGTCTTTAAAAACCTTTCCTTGAAAAGACTTTGAGGAGTTGGAGGAGCCTTTTAGCACCGGTTGCCCTGGACTCTATGGTTTGCGCCCTGCAATAAACACAACACTTTCCTTCACCACAACCTGGTGTCTGTAGCTTGGCTTTACCATGTGCAGGCAAGTGGACCCAAATTTGGTGTGGTAACAATTTCGTTACATATGCACTAGAATGGCTAAAAGTTGAAAAGATTAACAATACTAAGTGTTGACAATAATGTGGAGCAGTGTGAATTCATACATTGCTGATACAGCCACTTTGGAGAACTGTTTGGCAGTGTCTTATAAAGTTAAATATACAGTACTCTACAATCTAGGAATTATACCCCTAGGTATTTACCCAAGAGAAATTGAAACATATGTCCATACAAACATTTGTAGAGTTCCATTCCAAAAATTAGAAACAACTCAAATGTTCAACAATAGATGAAAGGTTAAACAAATATGGTATATCCATTCAATGGAACACCACTCATCAATAAATAAGGAATGAGTTGGACTTTTGCTTCCAGCTATGATGGAGTAAATGGCAGTAGATAAATTTCCTTGCCTTAAACAATTAGAAAACAAATGAAACAAAGGTTTTCAGACATCGGACAACAGGTAGAACAAGACTGAGACCCCTGAGAGAAGGGAAACTGTGAGAAAATAGAAAATATTTATTGGTTTCTGCCCCCAGTTCATGGAACAGGGCCAGTAAATCCCTTGTAATTCCTAAATGATAAGAGCACATGGAGCATCTCTTGTTCTAGTACTTCGTTTTTGATCCATCCCTGATACAGGGCGCCTAAGTCCTTGCAAATTCTTAAGTGATAAGAGAACTAGGAGTGGTGCAGCCACTCTGGAGAAGAGTGTGGAGGGTCCTTAAAAACAAATAGAGCTACCATAGATGACTATAAGGACCTACTGTATAGCACAGGGAACACAACTTGTGGGCATGTACTCACAGAAAACCAAAACAGGAAAAGATAACATGCATCCCA
The DNA here is from genome assembly GCA_006408695.1 of Aepyceros melampus. Taxonomy (NCBI): domain Eukaryota; kingdom Metazoa; phylum Chordata; class Mammalia; order Artiodactyla; family Bovidae; genus Aepyceros; species Aepyceros melampus. Next base: position 86,658 of record SJXQ01003552.1, read on the forward strand.
CTGTTCATTGTAGCACTATTTACATTCCCTGCAGGACATGGAAGCAACCTAAGTCTCCGTCAATAGATGAATGGATAAAGAGGATGTGGTACATACATATAATGGAAAATTACTCAGCCATAAACAAAAAGAATGAAATAATGCCATTAGCAACAACATGGATTGACCTAGAGACTGTTATACTGAGTGAAGTAAGACAGACAAATATCACATGATTTCATTTACATGTGGAATCTTAAAAAAAAAAAAACTACAAAAGAACTTATCTAGAAAACAGAAGCAGAGTTACAGGTATAGAAAACAAACGTATGGTTATGGGACAGGGGAGCGGGAGGGGTAAATTGGAAAAATGGGATTGCCATGTACACACTACTATGTATAAGATAAATACTAATAAGGACCCATTATATAGCACAGGGAACTCTACTCAATACTCTGTAATGATGTATACAGGAAAAGAATCCGAAAGAGAGAAGATAAGGGCTTCCCTGGTACCTACTTCACAGCATCATATGAGGATAAAATTAGTTAATGAAGTAAATCACTTAGAACACTGCTTGGCATGAAGAAAGCCCCATATATGGGTTTAGGAAATAAACAAGCCAAACTCATGTTTTCAAAACTCAAATAATGGGAAAGTGTGGAGAAAGAATGTTCCAGAAAAAGGGAATTAGAAGTGCAAAGGCTGTGACGTTAGGAATGCAACTGATATGTTCAAAAAATCACACAAAGATGACAGCAGTAGGTGAGTTAGGTCATTGTAAGTACCTTGACTCCTACTTGCAGGGAGATGGGAGCCATTGAGGGATACCAGAATGAGAGCGGGCTTCACAGGTGGTTCAGCAGAAAAGAATCGGCCTGCAATGCAGGAGACGCAGGAGACCTGGGTTCGATCCCTGGGTTGGGAAGATCCCCTGGAGAAAGAAATGGCAACCCACTCCAGTATACTTGCCAGGAAAAGCCCATGGGCAGACGAGCCTGGTGGGTTATAGTCCATGGGGTCATAAAGGGTCAGACATGATTGAAGTGCCTGAGCACAGCACAGCCTGAGTGGGAAAGCCACACTCTGACTTTTAAAACACTAGCTCCATTACCCCAATTGCTTGTTGAGAATACTCTAAACAAGGGCAACAGGCAAAGCAAGGAGTCCAGTAACAGATGAATAGTGATGACTTAGTCACAGATGGCAGTGAGGGTGGCAAGAGGTGGTTGGGGACATTTTGAAGGGTTGTTGTTGTTCAATCACTCAGTCACATCTAACTCTTTGTGACCCCATGGACTGCAGCACACCAGACTTCCCTGTCCTTCACCATCTCCCGGAGCTTGCTCAAACTCATGTCCATTGAGTCAGCAATGCCATCCAACCATCCTATCCTCTATCGTCCCCTTCTCCTGCCTTCAATCTTGCCCAGCATCAGGGTCTTCTCTAATGAGTCAGCTCTTGGCATCAGGTGGCCAAAATACTGGAGCTTCAGCTTCTGCATCAGTCCTTCCAATTAATATTCAGGATCAATTTCCTTTAGGATTGACTGGTTTGAGCTCCTTGCAGTCCAAGGGACTCTTAAGTGTCTTCTCCAACACCACGGTTCAAAAGCATCAATTCTTTGACACTTGGACTTCTTTATGGTCCAACTCTCACATCCATATGTGACTACTAGGAAAACCATAGCTTTGACTATACAGACCTTTGTAGGCAAAGTGATGCCTCTGCTTTTTAATATGCTATCTAGGTTTGTTATAAGGAGTTATAAGACATTTCACAGTTGAAGTCACATCTGCAGTGATTTTGGAGCCCAAGAAAATAAAGCCTGTCACTGTTTCCATTGTTTCTCCATCTATTTGCCATTAAGTGATGGGCTCAGATGTCATGATCTTCATATTTTGTATGTTGAGTTTTAAGCCAGCTTTTTCACTCTCCTCTTTCACCTTCATCAAGAGGCTCTTTAATTCCTCTTCGCTTTCCGCCATAAGAGTGGTGGCATCTGCATATCTGAGGTTGCTGATTTTTTGAAGGGTAGAGCCAATAAACTGAATGTGAGGAAAAAAAGACAAGTCACAGACACCTCCAAGGATTTGGGCCTGAGCATCTAGAGAGATGAGAAATAGGAAAAAAAAAAAACACAGGAGTTGCAGATTTGAGGAAGATGCCCAGGAGATGTGGACAAGCTAAGCTTGAGATGACCATAAAATACCCAAGAGGACAAAGCAACTAGGCAGTCTGGCGTTTGAGTCTGCAGTTAGAGCAGGACTCAGACTAGAGCTATCTATACAGAGCAGCCAGCAGATACTTGAACCCAGGTCACTGGATGAGTTCACCAAGAAAATGAGCATAAGGGAGAACGTGGGTGAGCTTTAAGGACTGAGACCCAGGCGTTCCTTTGTTAAAATGTTAGGTAGACCAGGTGCAATCAGCAAGCTCAAGACTGTAGGAAACTCCCCAGGATCAATGACCTAGTTTCTTCAGCAAATACACTGCAAAGAGAGAGACAGACATAGACACAGACACAGACACACACACACACACACACACACACACACAGAGGAAGGAACTAGGAACTTTAAAAACTTGGGAGCTATAACAATTATTCATAGCATATAGACTTTCTTTGGATCCTGCTGCTAAGTCGCTTCAGTCGTGTCCGACTCTGTGCAACCCCATACACGGCAGCCCACCAGGCTTCCCCGTCCCTGGGATTCTCCAGGCAAGAACACTGGAGTAGGTTGCCATTTCCTTCTCCAATGCATGAAAGTGAAAAGTGAAAGTGAAGTTGCTCAGTCATGTCTGACTCTTCGCATCCCATGGACTGCAGCCTACCAGGCTCCTCCGTCCATGGGATTTTCCAGGCAAGAGTACTGGAGTGGGGTGCCATTGCCTTCTCCTCTTTGGATCCTAATAGAAGCAAACCATGAAAAATTATGGGGCAATTGTGGAAACTTGCTCCCTGTCTGGATATTTGAACATTTTAAAGAATTACTGTTAATGTTTTGATAACAGAAATGTGGCTACATTTTTAAAGTAGTACTTATCTTTTAAAGGAGGGATGTTGGTTCACAATCTGGCCCCCATACAGGTAGGGTAAAGAGAGACTGGAGAAAGAAGCAGCCCCTCCAGACTGGTAGATGGCAGGTGTACTAAGCAAGGACACTTACAATGCTTGTCTTTTTTTCTTGTTGCTGTTATATTTTTTTAAATAATTTTTATTTCTTTATTTTTTATTGTGCTGGGTCTTCATTGCTGCCTGGGCTTTTCTTTAGTTGCCATTATCAGGTACTACTCTTCCTTCCAGTATTCCAGCTTCTCATTGGGATGGCTTCTCTTCTTGCAGAGTACTGGCTCTGCAGGCTTCAGTAGTTGCTGCTCAAGGGCTCAATAGTTTTGGTTTCCAGGCACTAGAGCACAAATTCAATAGTGTGGCTTACCTGTTTCATGGCATGTGGGATCTTCCCAGACCAGGGATTGAACCCACATCCCTTACACTGGCAGGTGGATTCTTTACCACTGAGCCACCAGGGAAGCCCGTTGTTAAATGTTTTATGAGGATTTGGTTTTGTTTTGTTAATTTTTTATTTTCTATTGTATAGTTGACTTATAACTGTCAGGTTGGTTCTTCTTCCATATTATTGTCTTCTCATGCATGCATGCTAAGTCGCTTCAGTCATGTCTGACTCTGTGCGACCCTATGGACAGCAGCCCACCAGGCTGTCCATGGGATTCTCTAGGCAAGAATACTGGAGTGGGTTGCCATTTCCTTCTCCCATGTGTTGTCATAGCAAAGGGTTGAAAAGACAGACCAGTTACACCTCAAACAGGCAAGATTACTGGGCATGCTGTAAGCAGTACAATCTCCAGGCATAAGAGCGGACCAACACCTGCCCCGCCTTGGAGTGACCCTGTACTAGTTTGGCTCCCCTCTTTCATATCCCTTGTTCCTGCCCCTGAGCAGGTTCCTGGGCTCTGATTGGCTATGCTCTCTGCAAATAGAGATATTGTACTGTTCCTGGGGTCTGATTGGTTACGTGCAAGACCAATCAGAGAAAAGGGTGTGTTTTCCCACCTGAGGTTCTTAGTCCCTTGTGAAGTTTCCCCCTTTTGTTTTTTTCTAGCAGCTGCTTCCTCTGACTGCCATCTTGGACCCTGTTTCCCTATTCTAACTACCTAGCAAAATGTGTTAGTTTCAGGTGTACAGCAGAATAATTCAGTTATACATATATGTATATCCATTCTTTTTCAGATTCTCTTCTCATAAATGTTATTACAGAATACTGAGTAGAGTTCCCCGTGCTATACAGTAGGCTTGTCTTGAGAGGCCCCAAGATGAGTAGATCTCTATCCTCACCTCCCCAGAATCTGGAAAGTTTACATAGAGGACTTAACAGATCTCGGTCAAGTCCAGGTGGTCTCAGCAATACATTGCTCTCTCAAGGTTCAGTTCAGTTCCGTCGCTCAGTCGTGTCCGACTCTTTGCGGATTTGGTTTTGTTTGAATTGCAGCACGCCAGGCCTCCCTGTCCATCACCAACTCCCGGAGTTCACACAAACTCATGTCCATCGAGTCAGTGATGCCATCCAGCCATCCCATCCTCTGCCCCCATCCCTCCCAGCATCAGAGTCTTTTCCAATGAGTCAACTCTTCGCATGAGGTGGCCAAAGTACTGGAGTCTCCGCTTTAGCATCATTCCTTCCAAAGAACACCCACCACCAATCTCCTTTAGGATGGACTGGTTGGATCTCCTTGCAGTCCAAGGGACTCTCAAGAGTCTTCTCCAACACCACAGTTCAAAAGTATCAACTCTTCAGCACTCAGCTTTCTTCACAGTCCAACTCTCACATCCATACATACCACTGGAAAAACCATAGCCTTGACTCAACGGACCTTTGTTGGCAAAGTAATGTCTCTGCTTTTCAGTATGCTCTCTAGGTTGGTCATAACTTTCCTTCCAAGCAGTAAGCATCTTTTAATTTCATGGCTGCAGTCATCATCTGCAGTGATTTTGGAGCCCCCAAAAATAAAGTCTGACACTGTTTCCATTGTTTCCCCATCTATTTTCCACGAAGTGATGGGACCACATGCCATGATCTTCATTTTCTGCATGTTGAGCTTTAAGCCAACGTTTTCACTCTCCTCTTTCACTTTCATGAAGAGGCTTTTTAGTTCCTCTTCACTTTCTGCCATAAGGGTGGTGTCATCTGCATATCTGAGGTTACTGATATTTCTTCTGGCAATCTTGATTCCAGCTTGTGCTTCTTCCAGCCCAGCATTTCTCATGATGTACTCTGCATATAAGTTACATAAGCAGGGTGACAATATACAGCCTTGACATACTCCTTTTCCTATTTGGAACCAGTCTGTTGTTCCATGTTCAGGTCTAACTGTTGCTTCCTCACCTGCATATAGGTTTCTCAAGAGGTTAGGTCCCTGAAAAAATGCTCCCCTAGTGGGAACAGTGGGCAGAACATACATTCCAAGGATGGGGGAGGGGTGAGGAGGCTCTGATTGCTCTGGTCCAGCTTGAGGGTCAGTGGTAGTCACCTCCTCTCCATGACCTCCTTCAAGGGGTTAGCTAAGTACAACCCAAGGGCCAAATTCACAGGTTACCTGGTCTTGCATGGCTCATGAGATAAATTGTTTTTATGTTTTTAAACATTTTCAAAAAATCAAAAGAACAATATGTCTGGACACATGAAAATTTCATGTATGCAATTTAAATATTAGTGTCCATAAATACAATTGTATTAGAAGACGACCACTCCACTCACTTAAGTATCATCTATGGCTGCCTTCCTGCCTCTTGAGAAACCTATATGCAGGTCAGGAAGCAACAGTTAGAATTGGACATGGAACAATAGACTGGTTCCAAATAGGAAAAGGAGTACGTCAAGGCTGTATATTGTCACCTTGCTTATTTAACTTCTATGCAGAGTACATCATGAGAAACGCTGAGCTGGAAGAAGCACAAGCTGGAATCAAGATTGCTGAAAGAAATATCAATAACTTCAGATATGCAGATGACACCACCCTTATGGCAGAAAGTGAAGAGGAACTAAAAAGCCTCTTCATGAAAGTGAAAGAGGAGAGTGAAAACGTTGGCTTAAAGCTCAACATGCAGAAAATGAAGATCATGGCATGTGGTCCCATCACTTCGTGGGAAATAGATGGGGAAACAGTAGAAACAGTGTCAGACTTTATTTTTGGGGGCTCCAAAATCACTGCAGATGATGACTGCAGCCATGAAATTAAAAGATGCTTACTGCTTGGAAGGAAAGTTATGACCAACCTAGAGAGCATACTGAAAAGCAGAGACATTACTTTGCCAACAAAGGTCCGTTGAGTCAAGGCTATGGTTTTTCCAGTGATCATGTATGGATGTGAGAGTTGGACTGTGAAGAAAGCTGAGTGCCGAAGAGTTGATACTTTTGAACTGTGGTGTTGGAGAAGACTCTTGAGAGTCCCTTGGACTGCAAGGAGATCCAACCAGTCCATCCTAAAGGAGATCGGTGCTGGGTGTTCTTTGGAAGGAATGATGCTAAAGTGGAGACTCCAGTACTTTGGCCACCTCATGCGAAGAGTTGACTCATTGGAAAAGACTCTGATGCTGGGAGGGATTGGGGGCAGGAGGAGAAGGGGACAACAGAGGATGAGATGGCTGGATGGCACCACCAACTCGATGGACATGAGTCTGGGTGAACTCCGGGAGTTGGTGATGGACAGGGAGGCCTGGCGTGCTGCAATTCATAAGGTCGCAAAGAGTCGGACACGACTGAGCAACTGAACTGAACTGATGGCTGCCTTCACGCTACAATGGCAAAGCTGGGAAGTTGCAACAGAGGCTGTTTGGTCCCACAAAGATGAAAATATTTATTCTCTATTCCTTTACTGAAAAAGTTTGCCAAGCCTGCTCTAGAGCTACATTCTTATATACTTAACAGAAGAAATGTGATGTCTGAGATGGTTTCAACATAATACACGAGGGAGGAAATAAGCATGGAGGAAACAAGTTGAGAACTGAAGCCCATTATAGTCCTGTATCTACCTTTGTATGGGTTCGAAATTTTCCGCATACAAAACATAAATTATTTTTTAAAAGAAAAACAAAATAAAAGGAACTGTGTTTTTATTTTTATAAAAATGTGGAGAGATGTGGAGGAACTGGGAAAGGGTTCTGAAAGGAGTGACCAGAGGGCTGATAGGAAAACAGGTGACTCCTAGGCAGCTCACAACCCATTCCCCAGACGCCACCCTCTCGGGGACTTAAAAGGAGCCCCACAGTGCACGTCTATGGTTTCTTGAGATTACTTTATAGGCGCCCCAGCATCCTCTAATACAGATTTTCCTGCTATTGTCTGGCTTGTTATGCAAATAGATTCTCTATCCCCCCCAAGGGAACTTCCACAGCTGGCTTTGGGAACAGTTATGCTCATTGTACTGCTCAGGGCAAAAACAAACTGAAATTTTGGAAACCTCCAGACACGGAAGGCAGAACATTCCAACAGATTCTGAGTGAACTTGATCTCAAAGCACTTGGTAGACGCCTTCTGCCCCATCGATCCCACCCTGCAGGCAGGGATGTTCAGCTCGCCTAAGAGCTCTTACTGGCTTTGGGACTTTGGGGGAACCTATGGCCCTTTTCCCTCCCTTCTCTTTGGTCAGCTGCCCTGGGGCATTGGCCTCGTTCACAATTCTCCAGTTTCCCAGACAATGAGGCTTCTTGTGCTTATTGCTGCAGTCTCCCTATTAATTCTACAAGGGGTTTACAATTACTGAAATAGAAGCTCCACTTTCTGCTGCACATTAAATCTTCGTTCCAACGAAATCCCAGTCCAAAGCCAGGATGGGATTTGGTTTTAGTTAAAGGTCCCTCAGGTCACTCTCTTTCAGGAGCTTGGCCAAGAGGATTAAAAGGACTGAGCTGGGCAATGGTGATTTGGGGGTCAATAGCTCTCTCCATGCATCCAGCCCCCTCCCCACCCAAAGGCCTGCAGATGGGCAAAAATCAAGCAGGCAAGGACTGCTTTGAAGAAACTCAAAATGAAACCAGTAACAATAACCACAAACCTGAACTGAACGTGGGTTCCTAAAAACCTTGACCATCGAGGTTTCCTGGGACTGAGGGATTCCTCATTAAGACCTGGAAAGTTGCAGGCAAACTGGGATGAGTTGGTCATTCAATGCATGAGAGACATTTTGCAAAGATGCTGGGAGGTTCCCCCATGATGGGGCAACCCATCCCAGACAGAAACCAACAATTCACAATTACATGGAGTTTTACTGTCTGCAAAGCAGTGCCATTTAAAGTTCGTATCATGGATACAAAGATACAGGTCTACAGATACTAACCTGGAGATTTTCTACTGAAAGCAAAAAAATAACCCCACAAGACCATTTTCATTAGTATTAATGCAAAGTGGTCTAACTTGTCTGGTTTGTAGGCTACCAGGCTATCTGAACTGGATTTGGATTTCATTTCGGACTGTGGTATTGGAACAGCCCCATCTCTTGAGTTCTACTCAAGGGAATGTGTGCTTTTCTCTCAGACTAGAGGCATCAGGCCTGAGTGCTGCTCCCAGCTCTGTCCCTAACAGTGAGACTCTGGCCTGTCATTCTCCTCCCTGTCTTTGAGTATCAGGAGAGCAAAATGGAAGGCTTGGATTCTGTGATAGAAGGAGAGAGAGGAGGATTCTGTCTCACTGGGCCAATACATTTGCTCCGTCCACCAGCCCTGAAGGTTTCCTTGGTCTCACAGGTGAGTTCAGCAGACACACAGAACTCAACCAATGAGCAAATGGCAGAAGGGGGGCCCAGACTCAGGGCCACCTGGCTCTCTAGGAATCATAATTGTAGCGACCACTGAATGAGCGAGAATGAAGCCCGCACCCCTCTACACACGCTGCCTCACTTAGTCCTTGCAGAATCTTTGAGGCAAATATTACTGCAATTTTTATTTCACAGACAAGGAAATGGGTTTTAAAAGGTCGAGTGGCCTGCCGAGGATCACACAACTATTAGGTGGCAGGGCCTAATCATTTAGCTCCCGAGCCCTGAGCTAAATGATTCCAAACACTGAGTAGCTCTGCTCTCCAGCCTCTGCTCAGTGGCCCTGAACCTGAACTCCAGATGGCCAGTGCCACCTCAGGGCTAGAAGCCCCAGTTTTCATTTAGACCACTGATTACTAGCTGTGTGCTCTTCAACAAACTCCTTGACCTCTCTGGGCTTACGTTGCCTTCTTTGTACAAGGCGGATGGCAATAATACCTCACAAAGACAGGGGCTTCCCTGGTGGCTCAGATGGTAAAGAATCTGCCTGCAGTGCAGGAGATGCCGGTTCCATCCCTGGATGGGGAAGAGCCCCAGGACGAGGGCATGGCAACCCGCTTCTGTATTCTTGCCTGGAGAATCCCATGGACAAAGGAGCTTGGCAGGCTTTAGTCCATGGGGTCCCAAAGAGTTGGACATGACTGAAATCCCTAAGCAGGCACAAAAACTGTGTAAATGTTATTTCAAAGTTCATCGGTTTATCCAACGTGTAATGGTTTGCTCTACCTGAATATTCTCATTTCTTGCTCACAATAGCCATGAAATATAATTGGAAAAATATGTAAAGAAATTTCCTTGTATGTAAAATATGTAAAAAAAAAAAAAAAAAACTGACCCCAGCACTGGCACATATAACACTGGACAAATAGTAGCTATTCTTATTGATGCTTCTGTTGTTGCTATTGATATTATCATGACAAAGTCCTTGCCTTCATGGCTGCTCTTATTAAGCGAGTTCGGATCCCTTTCTTAGAAATTTCCTCCCCTCCCCTGCTATGGACGCCCCTTCCCCACGAGCCCTTCAAGTCGCCGAATCTCCCTCTGCCCACTCTCCTTTCCCCCTCTGGCCCCCGCCGCCCTCCTTGTACCTTGCGCCCCTTCTCCAGGCAGCACCCCGCGGCGAGTCCCTGGCCCCCCGCGCACCCCAGCGCCTGAGCAGCGGCCGCCCGCGTCCCCTGCGACGGGCCCCGCGGGGGCCTCGTCCCCGCCGCCCGCGCCTCACCTGCGGTGCCCGGCGCCGCTGCTCCGAGTCCAACGCGGGCGATCCCTGCGGCGGCCGGAGTGGAGACCAGGGCACCGAGCGCCGCGGGGGTCACAGTCCCGCAGCTGCAAGACGCCAACAAAAGCGCGCTCTCTCCCTCGCCCCTCTCCGAAAGAGCGGCGAGGAAAGAGGCTGAAGGGCTCTCCAAACACATCCGCCAATTGCGTGTAGGGACTTTATTTGGATCTGAATTCAAACAAACTATTTTAAAAATGATGGAACAGTTGGAGCAATGTGGTCGCTGGAGGTTTACTGGTTAGTTTTTTTACGTGTGACAACTGCAATATGGCTCTTTTTTTAGAGTCCTTATCTTTTGCAGATAGCTATTAACAAAGCTGAAACATGATGTCTGGGACTTGCTTGGAAATAAGGGGGATCGAGGAGGGGCAGGAATATGGGTGAAACAATCTGGGTCCTGTGTTGATACTAGCTGCCTCCCGAGCAGGGGTTGTTATTATTATCTATTTTCTTCTTTTTCATGTGCTTGGAATTTTCCATAATACAGCGGTTAAAAAACAAACCAAAGAACTGTCAAGATATTCAGACACCTTGGTCAGTAAATGTGACCAAATTTATATAAAGGGGAAAAAAATCCTCAGAAGTAAAAAGAAGTTTGGCACCAAAATATTTAATGCAGCAGCACTGCATATAAATGCAAAAGGGGACCAGGTGGGAAAAGATTCAACTTGGGTCCCCATTAAGGAAATGGTTACATGAACTATACTACATCAACTTCATGGGTTATACAGCTATTTAAATGGGTATGAACAAAGACTGTGTAATAAACACACAAGAAAATAATTTTATATCTAAAAAAGTCAAACATGAAGTCATATGTGTTCATGTAAGGGCTTCCCAGGTGGCTCAGTGAAAAAGAATCCGCCTGCCAATGGAGGAGACACAGATTCCATCCCTGGGTTGGTAGATCCCCTGGAGGAGGAAATGGCAACCCACTCCAGCAGGCTGGCCTGGAAAATTCCATGGACAGAGAAGCCTGGAAGGCTACAGTCCATGGGGTTGCAAAGAGTCGGACACAACTGAGCACACACACATGCCACATATATGCACTTGTATTAAAACAGGAAATACATTGAAGTGTCAAGTGTGCATGGTGGAATTATGCGTAACTATCTTTTCTAAGCTCTATACAGTCAACAAAAAGAAGGACCAGGAGCTGACAGTGGCTCAGATCTTGAAGTCCTTATTGCAAAATTTAGACTTACATTGAAGAAAGTATGGAAAACCACTAGGCCATTCAGGTATGGCCTAAATCAAATCCCTTATAATTATACAGAGTAAGTGACAAATAGATTCAAGGGATTAGATCTGATGGACACAGTGCCTGAACAGCTATGGATAGAAGTTTGTAACATTGTACAGGAGGCAGTGATCACAACCATCCCCAAGGAAAAGAAATGCACAAAGGCAAAATGGTTATCTGAGGAGGGCTTACAAAGAGCTGAGAAAAGAAGAGAAGCAAAAGGCAAAGGAGAAAAGGAAAGACATATCCATCTACATGCAGAGTTTCAAAGAATAGCAAGGAGCGATAAGAAAGCCTTACTCAGTGATCAATACAAAAAAATAGAGGAAAACAATAGAATGGTCAAGACTAAAGATCCCTTCAAGAAAATTAGAGATCCAAGGCAACATTTCATGCAAAGATGGGCACAATAAAGGACAGAAACAGTATGAACCTAATAGAAGTAGAAGATATTAAGAAGAGGTGGCAAGAATACACAGAAGAACTATACAAAAAAAGATCTTAATGACCCAGATAACCATGATGATGTGATAATTCATCTACAGCCAGACATCCTGGAGTGGGAAGTCAAGTGGGCCTTAGGAAGCATCACTCCAAACAAAACTAGTGGAGGTGATGGAATTCCAGCTGAGCTATTTCAAATCCACAGAGATGATGCTGTGAAAGTGCTGCACTCAATATGCCAGCAAATTTGGAAAACTTGGCAGTGCCACAGGACTGGAAAAGGTCAGTTTTCATTCCAATTCCAAAGAAAGGCAATGCCAAAGAATGCTCAAACTACTGCACAATTGCACTCATCTTACATGCTAGCAAAATAATTAATGCTCAAAATTCTCCAAGCCAGGCTTCAACAGTACATGAACCGAGAATTTCCAGATGTTCAAGCTGGATTCAGAAAAGACAGAGGAACCAGAAATCAAATTGCCAACAGAAAAAGCAAGAGAATTCCAGAAAAACATCCACTTTTGCTTCATTGACTATGCTAAAGACTTTGACTGTGTGGATCACAACAAACTGTGGAAAATTCAAGAGATGGGAATACCAGACCACCTTACCTGCCTCCTATGAAACCTGTGTGCAGGTCAGGAAGCAACAGTTAGAACTGGACATGGAACAATGGACTGATTCCAAATCGGGAAAGGATAACATCAAGGCTGTGTATTGAAACCCTGCTTATTTAATTATATGCAGAATACATGATGCGAAATGTCGAGCTGGACAAGCTAGAATCGAGAGAAATATCAATAACCTCAGATATACAGATGACACCATCTTTATGGCAGAAAGCGAAGAGTAATTAAAGAGCCTCTTGATGAAGGTACCTTTTCATACAGTTCATGGGGTTCTCCAGGCAAGAATACTGAAGTGGTTTGCCATTCCCTTCTCCCATCACTTCATGCAAATAGATGGGGAAACAGTGGAAACATTGACAGACTTTATTTTTCGGGGCTCCAAAATCACTGTAGCCATGAAATTAAAAGACACTTACTCCTTGGAAGAAAAGCTATGACCAACATAGACAGCTTATTAAAAAGCAGAGACATTACTCTGCCAACAAAGGTCCATCTAGTCACAGCTATGGTTTTTCCAGCAGTCATGTATGGATGTGAGAGTTGGACCATAAGGAATGCTGAGCATTGAAAAATTGATGCTTTTGAACTGTGGTGTTGGAGAAGCTTCTTGAGAATTACTTGGACTGCAAGGAGATCAAATCAGTCAATACTAAAGGAAATCAGTCCTGAATATTAATTGGAAGGACTGATGCTGAAGCTGAAGCTCCAATACTTTGGCCACCTGATGTGAACAACTGACTCACTGGAAAAGACCCTGATGCTAAGAACAATTGATAGCAGAGACATTACTCTGCCAACAAAGGTCCATCTAGTCACAGCTATGGTTTTTCCAGCAGTCATGTATGGATGTGAGAGTTGGACCATAAGGAATGCTGAGCATTGAAAAATTGATGCTTTTGAACTGTGGTGTTGGAGAAGCTTCTTGAGAATTACTTGGACTGCAAGGAGATCAAATCAGTCAATACTAAAGGAAATCAGTCCTGAATATTAATTGGAAGGACTGATGCTGAAGCTGAAGCTCCAATACTTTGGCCACCTGATGTGAACAACTGACTCACTGGAAAAGACCCTGATGCTAAGAACAATTGAAGGCAGGAGAAGGGGATGACAAAGGATGAGATGGTTGGATGGCATCGCTGACTCAATGGACATGAGTTTGAGCAAGCTCTGGGAGTTGGTGATGGACAGGGAAGCCTGGCATGCTACAGTTCATGGGCTCCACAAAGAGTCGGACACAACTGAGCAACTGAACAACAAATATAATTGTGAACTCTAGAGATTTTCTTGCAATCCTTTACATTTTAATGAAACCCATCTCAATGCCTGAAATTTTTAAAAAACTAAAATGTATAATGCTGACATTACTTTGTTGGTGGCAGAACTACATATACTCTTCAAAAATGACTGACTCTGCTGCTCTGTTGCTCAGTTGATGGTTATTTATATTTATTAATATGTTATTTATAAATAGTTATAATATTTATCAGCATCCTCAAAAACATCCTTTTATTCCTAGGCTCCTGGTTTAATCCTTGAAACAAGAAGCTTACTCTCAAGCACTAGATGATAGAAAATGTCCTCCAACTTTTGTCAATTTTTGATTTAGAAAATAGGTGTCTATGAGTTTCACATGATTCATCTTGGAAGAATAAAGGTATCTTTTATTGTCAAAAATTTTAACGCTAAAAATTTGTAAATGTGTATGCGTGGGTACATACAGGTATGTAAAAAAGTCCAGAAGGGTATATACCAAAATGTTGATAGTGGTCCTCTAAGGGTTATGGTTCAGCTAAAATCTACTTGCATGTTCTTTACACCTGTCTGTATTTTCTACTTTTTCTATAACAAACATGCTACTTATAGTAGCGCTTTATGATCAGTCACAGCCACCTTATAAATAATAAATAATGAAAACAAGATGGCAAAATCAAGTGTAGGGAAAACTATTTTGTTCTGCCGAGTATAAAACGGGCTGCCAACATATTCTCAAACACTTCAACTCTACCATTTGAAAAGCATTGAGGGCTCCAAGTTTAAAAGCAGTGTTCTGCATCTTGGTTCCTGGGTTCCACACACACACACACACACACACACACACACACACACAAAGACAACTTAGAGAACAAACTTACAGTTGCCAGTACACAATGCTCTATATAAAACAGATAACCAACAAAGACCTACTGTATAGTACATGGAACCCAGCTCATTGTTATGTGGCAACCTGAATGGGAGTTTGGGGAGAATGGATACATGCATATGTGTGGCTGAGTCCCTTCACTGTTCACCTGAAACTAACACATTGTTAATCGGCTATCTGTTGGTGCTGTTTAGTCCTAAGTCATGTCTGACTCTTTGTGACCCCATGGACTCCATGGACTGCAGCACACCAGGCTTCCTTGTCCTTCATTATCTCCCAGGTTGCTCAAACTCACGTCCATTGAATCGGTGTACTGGCTATACCTGAATACAAAATAGTTTTTAAAAGTGAAAAAAGATGAAAATATAAAATAAAATCAATGTACTGTGTTGATTCCTGAACAGGATAGAAGAAAATAGCATTGGAACAATTTTTTTATAATTTAATGTCTTCTTTATTTGTATTTGTCATCCTTTAAAGGTTTTCTTCATGCTTCCTTAATTCTTTCATTATCTTTGGCCTGTATTTTCCTTGTAGATCTTTGCAAAGAGTGAGCTATTTGTTTTTTTGCTTAAATCTAAAGTTTTGGTGTGTAATATATTAATTTTGTCTTTAAGTATATACATTTTTTTATAACATACTGTTTATGTAGTTTTGTTTCTGTAGCTTTCTGAGGTGAAATCTGGCAAAATTTTCCCCTGTATTAACTTTCTCCATGGGAGTTTGGTCATCCTTGCGCTGGTTTGTGTGTGTGTGTGTTTATTTTTTCCTTTTTTAATATCTCTGTATACAATTGGATTTCTTTAAATACTTAGGATTTGAGTATGTGTATACATACATAACTGGGCTTTCCTGGCGGCTCAGCAGTAAAGAATCTGCTGGCCAAAGCAAGAGGCATGGGTTCAATCCCTGGGTCAATAAGATACCCTGGAGAAGGAAACAGCAATCTACTGCAGGAATATTGCCTGGGAAACTCTATGGGCCCAGGATCCTGGCAGGTTACAGTCCATGGAGTTGCAAAGAGTTGGATACAACTTACCAACTAAACAACAACAACAACGCTTATACACAGTTGGTATTAATGGTATTAGTATTGTATGTCCCTGTCATTTCTACATGTACATGTAGCATCTGATTAATGCATGGCAAAGGCAGCTGTAATAAATTTACGCATTAAGTGTGTGGTTACAGATAGAGGGATTAAACATTCACTTCAGATTGGCAGTATGTTTTCCCACATGAGAATATATTTTTCTTATTTCCATGATTCTTAATGTTACTTGGAATTCATTCAGAAGTCTCTGGATCTCTGACCATTTCTCTGAACTCCTTCACAGCTCTGTTTGTGGCTCTTCATTTGAAAATGGGCCTGATCAGAAAAAAAAAAGAAAAAGAAAAAAAGAAAATGGGCCTGATCAACCCTTCCTCAGGCTTTAAATAATGGATCGATTTCAATTAACACCTTTGTTATCCCTGGTTCCAACACCAGGTTCTATGGTTCTTTAGAAAAAACCTAACTTGTTTTAAGGTATACTATTTTAATTTTGTCTGATAAATAATTCTTTCTATCTATTGGATTTTGGCCTCATTTTTATTTTATTTTATCTTCTTTCCAATAAATTGTTCACAGATATAGTCAGTTGATAACTTCCCAGAACACTGATATTGCTGAGGATTTATTTATTAGTTCTGTTATTTTTCCTCTTAAATGCATGCATGTAGCTACAGTTGTGTTCAACTCTTTTGTGACGCTATGGACTGTAACCCACAAGGCTGCTCTGTCCATCAGATTCACTAGGCAAGAATACTGGAGTGGGTTGCCATTTCCTCCACTAGGGGATTTTCCTGACCCAGAGATTGAATCTGCATCTTTTATGTCTCCTGCATTGGCAGGTGAGTTCTTTACCACTAGTGTCAGTTGGAATATCTATTGTCAATTTGGTGGGATTTTGAAGAGAGAAATTAACCACTTTGCTTTTGATTACTCCCATTTCTAACTATTATAGAAGCATACCATGCCTTAAAGTAATAGTGCTTAAGCTTCAGCCTGTGTCAGAATCATCTGAGTGTTTGATTTGAAAATGTAGTAGGTGGGGCCTGAGAATCTGCATTGCTACCAAGTTCCCAGGTGATCCCAGTTCTGCTGGCCAGGGAGCCATATTTTGAGCATCACACCTTAAAGTGTCCCTTCAAATAGGTCTCAATTCAGTTCAGCAGCTCATTTGGGTCCCACTCTTTGCGACCCCATGGACTACAGCACATCAGGCCTCCCTGTCTATCGCCAACTCCCAAAGTTCACTCAAACTCATGCCCATTGAATCGGTGAGGCCATCCAACCATCTCATCCTCTGTTGTCCCCTCTTCCTCCCTCATTCAATCTTTCCCAGCATCAGGGTCTTTTCAATGAGTAGTTCTTCGCATCAGGTGGCCAAAGTATTGGAGTTTCAGCTTCAGCATCAGTCATTCCAATGAATTTCAAGACAGATCTCCTTTAGGATAGACTGGCTGGGTCTCCTTGAAGTCCAAGGACTTTCCAAGAGTCTTCTCCAACACCACAGTTCAAAAGCATCAATTCTTTGGCGCTCAGTTTTCTTTATAGTCCAACGCTCACATCCATACATGGCTACTGAAAAAACCATAGCTTTGACTAGAGAAACCTTTATTGTTGAAGCAATGTCTCTGCTTTTTAATATGCTGTCTAGATTGGTCATAACTTTTCTTCCAAGGAGCAAGCATCAGATAGGTCTGCTGCTGCTGCTAAGTCACTTCAGTCATGTCCGACTCTGTGCGACCCCATAGATGGCAGCCCACCAGGCTCCCCCATCCCTGGGATTCTCCAGGCAAGAACACTGGAGTGGGTTGCCATTTCCTTCTCCAATGCATGAAAGTGAAAAGTGAAAGTGAAAAGTAAAATTGAAGTCTCTCAGTCATGTCCGACCTTCAGCAACCCCATGGACTGCAGCCTTCCAGGCTCCTCCATCCATGGGATTTTCCAGGCAAGAGTACTGGAGTGGGGTGCCATTGCCTTCTCTGTCAGATAAGTCTACATATATGTATATTATCAACTCAAACTGTCAAAATTATAGCTTAATTCTCATGAATTATTCGGTTGAAACATTTGTTTTCAGATGAAGAAAGTTAGAATCAGTGAAATTAAAAGATTTGCACAAAGCTGGTTGACTGGTTGTCTCAAGAAAACCCAAGTTAACTTATTTGGAATAAGAAATAAATTAAGTGACTGGTCTTATTTTTTAAATGTACGGGGTTTCTTTTTATATATATATAAGTGTCAAGACTTCCTGTTTAGGAAGGCAATCACAAATTTTAGCAGAAAATGCATAGGGCTTTGAAATCAATGTCATCTTCTAACACCCAGAAGACTGCTCTTCTGTTTGTTGGTGCACTTCTTTTTCCATGCGTCTTAGAGCAACTCTCTAAATACTCTAGGGTTAGCATAGTTAAACACTGTACATAACATGTACCAACAAAAATCCCCTCCTCTTGCTCTTTTGATCCATTGGCTGCTGGATCCATTTAAGTGAAACTTTCCTTATAATTTCTCTCTGCGTTACAGGACTTGTCCCTTTTTGCTGCTGTCACTTAATTGACAGTTTAAACTAAATTATGTTTAAATATTACACATACTACTTACCATTAAGTTATAATTGCAGTGAAATTTAAGCTAGAATCAATATTAAATATTCACCCAAACTGCTTCATTCAACTTGATTAATGATTGCAATTGATTGATGTGAATTAAGAATGGCAGAGCATTTAAAAGCATTACAATGATCAACTACATTTAATTTTTACAGCAATACCCTCTTAGAATACTATGTTAAAAGTATTCTGTGTATGTTAATAGGTCTAGAGTTCAAAATTCTATACTAGGTTCTAGAAGTTGTAATCAGAGATTTAAGTCAATGCCTTTCTCTTACTGGTTAAAATATCCAAATAGAAGAAAACTAAATTTCCTAACTTAATATGAATATTTTGGCTTTATTAACTGAATCAGATAATTACTTACTCGTGTCTACAAATTTCCCCCCTAAAGCTGTCAGATCGTAAAGTTTCACTAGAATATATGTAAGAAAAAGAAAGGAGTAGACACAGGATATGTTAAAACTACCATATTTCATACATTCAGGGGAAAAGTTCATGTTTTACTAAATTTGCCCATAAATTAAATCAAAAGACAGTAATTTACAACCAGGCTTTCAAATGTGAGCTGCACTTAACTCATCTAATAAATAGAGGCTAAGGATGATTGCAAGCATACTGTGCCTCAAGACTTGAAACTGGCATCCCAAAGTGATATACAGTTTTGTGTATATATATGACAGTTGGAATTGCATTTGGTCTTCCTTCCTCTCGTACCTCAGATGGAAAGATTGCTTACTTGATTAGTGTAGGTAAATTAAATAGCTTTTTATATTTATGGTGAATTCAACAACTTTTCAAGGAAAAAAAAAATAACCAGTGATAATCAAATTTCTACCTTAAAATGAAATTAGATTGAGGATCAATACAGGGAACATACAATCAAAATTTTATCCCAGGGATTTTTTTTTTTTTTTAACTTTCCTAGAGCTGAAACGAATTCTGGTTTCTTAACTACATCTTGTTTTGGCTCCCATCATATCAAAAATGGAAAATAGCCAGTTGTAGAGAAAATGTTGATGGTTTTGCAAGGTACAGGAATGTAGTTTAAAACTTAGCTATGTATAGAGTCAGCCTTTTTTTCTGCCAAAATGAATAAACCTCTCAGTGAACCTCTGAAGTTCACCTTGAAGTTCATGGTGAAGTCAACAGAACATTTAAGTACAAAGGGAGAGCAAAGTAGAAGTAAGCAGATTTCCACCAATTGCAAGATGTAGTGGAACATTATTAATTCTTACTCACTGAATTAAGACCTTGTAATGTCAGTGTAACTGTGTATTCAAGGGGGTGGGAGTGCAGAATGAGATGTATTTGCTAGCTTAAAATATTGCCTGGACATTTAAAAGACATTTATATAGCACATTTTCTGGCCTATATTTTTTAGGAAATCAAGCTATTTTCGAAGACTTAATATAACGTCAAAATGCACTTGAGAAATTATGTAGTCCTGTTTCATTATTTTTTTAATCAATTTAATGCAGTCTGAGATGGTTTTCTATAGGTGGTTTCATCAAAGTTCTTTACATTTAAAGCTTTAAAAATTTAAAAATTCTATAATTAATTATTTATTTTATGCATATTTCTCAAAAATGTATTAAATACTATTTAACTCAAGAAGCATTTCTGAAAAATTACATGTATTTTGAATTAGTATGTTGTTTTTCTTATTGGCTTATGTTATAACAATTTTTAATTTATATCTGACAAGAAATATTAAATTTTGAAATGCATTTCATATATGGCAAGAAACATAATATCTTACTAATTCTCTTATATTGCTCCTTTTGAAGATCTATACTTTTAGGCTGCAAAGTTTTAGGATAGAGTTATCTTACTGTAATTTACTCCTGATAAAGGACTTTTGTTTATGTGTGCTTACTCTTTCTGCCTGGTTTGGTTTACTTCAACACAAATCTCAGTAAGAGAATGAGATTCTACATTAATAATTTGAAATAGATTGCAGTATAAATCCACTTCTACAGACAAAGGATTGCTCATTAATATGTACTATGAAATGTACAATTAGTAAAATGTTGAGAAAACTTTAAAAAATAAAATTAGATCTATACTTGCTGCAACACACCAGAAACTGTAAGAAAATTAAATATTGAAACTTCAGTTTGAAATGGAAAATTGCAAAAGGCAAATACATTCATACATCACAGTTGTTTTTTCTAATCACATTGGTATGTACTAGAAATATATAATATCTTATATTTTAAAAGATATAGTACCTTAATCACTTTCTCTTTCTCAGAGCCTCAAGAAATGAAAGACATTTAGATATAAATGCAATGTAGAAGATAATATTGCAGAAGCAAAGAACTCTTATGTTTGAAAATAATAAAGCAGAGGATCCAGTGATTGAAGTGTATTCTCAATTTCGTGTTCTCTAGTGTTGGGCTATCCTTGTGTAGAAATGCTGAACGAAAAAAAGCAGGCCTCCAGAGCCACCACATGAGGCTTGGAATGATGTGTGAGGCTGTGATGTGTTCCTGCTCCATGAGACTGCTAGTGCCTGGCGTTATCAGATCTCAGCAAAAGCTGACCATAGGGTGCCAGATCCTAGGTGTTTCAAGTGTATTTGTTCCTACTATAAGTGCCATATTAAGGTCTCAAAAATGGTGTCATTTGCAATTCTCACAGTATGCACATACATAGTTTATGAAAATTTTCTTTATTCAGTAATGTTGTTAATTTGGTAAAAATATCTGAACAGACTTGGGCCATTAATTATGACTAAAGCTGTATTTCCATTTGATGATAAAACATAAACCTAATTTGGATAACAATGTGTGTAACAACCCATTCTTCTTTTACCAATTTATTGTAAATAACATAAGAATTTTAGGAGGTATATACTATCATCTATTATACTTGCACTCTCCATGGCAAGTCTAGAATGTGCTTTGCATATAATCAAGATGAAATCTTTCTTGTAAGCCAGGATATTAACTATTTGTAAGTACACGAGGATTAAAATTTGTTTCATGATTACTATCATCAAAATAATTTCCCCTTCTTTACTCATGGGTCACAAATTACTCTTGTTTATAAAAACAGAAAATTGCTTTCTAGGACAGATTAATATTTCAATGTCATTATGGCAGGACACATAATGTTTTCATATGAATAACAGCATGATGTCCTTCCTTGAGCTTAAATAACACATACTTACAGATTATAAAATACTTAGTGACTTTTTTGTTTGTTTAATAACTTATATCACTTTTGCATTATTGTTTGGTTTCTATAGTGATATTTTGTTGATTCTATTTACATTTATCAAATAACATTTAAGCCTTAAATTAGAGAGGATTAAAATTAGTTTTTTGTCATAAGTTTTAGCAGAGTTGAATTTTTTTATTACACAGGGCATGAAGAAAATTTTCCACATCCACTAATATAAGACTTAGAAATTTTCAATCAAAAATTGAATTTATGAGTATATATATGATAATTCTAAGTAAATTCAAATATTGGAATAGTAAGCTAATGATAAAGTTATCTATTTTATTTAGCACTTGTATGTTTATTTTAAATGCAACAGGACAATCAATAATTGAGGAGTCTTTAATGTTTCTTTTTGAAAGTTGATTGAATTCTTAAAGCACTTTTTTTCCTGTAAGGCAAAAGCATTTTCTACAACAGCTTTTGTTTATATCACTCAAAAGGAGCATGAAAATGGAGTAAATGGAAATAAAGGTAGTGATTGTTAAGAGACTGTAAACCATACTTAGAAAAAGAAGGAACACATAGGTCTATTCTTTGATATAAATTGCACTATTAATATGTGAAAGAAAGTACAAAGAATCATATAGCAAATTTCACTTCCCTTTTTTCAGCTACAAAAACTGGAAAGAAGAGACTAAATAAAGCAGAAGTTGAGAGGAAAGGATGAGAACACCTGTAATTGTCTAAGTGGATTAAGACACTAAATCCAGAAAATATATTTTACAATATCAAATGAATTCATAGGTGTAATTTCAGAACAACTGTCAGTAATCCTAACAAATTCATAATAAAAGGAAAATATGCCATAAGACTAATGATGGGTAAATGCTTCCAAAATGAAGGTAAGAAAAGAGAACAGAAATAACAGGTAGATTCTGAAAAATCTTTAGAAAAGATTATATGTTTATGAAAGTTTCATTAGCAGAGTTTTAGAGTTGTGATTTCAGAGGAGGAAAAAATATGATAGTCAATATTCAATGGGATGTCACTAAAATGAATATAGAATTGTTGTCTAAAGCTAAAGAAATTCAGACTCCACTGAAAGATCAATGACACTTGCTAAATCCAAATAGATGTGAAGATTTTCATTTAACTGTATCAGATTATGTTATAAAGAATAACTTATTATGGCAAATATCAGTTGAGCAGTATGCAGACTTGGAGACCCTTGTCTGTAAAGAAGTGGTGGTTAGAATGCCTATCTATGGCTGGAGAAAACGTAAGAAAATGAGTATCACCTTTAGGTCCCTTGGTCTTTCTCTAATAGTTGATAAACAAGGCCAACTCTGTGAGATGGTCAGATTTAACATTCACAAATTATCATCCTATTATCCTCAGTTTGCTTGATGTGCTAACATGTCTCCCAGTATTTTCTTGATCAATTCATCTGTCAATGGACACCTGGGTTGTTTCCATACTTTGGGTATTGTGAATATCTATTATGAATATGAGAGTACATATACCTCCCTGAGATAATGATTAGTTTCCTTTGGATACATACCCAGAAATGGAATTGCTGGATCAGATGGTAGTACTGTTCTTAATCTTTTGAGCAGTTTCCTGCTGTTTTCCATTGCGGCCACAACAATTTACACTTCCTCCAATCTTGCACAAGGGCTCTCTTTTCTCTGCCTCCTCACCAACATTTGTTATCTGTAGTCTTTTTTATAACAGACATCTTAATTACGAAGTGATGTCTCGTGGTTTTGATTGCATTTTCCTGATGATTAGTGACGTTGGGCACTCTTTCATGTACCTATTAGACATTTGTATGATTTCTTTGGTAAAATATTTAAGGTCTTTTGCCATTATTTAATAGAACAGTTTGGGTTTGGGGATTTTTGTGTTGTTACTTTTGGGGTGTGATTTTCTTATATATTTTGGATATTAACACTTATTGAATATGACTTGCAAATATTTTCTCCCATTCCATAGATTGTCTTTTCATTTTATTGATCTTTTTTCTATGCCAACACATTAAGGTAGTCCCACGTTTATTTTTTGCTTTTATTGCCTTTATTTTTGGTGTCAAATCTAAAAAATAATTGCCAAGACCAACATCAAGGAGCTTACCTTTTATTTATTTATTTTTTTCTATGACTTTCATAGTTTGGGGTCTTACATTCAAGTCTTTAATACATTTTGAGTGGATTTCTATGTATGGTTAAGGTAAAGTGTATAATTTTAAATTAAGAATTTAAACAATTAGATTCCAAATGTCTAAATTTAATAAATTAATATTAATTCATAAGCTGGGTAACTATAAATATTCCTTACACATAAAACCATTCTCAGATCTGTAAAAGTTTACACAGAAAGAGCACTTCAAAAACCTGCTTCACTTTTGGATCGCAGCCATTCTGACTGGTGTGAAATGGCTGCGATCCAAAAGTCAACAAGCAATAAATGCTGGAGAAGGTGTGGAGAAAAGGGAACCCCTTACACTGTTGGTGGGAATGCAAAGTAGTACAGCCACTATGGAGAACAGTGTGGAGATTCCTGAAAAAATTGCAAATAGAACTGCCTTATGATCCAGCGATCCCACTGCTAGGCATACACACCAAGGAAACCAGAATTGAAAGAGACACGACATGATACAATCATTCTCAGACATTTAAAAACAAGCACCACTGGGCATAATTCCTGAGAGATGCAGAATAAATGAACTGAATCCTACAGTACTCCAGCATACCACCTGAAGGCAGTTTCCAGAAGAAATCCTGGTGGCCTAACTGTGTTGAGCATACAGATATTAGAGTTCTAGAAGATCAAAGCAGCTAGAATTTAAGGGGGAAGGAAACAGGGGAGGAGGGAACTGCACAAGAACAGTGAAGAACTTAAGAAGGAGACCCTTGAGGTTGGCACTGTGGTAAAGAATTCACCTGCCAATGAGGCAATGCAGGTGACATGGATTTGATCCCTGGGTTGGAAAGATCCCCTAGAAAAGGAAATGGCAACCCACTCCAGTATTCTTGCTTAGAGAATCCCATGGACAGAGGAGGCAGATGGGCTACAGTCCATAGGATCACAGTCAGACACAACTGAAAGACAGCATACACACACTCTTGAGTCATTTATTGAATACTAATATGTGTATGTATAAAGAAGACTCCTACCATGAAAAAAAAAAAACATACACACACAGGGAAGCAGAACTCACACCAACTGGAAATATTTTTTCTTCCTACTGTTAGTGAAGATGCAGAGAAAAGGGAATACTTGTACACCGTTGGTGGGAATGTAATTTGGTGAAGCCACTCTGGAAGCAGTATGAAGTTTCCTCAAAAAATTTAAATAGAACTACCATATATATAATCAAGAAATTCTACTCTTGGATATTTATCTGATGTAAGCAAAACATTACCTCAAAAAGCTAAATGCATCCCTGTGTTCAATATGGGTTTCCCTGGTGGCTCAAAGGGTAAAGAATCCACCTGCAATGGAGGAGAGCTGAATTTGATCCCTGGGTCAGGAACATCTCTTGGAGAAGGGAATGCCTATCCACTCCAGTATTCTTGCCTGGAGAATAACGTGGACAGTGCCTGGAAGGCTACAGTCTCTGGGGTTGCAAAGAGTCAGACACAACTGAGCAACTAATGTTTCACTTTCACTTCACATGTTCACTGCAACATTATTTGCAATATCCAAAAACATGGAAGCAAATTATGTGTACACTGATGTAAGAGTGGATAAAAAAATCATATTACATATATATATAATATATATATTCAGCCTTAAAATAGTACATTTTGCCATTTGTGACAATATAGATGAATCTTGCTGTCACTATGCTAAGTGAAATGAATTAGATAAAAACATGATACAGTATAATCTCACATGGGCTTCCAGGTAGCTGCTGCTGTTGCTGCTGCTGCTGCTAAGTCGCTTCAGTCTTGCCTGACTCTGTGTGATTCCATAGACGGCAGCCCACCAGGCTCCCCCGTCCCTGGGACTCTCAAGGCAAGAACACTGGAGTGGGTTCCCAGGTGGCACTAGTAGTAAACAATCTGCTTGCCAGAGCAGGAGATGCAAGAGATGTGAGTTTGTTCCCTAGGTCAGGAAGATCGCCTGTAGTAGGAAATGGCAACTCGTTCCAATATTCTTGCCTGGAAAATCCCATGGACAGAGGAGCCTTATGGGCTATAATCCATTGGGCTGCAAAGAGTCAGACACAACTGTGAAATCTTACAAGACAATCCAAGCTAATTTATAAGTACAGACAACAAATTAGTGGGGTGTGTGTGTGTGTGTGTGTGTGTGGTGAGACATGGAAAGCATCAAAGTGATCAAATGGTTATAAATCAAATAAGTCATGGGAATGTTTTACCAATCCCCCCAGCAAAAAATAAAAAAAAATCAGAGCAGCGAATCTAGTGTCAGAGTCTGTGCAAACTAGCAGAAAATGAATAAATCCATAAAGTACTTGGAAAAAATAAATATATATATCAACTGAAAATTGTATCCCTTCCTGGATTATCTTATAAAGATGAAAGCAAAATTGAACTTTTACATACGAAGAATACCATAGAGAGAATAGAAAAACCTTAAAATTTAAAGGGAGTTCTTCAGAAAAATGACAAAAATATCAGAGAGAAAGTTGAATCTACACAGAAGAATAAATAGTCATAGAGATGGAAAACTTATAAGCAATTTTTTAAATTTCTCATTTTTAATCTATTTAAAAATAGCTTACTGTTTAAATACATGATTTGGCTTCCCAGACAGTAAGGCATCAGCCTGCAATGCAGGAGACCACGGTTTGATCCCTGTGTTAGGATAATCACCTGGAGAAGGGAATGGCAACCCACTCCAGTATTCTTGCCTGGAGAACTCCACGGATAGAGGGGCCTATAGGGCTACAGCCCATAGGTCACAAAGAGTCAGACACAACTGAGCGACTAACACTTTCAATTTCTAAATAAATAATAACAATGTATAGAGGAGTTTAAAACACATAAAATTTAATTATATAACTTGAATTTTTAATTATGTAATTTAATTATATTGTTCATGGAACAAATTAAGGGAATGAGGAAATTATAGTACTTTTATGTCCTTATTACCACATTTAAGCAGTAAAATGTTATCTGGAGATAGATAATAAGTTAAAGATATATATTGTAATTTTGAAATCAGTCATCAAAAATATTAATACCACAAATAAGTATGGTTAATGGGCCATTAGAATATATAAATTAAATCATAACAAAGATTCAATTAATCTGAAAGATGTAGAAAACATGAAAAAATATTAAGAAATAGGACAAATAGAAAATAGTAACAAGATGTCTATATTTGGAGATGCTATCAGCAAGGACCATATAAATATTCTCAACATGAAACCTGCTTTGGCTCAGTGGTTCTGGCCCAAATCATGAAATGCAGAGTACTCAGGGTATTGATAAATGGGTCAGTGGCTCAATTTGTTCACAAAAGATGTTTTATAGAGTTGTTTTTTGTTCCCATCATATTGAAACTTTTTATCAATCATTTGAAAGAAGACATAAACAATTTAAAAAATTCCTGATGACACAATGTCAAGCTGCTTAGCTAATGCCAAGCATATGATAGCATGTGCCAAGCATATGATAGAATCAAGATGAAAAATTGCATATAGAAAGAGTGGACATAAACCAAAGTAAAATATAAAAATGGAAATGAAACCTTGAAATAGGTGCAGAACAGCAAAAAATGCTTTTCAGAATATCATTGAATAGCTTGGGATCTTCATTGAAAAAAGTAATACATGCTAAATGTATCATGGTGAAAATGAAAGTGTTAGTCACTCAGTTGTATCTGACTCTTTGTGACCCCATGGACTGTCTGAAACTAAATATTGGAATAGATAAAATTTTAGTGGAAAATTATGACACATGAGTAAAGTCTGTACTTTGTTAATAATGTCATATGCATGTTTCTTTCTTAGATTTGATAAATGTACTATGATTATATAAGATGTCAGCATTAGAAAAAGTGTAATGTGGGGCGTATGAGAGCTCTGAACAATAACTCTTCTGTAGATATAAAAGTATATCAGGATATAAAGTTAATAAAATTAATAAGTTTCAATAAAATACAGTGGCATGTAACAATTTAGGAGAATAGTTATTTCACAGTACAGGAGTAAATTCTCCTTGGTAAAAGAACAAGTAAATGGAGGAACTGATAAAGATAATTGAGCACTACCTATGTAACAGGACTTTACATGGATTATTGCATTTTATTTTCATAATAACCATTATAGTTGACATATTCCTCTCATCATTTTATAGATGAGATTAAGTCAATTGCTCAGAGCCAGCAAGTTGCAAATCTGGGATATGACTAAGATTGTATGACTATAAAGACCAAGAGTTTTCCACAATGCCATAGTAGCCTCTAGTGTTACAAATTAACTGTCTTATGCATTTTCCTTAAGTTTTATTTTAATTTTATGTTAAGTTTAAGATGGATGTTAAAATATAGAATGCCTTTGGAGAATACTTAGAATTATAAGGGGGCTCAAGAAACAATGAGGTTTCAGTTCAGCTCAGTTCAGTTGCTCAGTAGTGTTTGACTTTTTGTGACCTCTTGGACTGCAGCATGTCAGGCTTCCCTATTGATCACCAACTCCTGCAGCTTACTCAAACTCATGTCCATTAAGTCAGTGATGCAATCCAACCACCTCATCCTCTGTTGCCCCCTTCTGCTCCTACCTTCAATTTTTCCCAGCATCGGGATCTTTTCCAATGAGTCAGTTCTTTGCATCAGGTGGTCAAAGTATAGCAGTTTTAGCTTCTGCATCAGTTCTTACAATAAATATTCAGGATTGATTTCCTTTAGGATTGACTGGTTTGATCTCCTTGCAGTCCAAGGGTCTCTCAAGAGTCTTCTCCAACACCACAGTTCAAATCATCAATTCTTTGACACTCGGTTTCTTTACAGTCCAACTCGCATATTCATACATGACTACTGGAAATACCATAACTTTGACTAGATGGACCTTTGTTGGCAAAGTGATGTCTCTGCTTTATAATATGCTATATAGGTTAGTCATAGCTTTTCTTCCAAGGAGCAAGTGTCTTTTAATTTCATGGCTGCAATCACCATCTGCAGTGATTTTGGAGCCCAAAATATAAAGTCTGTCACTGTTTGCATTGTTTCCCCACTTAACCAAAATAAAAGAAGAAAAGTAGATATATGAGTACATGATAACTATTATCAAGAAACAAGATTTTTGTTTCCTCAGAAGGGAGCCATTATACATTTATGACAGGGGTACATATTTCATCTTAAGAGAAAATATACTTCAGCAGTAGTTATCTAATAATAAAATGATTTGTCTTTTGAAATCTTGCTAATGGTATTAAGTTGAGGCAAGATATCTTCTCCAGGGGAAGTCTATCATTTTAAGAAGAAATAATTCATGCAAAGACATAATGGTATGAAATGCCCTGAATATTCAGAAACTAGAAAACACTAATGGATACATATTCTTATACTAATAGGAATTGCTCCGGGATTTTGCTATCACACTGAGAGACTGAGAAATACATTGGCATTCTAACTAAATCCTGCTATTATGACTTGGAGTACTATTATAGATGCACTAAGTGTCACTTGAAGTTATTCTAGACAATCACATTAGGTGATATTTTGTAAAATTGAAAGTAAAGTCTCAGTTCAATTCAGTCACTTCAGTCGTGTCCAGCTCTTTGCGACCCCATGAATCACAGCACGCCAGGCCTTCCTGTCCATCACCATCTCCCAGAATTCACTCAGACTCACTTCCATCGAGTCGGTGATGCCATCCAGCCATCTCATCCTCTGTCGTCCCCTTCTGCTCCTGCCCCCAATCCCTCCCACCATCAGACTCTTTTCCAATGAGTCAACTCTTCACATGAGGTGGCCAAAGTACTGGAGCTTCAGCTTTAGCATCATTCCTTCCAAAGAAACCTAGGATCAATCTCCTTTAGAATGGACTGGTTGGATCTCCTTGAAGTCCAAGGGACACTCAAGAGTCTTCTCCAACACCACAATTCAAAACCATCAATTCTTCGGCACTCAGCTTTCTTCACAGTCCAACTCTCACATCCATACATGACCACAGGAAAAACCATAGCCTTGATTAGATGGATCTTTGTTGGCAAAGTAATGTCTCTGCTTTTGAATATGCTATCTAGGTTGGTCATAACTTTCCTTCCAAGGAGTGTCTTTCACTTTCATGCCTGCAAAGTCTAGTATTGCCTAATTTTCTTGTAAAAAAAGAAAGGATGAGAACAATAAAATTAAAATTAGCTAAGCTTTTATTATATGCCAAATACCATGCTGGATATATTTTATATAATTTATAAATTTTATTTAAGAGAGTAAAAACCAAATCCTAAATGTGCAAAAACCACATTGACTTTCTGAAACAATTTTGCCTCACAATGATGTTTCAATTCTGTTTCACTTCTGGCACAGAGTCATACTATGCTTCATTGGTTGAGCCAAAATGGGAACTAAATACAAATATTTTCCTAGAAAATCTGGCAAAACCACAGGAACACAATACTATTTAATTCTTTTAACACTGAGTTATTTTCTAAAACTCATTTCTTTAGGTTAAGACTGATCTCTGATACCATAGAGGCATGCAAGCCTCTAAGTCTTTATTGTAATCACCCCTTTAATATAAATGAAAGTTCTGAAGGCAACTTTTGATAAAGATGTCTAGATAGAAAGCTAATGCTGCTGGGAGCAGAACTGGAGGATAAAGTGGTAATCCAACAGGTAGGAAGGATGAACAAGAACAGAAGATGAGACCTAGGGAGACAATGTAAGTTGCCTTAAACACTTGCCTTGAATCCCCCTGTTCATTGTTTTCAATTGTCTGTATGACATCCAATAAAATTACATTCTTGTATTTTGAGTTTACACTCTTCTCAAGGAAAATATGAGTATTGTAGTTCCTAATTCTTCTCTAGGATGAATGGTGGTGGTGGTTTAGTCACTAAGTTGTGTCCAACTCTTATGACCCCATGTACTGTAGCCCCCAGGCTCCTCTGTCCATGGGATTTCCCAGGAAGAATACTGGAGTGGGTTGCCATTTCCTCCTCCAAGGGATCTTCCTGATCCAGAGATCAAACTCGAAGCTCATGCATTGTAGGCAGATTCTTTAACCCTGAGCCATCAGGGAAGCCAGATATGTGATTATAAGGATACTCATTTAACACACAGTGTTTCTAGAAAATTCCTTAAAATCTCTATCATAATAGGTGATAGTCACATTTAGATAGATGAATCTGCCTGGAGAGATCTATCTATCTAGTGTGTCTGTGCTAAGTCACTTCGGTTGTGTCCGTCTGTTTGTGACCCCGTGGTATTGTACCCCACTAGGCTTCTCTGTCCATGGAATTCCCCAGGCAGATACTGGAGTACACTGCCATTTCCTCCTCCAGGGACAGACATAGGACAATAACTTTTTTGAAAATGCATCATTGGTTTCCTTGTGCCCATGCTTTGGCCAATTGTGTGCCTGCTATTGTCGTATAAACCTTAGTGGTACAGAGAACCTGAAATAAGTACTAAGTGATCACAGAACACAGTCTCTGGGCAAATTGATCGTCTTTATTAAGTGACAGCTACAGCCTTTGTTCTTGTTCTTATTTTTCTCCTTATGGAAATGCGTATTTCCATTCTGTATGATATAATCCTGTGGGGTTTTTATTGTTATTGTTGCTGTTCTGAATCTTAATTTTCACCCCTAGGAAAGATGTCTAGAAAAAAAACATTATTTTAGGTTTATACTTAATAATCGTCTCCATAAAATTTTAACAATTTGTAATCTTGGACTCTATATCTTTTATTCAACAGGAAAAAAAAAAAACTCCTTCCAGAGTTTTTGATTCTCAAACATAAATGAAAAACAAAAACAAATGTACCCTATCTTCATCAAGATATAAAACACATACAGTTTTAGGGTCATATATACACATCTTAGCTTGTCTTATATAACAGGAACTTTTAAAAGTATGTCTTATTTCAAATGCACATATTTATGTAAAAATAAATCAACATATAATAAAAATGTAAATTTCTACATAAAGGCTTAAAAGCATACATAAAATCACCCTCATCATCGAAACCATTTCCTCAGTACTATTCCCTGGAGATGTTCCCATCAGAGAATTTTAGTATATCATCCTAAAAAGTATGCATATATACCAGCATATGAAAGCATACTACTAGATATGCTACTTTGCCTCAATTTTTAATTTAATAAAAAATATCATGTTAAATCATAAAAATACTCACAACACTTTGAAGTGAGTATTCTTACCCAATTAACTTAAGGAATGAAGAAATTGAAACATTTGGCACTGAGACGTTAATTAACTCATCCAAGTTGCCTTAGCTAGCAAAGTGGCAGAACCAGGTTTCAAGAACTACCATTCTTAACTCCAGAGTTTATGCTCTTAGCTCTTCATTATAATGTCTTAGGGATCCTTCTGCATCAAAAAAAAATGTATATTTACAAAATTGTTTGGAAAAATAATGTGGTTTCAGAGATTTTTTTAATAAATGATCTTTTTCATAAATTACTGAATGAGTGTTTAGCATTATTGCCAAGGTAGAGCTGTAGAAATGAGATACCAGTCTAAAAGTTTACCATTAGCCTTCTTACCTTAAACTTAGTTAACTCTTTAAATTTAGCTTAAATCTAACTTTGTTAAATTTAACTTAATTTAGTTAAATTGTTGTGGTAGGGTCTCTTCATATATTTTGTTAAAATAACTAAGCTGGACAAAGTTTGTAAAATAGTAGCATGATCTGCCTTAAATCTCTCAAGGTATACACTTGGAGTAGTAGATCAGAGTGTCCATACTGTTGGCTGTCCATACTGTTGTCTTTTTCCTGGTGTTATTGTGGCTATTGCTGTCAGCTTTCCCAGCCAATATGACAGGCTATTTCATATAAATCCCCTTGGCAGACAATTCTCTGTCTCTAGTTGAAATCTTCAGACTAAAATCCTTTCGGGTAGTGAGAAACTTTGGTTAAAGATATCTTGGGCATCAGGATTTTTCTCTACTTGAAGGCTTTAAAAAGACAATATATATTGCCCATGGTTATTTTAAATATTCTATCAAACACTTTCAAAAATATGTCCCCAATTACCTCTTTCAAACCTAAAGATATTTACCTTACCAATTATCTTTGTTCAGATAATAAAATAGAATTCATATTCTTTTTCATTGCAAAAATGAAAGTAGACACAAGTTACATTACAATTTACTATGGTAAAGAAAATAAGACATTATGCAAAATATGATGGGTATAAGAACACAGATTGCTGAGGTTTAACACAGTTCTCACAAAGCCAAACAGATTCCCTAGGCAGTCCTCTTGTAGATCGAGAGGTCTGTAAGTATCTTGTAAAGCTGCTGAGGAGACAGAGCATTTTACCAATTATCTCTTATCATGTTTCATTTAATTACTACAAGACTTAATAAAGGAATGCAAGTTATTCTTCACACTAAAGTTTAAAAACAGTAATTGTACTTTGTAGTAAAACCCTTGATAAATTGACTATTAAATGTACTACCATTTTTCTGCATTCTCCAATGTTTCTTTCTCTGAACATACATTACTTTTCTAATTAGAAACATGTACCCACCTGACAAATTTTTTAAATTGTTTTTTAATATGGTATGTCTCATGGTTAACAAATAGTTCTTAGAACGTGTATTTTTGCCAAGTAAATTATCATGGAATCTCTAATAAGTGCAAGCATATTTTTATTCTGATATTAAATTTAGTACATATACTCCATAAGTATAGTTCAAAGCTAGAGAAAAAATAACTTGGGTTTTATTTTTCAAATGTTCAGATAATAGACGCTATTACTCTGGAAAAATTCTTCTGTTTCTTCTATAGCTCTGTGTAAACCTGCCCCTTTATGGCAGATAAGTAATATATGAGAAAAAAAAGTACTGTTTAAAAAATTTCCTACAAGTAAAGAAAACATTTTATCCAGTTCTTCTATGTATTTTGAACTTTTAAATGCTGTACATGTTTGTGTAAAATTTAAGATAACATACAAAGTACATATTAAAGGTATATTTTCTCTTCCAAAAGGCTTTATTTCTAAAAGGGGGATATAAGATTTTCAAAGAAATTACATTTTTTACCAAAAAGCTTGATCTTTTATGACATGTCATCTAACTTTGATAGTGAGTATAATTTACCAAATTGGTTTGAAGGCATTTCAATAGCTACAGGAACCATGGTCTGCATTGCTGATAGATTTATCCAAGTACTTGATAGTCCATTAAGAGAATGACTCATCTGAAAGCAAGCAGACAAAAATCCACACAGTGCTTCAAACACACAACCAATTTAAAAAGTAACCAGATAGCAATTACTTAGTTAGGGTATGCTTTTGACCATATAAGTAATGCCTCAGGTTGCCACTTCTAACAAGATTATATTTGCTACTTTAAAACTTGCTATTTTCTCTTAAATAGATGAATGTCACACAACCTGTAATTCAAAGACAGCTAAAGTATATCCAATCCAGTGAAAAGGATATGGAGGAGGAGAGGAAAAGCTGTAATACAAACAGAAACATTGGAATGAATGAATCAAGGTTGCCTGTAAAGTCTTAGGTATTATCATTAAAGTATCTTAAATTACAGTGTCCTAAAATCTCTGTGCCTTGTTTTTTTCCCTACTCTCTATCTTATAATTCCCCTGGTAATTTCATGCAGACACTCAAACTTCCATTTTTTTTTCTATTTTTAAATATTTTATCATAACAACTCCATACTTAGGCATATTTGTGACTTGTTTTGTGTTAAGTGCTAAAATATTTATTCAGGCTCAATAGTGACTAAACCTTGAAGAAATAATGTGAATAAATTCAAATTCTATTTTTAGCTTTGGTATTATAATTTTCAAAATAATGTATAATTATTTTTAATCTTACTGATCTAATTAAACTTCTTGATTTTCATATTAATAATTTGGGCTTCAATCTTGAAATTAAAAGTTGCTTGCTCCTTGGAAGAAAAGCTATGACAACCCAGACAGTATAATGAAAAGAAGATATCACTTTGCCAACAAAGGTCCATATAGCCAAAGCTATGGTTTTTCCAGTAGTCATGTATGGATATGAGGGTTGTTTCATAAAGAAGTCTGAGCATCAAAGAACTAATGCTTTTAAACAGTAGTGTTGCAAAACACTCTTGAGAGTCCCTCAGGTAGCAAGGAGATCAAACCAGTCAATCCTAAATGAGATCAATCCTCAATATTCATTGGAAGGACTGATGCTGAAGTTGAAGCTCCAATACTCGGCCACCCACTCATTGGAAAGGACCCTGATGCTGGGAAAGATTGAGGGGAGAAGGAGAAGGAGACGACAGAGGATCAGATGATTGGATGGCATCATCAACTCAATTGACATGAGTTTGAGCAAACTCTGGGAAATAGTGAAAGACATGGAAGCCTGGCATGCTGCAGCCAATGGGGCAGCAAAGAGTTGGACTTGACTCAGCAACTGAACAATAACAATAGCTCTGTATCTTGTAAACTTCAGACTATAGGCATTTACAGACTCATTTCCCATAATTCCTCCTCAAGTAATCACAAATGGGTAAACTATTTACTATTGACAGAACCCTGGGCTGCTGTGTTATACAATTCTAGTGGGTATATTCATATAAACTATGTTAGCAATATCCCTGGAGTTTTTCAAAACACAGTCATTCATGTGAACTACAATGAGACCCTGCCTTCCAGAATTTTGCACTGCCCTAGTATGGTTAGACCCATCACACACTTTTACTTATCTGATCTTTGCTTCTGTATATGTTCTGTGCCAGGAACTCCACCACCAGCCTCCAGACTACCTAAATGAGGTTAAACTCTCTTTATATTTCAAATTCATAATTTAAAGTTTACCATGTCTATGAGTCCACCTAATGAAGTTTTGTTCTCAAAAGAGTTCAGCACTCGCTCTGTTGCTTTATGAGTGTAGTGAGTGTGTGTGAGTTTGTCTTTCCTGCTTGAGAAAGAGATGTTTAAGGAAAAGAATCATGACTTTTAATCTTTGAACAAGTACATCATAGTACTTGCTTCAAGTTTGGGTTAGAAATCATTTGCCAAACTGATTTCAATAAAATAACTCAGGAAAGTACTTCAAAACATCTTATCAGCCTTAGCAGTTTTCTGGCGGAGTCTTTCGGGTTTTCTATGTAGAGGATCATGTCATCTGCAAACAGTGAGTTTTACTTCTTCTTTTCCAATTTAGATTCCTTTTATTTCTTTTTCTGCTCTGATTGCTGTGGCCAAATTTCCAGAACTACGTTGAATAGTAGTGGTGAAAGTGGGCACCTTTGTCTTATTCCTGACTTTAGGGGAAATGCTTTCTTTTTCACCATTGAGGATAATGTTTGCTGTGGGTTTGTCATATATAGCTTTTATTATGTTGAGGTATGTTCCTTCTATTCCTCCTTTCTGGAGAGTTTTTATCATAAATGGATATTGAATTTTGTCAAAGGCCTTCTCTGCATCTATTGAGATAATCATATGGCTTTTATTTTTCAATTTGTTAATGTGGTGAATTACATTGATTGATTTGTGGATATTGAAGAATCCTTGCATCCCTGGGATAAAGCCCACTTGGTCATGGTGTATGATCAGCCTTTAGGAAAAAAATACTCTAAACCACTTACCTAAAGTTTCATTCTTAAAAATAATCCTGATTTTAGACACAGTCAAATTATGTTTCATATATTTTATTGACATCTGCTCCTTATACAAAACAAAACACAGAATTATCAGACTCAAAATTTCCCTGGAACAATGCCTTCCTATTTCCCTGTTTGATTATTCCTTCAATGGTCACAAGAATGCTAAACTTAACCCACAAACTTACATAATTCTATTTTCAGTAACCCTAAGCCTAAGCTTGCTCTTTGTAATACAAATGAAAACTTACACATCAGAAATTCAGAACACTGTCTTGAAAACTAAAAAAGAGTTGCCTTCCATAAATGTAGACATCAATCCCTGTTTTAAACAATTCTTCTATGATCAACTGTAAGGTATGCGGGTAACAATTTCTACTGAATGCAGGAATTTCACCAGATGAAAGCAAACATACCAGGTAACTGGCCATATTTAAAATGAATCATACACATACATGCATGCTTAGTCACATCTGAGCAACCCTATAACTGTAGCCCTCATGTCTCCCCTGGCAATGGGATTGTCTTCCTCCGGGCATCTTCCCAACCCAGGGATCGAACCTGTGTATCATGCATCTCTATCATTGTCTGGTGGAGTCTTTACCGCTGAGCCACCTGAGAAGCCCCAACCACAGGCTATA
Organism: Aepyceros melampus; assembly: GCA_006408695.1. NCBI lineage: Eukaryota > Metazoa > Chordata > Mammalia > Artiodactyla > Bovidae > Aepyceros > Aepyceros melampus. The sequence goes on from SJXQ01003552.1 coordinate 123,451, forward strand.
TAAGGCTTGGGTGCATTTTAAGTTGCTTCAGTCATATCTGACTCTTTGCGACTCTACCGACTATAGCCCATCATGCTCCTTTGTCCATGGGGTTCTCCAGGCAAGAATATAGGGGTTGGTTGCCATTTCCTACTCTAGGGGATCTTTCCATGCAGGCATTGAACCGGCAACTCTTATTTCTCCTACATTGGCAGGCAGATTCTTTACGACTAGCGCCAACTAGGAAGCCCATATAAAGCTTAATGTGATTCTAAGAAAAAAAATATGACAATATAAATAGCTAACTGATCTTTATTAGGCATTTCAGAAGATTTTAGAAGGTCTTATGAGTACCCTTTAGTTATCCAGCTCTATAAAGGTGATACATGGAGGAATACACACAATAAAGAGAATGTCAGTTCTGTGACTTAGATCATTTTGATCTGACAGGTATTACTGAGAACTAATTATATTCCAGGTTCCATTACATAGCCATAGTTAAACATAAACAGACAAAATCTCTTCCTTCATACTATAGTACTTTCTTACAATATAGTAGGATGGGAGATTAGCCCTGGAAAGGTAGACTGGAGCTTGATTATAAGATAGACTTTACGTTACATGTAATTGTGCTTCTTCTAAGCTTACCAGTCTCATCTTTTTAAAAGACCTTGGCATTTATCTTATTCTAAGGAAATGGCAACACACTCCAGTGTTCTTGCCTGGAGAATCCCAGGAACAGGGGAGCCTGGTGGGCTGCAGTCTCTGGGGTCGCACAAGTCGGACACGCCTGAAGTGACTTAGCAGCAGCAGCAGCAGCAGCAAGGGGCTGTCAATCAGGAACAGATAAGGGGCCTCTGCTTCCTGGCACATCAGCATTACATGTGACTGTGTGGCTCCAATTGCAGGCTTAGTTTGTGCCTCATCATGTGACACATTGTGATGGACATGCCAACAGACCCCGATAGACTGTATATACTTTGAAAGCCAATTTCAACATTTAGAAGCTGATTTGGCAGAAGACCCTTCCCTAAAGACCCTTTCTAACATCTGAACATGTGGTTTCTCCTATGTCTGCACCTTTTCACATTATAAACACAAGCTTTCTGTCAAATACTGGTGTTAAATAATCAGCATCCTTCTCTAGCCAACATTTACTTGTACAGCAGAGCATGCCAATGAATCCTCTAATACTGATTACCAGCCAAACCATTTCCAAAGAAAACAGGGAGGTTAACCCTTAGATATAATTAATTGCCTCTCGTATTAAATAAATACTAAAGAGGATGGAAGAAACAAGTTTCCTTGGAATTCAGATTTAAAGACATCATCGTGAAGGTATAAAAGCCACTTGTGTTATAATTTCACTTTAAAAAAATCTAATAACTTTCTTAACAACAACCATAATGAAACAGCTTCAAGGTCTAATTCTGTCTATGTAAAACCAAACAGAAGAAATAATTTGTTTGTAAGAAAGTGAGTTAAATCAATTTGTTTCTAATGACACTTTAAGATTAATTGATATAAGACACAGTAAACCAAAGTGATGACAAATCACCAAAGACCTGGATACTATACCAGACATTTATATGACTACTTAAACGGGCTATGTCTCAGCATCTCTTATTGCCCACTTTTGAAACATAGTTAGGATGAGATATGATTATCTTGATGTCACTAGAGATTTTAATCTTTTAGAGAAATATTGCCAACTAGAAATATAATGCAAGCCACAACTTGCATTTTAAATATTATAGTAGTCAACAATAGAAAGTAACAAGTGAATTAATTTAAAAATGTTTTTATTTGAACCAATTTACTCAAAATATTATCATTTTAACAACTGTTCATTGTAAAAATATTCATTAATGAAGTATATTTTGACACTGTCTTTTCAAATTCTAATGTCAAATTTATATTAACAATGCATCTAAATTCAGACTAGCTCAATAGCTATATGTGACTACCATATTGAACAGCACAGTCTTATGGGCTGACCCTGTATCAGTGTCACTGGTTGTTACTATGTACTGGACAAGTTTATGTATATATCAGGGCCTCAAAATAGTACATTATTGTGATGAGGGATGTTTGTAAACTAATGTATAATTTAGAAGTTGTGTTTTTTAGTTGCTAAGTCATGTCTGACACTTTTACGACCTCATGGACTGTAGTCTTGCCTGGCATTTCCCAGGCAAGAATACAGGAGTGGGTTGCCATTTCCTTCTTTGAGGATCTTCTTGACCCAGAGATCAAACCCATATCTCCTGCTTGGCAGGTGGATTCTTTACCACTGAGCCACCTGGGAAGCCCTAATAATTTAGAAGTATGTCATGATAATTTATCATATCATCCCACAGTGTTCGAAAGTATTGCTTCACATTCTGACAGCAAGTAATTGACTCCCTACTTACTGGTGAAGGAAGTCTAATGTTCATTAATGTTGAGTTGTTTAGGAAAAAAAGAAATTTTAAAGCATCAAAACATCAATTTCCCTTTCTCTCTTATGTAACTTAGAAACAGCTGAGGCAACATATGTCAGAGATTTAGAATGTCAGTTGTCATTAAGAACTAAAATTGAAGTAATATAATAAAGGACTAGTCAACATTTTCAGAATTATTGCTGCTTAAGGCAGATGCCTCTAGTTTTGTGACCCCTCCCCCTGCTAAAATTTAAGATGCATCTTTTCTAAAACCCTTTCCTCTGGAAAAATTCTCTTTGCTTTCTTTCACATACAACCAACCCATTGCTCAGCCACACCATCTCATGGCTCTAAATGATTCATCATAAGTAGTTTTCCTGGCTCTTGCTCATGCTTGCTATGCTAGAGTTTCAGTTTCCTACAAATTTCTTCTTGAAAAGTATTTCTTTCCCCAAGTCACAGGATATGTCTTATTGAGGATCAAAAACAGCATGCAGCCTTTGTCATACTCTTCCACAAGACCAGCTTCCCTCTTGGGTTCCTTGCTTTTCTTAATAGATTGTTTGAAGGTGACCTGTCCCTTCTGTGAGCCTGTCTATAGGATACATTTAACAGTTTAATTTAAAAACATATTTAGCAGTATAATTACTATATCCTCAAGCTGTTAACTAGGCAAAGAAGTCCTCTTCCATGATGTGTCCTGGTAACATATGTTGCCAAAACTACTTTCTAACAGTTTAGAGAAAATGATCCTTTTCCTGGTGCTGTTATCCTTTTAACTGAGCCCTAAGGTGATGTTGAATATGCCTAGTGTCTAACACAGTTGCAATAAAAATGGCCACTTTAACATCTGCTCACAGCTTCTCCATAGTGCTGGCACGGATCAGTACATCTCTCTAGAACCAGGTTTAAACCAGTTATTGGGCTTCAGTGGTGGCTCAGGTGGTAAAGAATCCACCTGCAATGTGGGAGACCTGGGTTCAATCCCTGGGTTGGGAAGAACTCCCGGGAGGAGAGCATGGCAATCTACTCCAGTATTCTTGCCTAGGGAAGCCCTATGGACAGTGGAGCCTGGGGGTGCTGCAGTCCATGGGGTCACAAAGAGTTGGACACTACTGAGCGACTAAGCACACAAACCAGTTATCAGAGACTAGACTGTCTTCTGTTTCCCCATAATCCCAGCCTTCATTCTTTGATGCACTGCTTGCTCTATCAGTGCAACTGGAGAGCAAAACTTAGAGTAGAAGCACTATGTTGAGTGAAAATTCTTTTATATTTTGTAATTACTTTTTCATATTTGCTATATTATACAAAATTTATTTAAAATTTGAGTATTTAAAGTATTATTTGTGTAAGTGTAAAGATTTGTTTTCATAAATAAAAAAAATCTTAATTGACTATGAAAGTAGTCAAATTGCCAAATTTGTTGGATCATTGAAAATGTGAGAGAGTTCAAGAAATACGTCTACTTCTGTTTATTGACTATGCCAAAGCCTTTGACTGTGTGGATCACAATAAACTGGAAAATTCTTCAAGAGATGGGAATACCAGACCACCCGACCTGCCCCCTGAGAAACTTGTATGCAGGTTAGGAAACAACAGTTAGAACTGGACATGGAACAACAGACTTGTTCCAAATAAGGAAAGGAGTATGTCAAGCCTGTATATTGTCACCATGCTTACTTAACTTTTATGCAGAGTACATCATGAGAAACACTGGGCTAGATGAAGCACAAGCTGGAATCAAGATGGCCTGGAGAAATATCAATAACCTCAGATATGCAGATGAAAACACCCTTATGGCAGAAAGTGAAGAAGAACTAAAGAGCCTCTTGATGAAAGGGAAAGAGGAGAGTGAAACAGTTGGCTTAAAACTCAGCATTCAAAAAACTAAAATCATGGCATCTGATCCCATCACTTGATGACAAATACACGGGGAAACAGTGAAAGCAGCAACAGACTTTATTTTGGGGGGCTCCAAAATCACTGCAGATGGTGACTGCAACCATGAAATTAAAAGATGCTTGCTCCTTGGAAGAAAAGTTATGACCAATCTAGACAGCATATAAAAAGCAGAAACATTACTTTGCCAACAAAGGTCCATCTAGTCAAAGCTATGGTTTTTCCAGCAGTCATGTACAGATGTGTAAGTTGGTCTATAAAAAAGGCTAAGTGCCAAAGAATTGATGCTTTAATTGATACTTTTGAACTGTGGTGCTGGAGAAGACTCTTGAGAGTCCCTTGAACTGCAAGGAGATCCAACTAGTCCATCCTAAAGGAAATCAGTTCTGAATATTCATTGGAAGGACTGATGTTGAAGCTGAAACTCCAATGCTTTGGCCACCTGATGCAAAGAACTGACTCATTTGAACAGACCCTGATGCTGGGAAAGATTGAATAAGGGAGGAGAAGGGGATGACAGAGGGTGAAATGGTTGGATTGCTCACTGACTCAATGGACATGAGTTTGACTAAGCTCTGGGAGTTGGTGATGGACAGGGAAGCCTGGGGTGCTGCAGTCCATGGGGTCACAGTTGGACATGACTGAGTGACTGAACTGAACTGATTAAAGTAATAGTCATTGTAAAAAATAAATCAAACTGTAAAGATTTATATAAAATTTCTTATAAATCCTACAGTAAAATTTTACAGAGTGGTTTGTTTTAAATCCATTATCCTTTGTGCATTCTCTTTCTCATTAAGGCTATATAATGTATGTACAACAAATTTTTCCATATATATATATATATACATATATAGTGATTATACAGTAGAGGTAACAAATAGATTCAAAGGATTAGATATGGTAGACCAAGTGACTGAAGAACTATGGATGGAGGTCTGTAACACCAAACAAGAGGCAGTGACCAAAACATACCTAAGAAAAAGAAATGAAAGAGAGCAAAGTGGTTGTCTGAGGAGGTTTACAAATAGCTAAGGAAAGGAGAGCAAAAGGCAAGAGAGAAAGGGGAAAATATGCCCAACTTAAGGCAGAGTTTCAGAGTATAGACAAGAGAGATTTTAAAAAGGCCTTCTTAAGTGAACAATGCACAGAAATAGAGGAAAGCAGTGTAATGAAGACTAGAGATCTTCAAGAAAACTGGAGATACTAAGGGAATATTTCATGCAAGGTTGGGCATGATAAAGGACAAATCCATAAGGACATGAGAGAAACAGAAAAGATTAAGAAGAAGTCGCAAGAATATACTGAAGAAGAAGATCTTAATGACCCAGATAACCATGATAGTGTGGTCACTAACCTAGAGCCAGACATTCAGGAGTATGAAGTCAACTGGATCTGAGAAAGAATTACCAAGAATGAAGTTAGTGAAGGTGATGGAATTCCAGCTGAACTACTTAAAATCCTAAAAGATGATGCTATTGCAGCACTGCACTCAATATACCAGCAAATTTGGAAAACTCAGCAGAGGCCAGGGGGCTGAAAATGTCAGTTTTCTTTCTAATCCAAAGAAGAGCAATGACAAAGAATATTCAAACTACCATAAAATTGCTCCTGTTTCACATGCTAGTAAGGTTATGCTCAAAATTCATCAAGCTAAGCTTCAGCAGTTTGTGAACCAAGAACTTCCAGATGCAGAAGCTAGGTTCCAAAAAGGTGGAGGAAACAGAGATCAAATTGTCAAGATTCATTAAATGATGGAGAAAGCAAGAAGTTCCAGAAATACATTTACTTCTGCATCATTCATATACTAAAGACTTTGACTACTGGTTCCAAACAGGAAAAGGAGTACGTCTAGGCTGTATATTGTCACCCTGCTTATTTAACTTATATGCAGTGTACATCATGAGAAACGCTGGACTGGAAGAAACACAAGCTGGAATCAAGATTGCTGGGAGAAATATCAATAACTGAGATAAGCAGATGACACCATCCTTATGGCAGAAAGTGAAGAGGAACTAAAAAGCCTCTTGATGAAAGTGAAAGAGAGTGAAACAGTTGGCTTAAAGCTCAACATTCAGAAAACTAAGATATGGCATCTGGTCCCATCACTTCATGGCAGATAGAGGGGAAACAGTGGAAACAGTGTCAGACTTTATTTTTTGGGCTCCAAAATCACTGCAGATGGTGACTGCAGCCATGAAATTAAAAGACGCTTACTCCTTGGAAGAAAAGTTATGACTAACCTAGATAGCATATTCAAAAGTAGAGACATTACTTTACCAACAAAGGTCTGTTTACTCAAGGCTATGGTTTTTTCAGTGGTCATGTATGGATATTAGAGTTGGACTGTGAAGAAAGCTGAGCACCGAAGAACTGATGCTTTTGAACTGTGGTGTTGGAGAAGACTCTTGAGAGTCCCTTGGACTGCAAGGAGATCCAACCAGTCCATTCTGAAGGAGATCAGCCCTGGGATTTCTCTGGAAGGAACGATGCTAAAGCTGAAACTCCAGTACTTTGGCCACCTCATGCAAAGAGTTGACTCATTGGAAAAGAGTCTGATGCTGGGAGGGATTGGGGGCAGAAGGATCACATGCTAGTAAGGTTATGCTCAAAATTCATCAAGCTAAGCTTCAGCAGTTTGTGAACCAAGAACTTCCAGATGCAGAAGCTAGGTTCCAAAAAGGTGGAGGAAACAGAGATCAAATTGTCAAGATTCATTAAATGATGGAGAAAGCAAGAAGTTCCAGAAATACATTTACTTCTGCATCATTCATATACTAAAGACTTTGACTACTGGTTCCAAACAGGAAAAGGAGTACGTCTAGGCTGTATATTGTCACCCTGCTTATTTAACTTATATGCAGTGTACATCATGAGAAACGCTGGACTGGAAGAAACACAAGCTGGAATCAAGATTGCTGGGAGAAATATCAATAACTGAGATAAGCAGATGACACCATCCTTATGGCAGAAAGTGAAGAGGAACTAAAAAGCCTCTTGATGAAAGTGAAAGAGAGTGAAACAGTTGGCTTAAAGCTCAACATTCAGAAAACTAAGATATGGCATCTGGTCCCATCACTTCATGGCAGATAGAGGGGAAACAGTGGAAACAGTGTCAGACTTTATTTTTTGGGCTCCAAAATCACTGCAGATGGTGACTGCAGCCATGAAATTAAAAGACGCTTACTCCTTGGAAGAAAAGTTATGACTAACCTAGATAGCATATTCAAAAGTAGAGACATTACTTTACCAACAAAGGTCTGTTTACTCAAGGCTATGGTTTTTTCAGTGGTCATGTATGGATATTAGAGTTGGACTGTGAAGAAAGCTGAGCACCGAAGAACTGATGCTTTTGAACTGTGGTGTTGGAGAAGACTCTTGAGAGTCCCTTGGACTGCAAGGAGATCCAACCAATCCATTCTGAAGGAGATCAGCCCTGGGATTTCTCTGGAAGGAACGATGCTAAAGCTGAAACTCCAGTACTTTGGCCACCTCATGCAAAGAGTTGACTCATTGGAAAAGAGTCTGACCCTGGGAGGGATTGGGGGCAGGAGGAGAAGGGGATGAAAAGGATGAGATGGCTGGATGGCATCGCCAACTCGATGGACATGAGTCTGAGTGAACTCCGGGAGTTGGTGATGAACAGGGAGGCCTGGCTTGCTGTGATTCATGGGGTCACAAAGAATCAGACACGACTGAGCAACTGAACTGATATGGATCACAAGAAACTGTTGAAAATTCCTAAAGAGATGGGAATACCAGCCCACCTTACCTGCCACCTGAGAAACCTGTATGCAGGTCAGGAAGCAATGGCTAGAACCAGACATGGAACAAAGAACTGGTTCAAAATTTGGAAAGGAGTATGTCAAATATGTCAGTATGTCAGTATTGTCACCCTGTTTATTTAACTTCTGTTAGAATATATCATGTTAAATGCTAGCTGGATGAAGCTCTAGCCACAATCAAGATTTCCAGAAGAAATATCAACAACCTCATATATGCAGATGATACCACTCTAATAGCAGAAATTTAGGTGGAACTAGCTTCTCAATGAGAGTAGAAATGAGAGTGAATAATCTGGCTTGAAACTCAACATTGAAAAGAATTAACATCATGACATCCAGTCCAATCACTTCATGGCAAATAGAGTAAAAATTGGAAGCAGTGACAGGTTTTATTTTCTAGGGCTCCAAATTCATGTAGATGGTGACTGCAGCTATGAAATTAAAAGATGCTTGTTCCTTAAAAAGAAAGCTATGACAAATCTAGATAGCCTATTAAAAAGCAGAGTCAAAGCTATGGTTTTTCCAGTAGTCATGTAAAGATGTGAGAGTTGGACCATTAAGAATGTTGAGTGCCAAAAAACTGATACTCAAATTGTGGAACTGATACTCAAATTGTGGAACTGATACTCTCAAATTGTGGTGCTGGACTCGAGAATTTCTTGGACTGCAAGAGTATTAAGCCAATCAATCCTAAAGGAAATCAACCTTGAATATTCATTGAAGGTCTGTTGCTGAAGCTCCAATTCTTTGGCCACCCAATTTGAAGAGCCAACTCACTGGAAAGAGCTTGATGCTGGGAAAGATGAAGGCAAAAGGAAAAGTGGATGACAGTGGATAAGACGGTTAGATAACATCACCATCTCAAAGGATATGAATTTGAGTAAGCTCCAGGAGACAGTAGAGGACAGACAAGCCTGGCTGCTGTAATCCATGGGGTCACAAAGAGCTGGACAACACTTAGTATCTGAATAACAACAAAGTGGATATAATATCTGCATTTAAATTTTTATTAGATACATAATATTCCATTTCATACCATGAATAATTAGCCAAGTCTTACTGATGAATTATTAGTTTCAAATCCTTTTTTCATTAAAATCTAAGTGTAAGATACATTTTATATGTAAATTGGAATCTGTTGCCAATTATATTTCTTGAGAATTCCTTCTTGTGGAATCTTTGTGTCTGAAGCTATTATATTGAATGTGTTTACTCATTCCTTTAAAATATTTTGTTTAGCAAAATGTTAAAATAATAGATTTTTTCTTTCAAAATGACAAGTTCAGAACATGTGTTTTACTTCACTGATATCTTAAAAAAGTAAGAAAATCTTTTAAAATAACTAAAAAGGAGAGTAGGGGTACTCTCAACAAATTAAAAAAAATAATAGTACTTGAATAATATTATATATATTGTATTTGATAATTAATAATATAGATTGTTTATCTCTTGATATGAATGCATATACCTCTACCTAATTCTTTCCAATGACTTCATATGACTTCATAGTATTCTATTTCTTACATCTAACATAAATTATATCCTAATAATTGACTTTGAAGAATGTTTCCAGTTAATATTCTATTAAACACTGTAATAAATATCAATGTATAAATCTTACTGCTTTGGGTGATTGTAACTATAGATTATAGATTTAGCAATTGCTGTATTCATGCTTTTTACCAAAGTGTTAAAAAACAACATACTTTCACCAAACATCTATTTCTCTACACCTGGAAATTGAAAAGTTATCCAAATTTTTAATTTTGCCAAATAAGTAGGTGGTAAATCATATTCATTCTCATTGTGTTTATCATTTCTGAATAAGAACTAGTATATTTTATATTTTTCATTCCCTAGTTTTTAAATATAATTTGCTGCCAATAATATATGCTAATATTATATCATTTAATCTTGTAAATTTTTGAAATTCAAATAATGATGCCATGTTAAATTAATTCTGTAATTTGCTTTATTCACTCAGTATTTTGTTGGTGAAATGCAAACATATTATACATGTTGTGGTAGTTTATTAGTTCCCTGTCTCATTCTTTCCCACTGTTGCAATATGCTGTTTGCTTTAATCCATCCTCCTGTTATTTTATATTTGGGTTATTCCTACATTTTTTCTTGTTAAAAATGATGCTGATAACAACATTATTCTGTCTCCTGGTGTAAGTATATAAATATTTCATCAAACATATCAAAACATATATATATATGAAGAAAATAGTTGTGCCTTAGTATAAGCACATTTTAAAAATGTGTACATAACTCCAAATTGTTTACAAACTGTTTGAAAGAAATTCAAATTGTTGTAAGCAGTAGCCATGGCTTTTTCAGACTTTTCAGGGTTTTTTCTACAATTAAGTGGTTCAGCTGGCTCCTCGCTATGGTTTTAATTTGCTTTTCTTTAATTTCTGAAAAGGTTGACCTTTTCCTTTTATTTGTATTAGGTACCCATATTCCTGCTTCTAGGAAATATCTCTTTATATTTTTTCAAATTGTTTTGCTTTTTAAATTGTTTTTTAAATGTTGTACATGCTCTGTATTAGTATATTGCTAATTATATGTGGCAAATATCTTCTCCCATTATTTACTTTCACCCTTTCTATTTGTGGAAAAACTAATATAATCAGTTTTATTTATTAATGTTTCCCTTTTTGTTCTCTATCTTATTTAAAAGCATTATAGTATTATATCTCACAAAGAAGTATTTCCTTCATGTGTAGTATGTTATGTAATAGAAATCCTATTTCATTGTTCCATATAGGTAAGCACTGCTCCAGCATCATTACTGAGTAATTATCTTTCTCCATTGACCTCACTTCTGTCATATATTGGGTCTCTTATGTTTGCCCTGATTTGCTAATGAGTTTATGTTACATTCTATTCCTTTATTTTTTACTATCTGTTATCACTTGTTAATATTCACCCTGGATCTATTATATGATATCTGCTACTTGATAACCTGGTGTTGGAGCTTCCTTGGAGGCTCAGATGGAAAAGAATCTGCCTGGTATGCAGGAGACCTGGGTGCGATCCCTGGGTCAGGAAGATCCCCTGGAGGAGGGATGGCAACCCACTCCAGTGTTCTTGCCTGGAGAATCCCATGGACAGAGAAGCCTGGTGGGCTACTGTCCATGGGGTTGCAAAGAGTTGGATATAAGTGAGTGACTAAGCACAGCACAGCACAACGCAGCCTGGTATTAGTACTATCATGTGTTTATTAATTTAGTTTGATTTTGATGTTTATATCTTTATGGTAACCTCATGAATCTTTTGCTTCAAAAATGTTTTGGCTCTTTCATGGCTTTGCTGTCAAGAACTATAAAGTTATTTTGAAATTTTGATTAGAATTTTGCAACTATCATATTATAAATCAAGTAAAAAATTAATCTTTACTGATACATCATATTCCTATGAACATGGATATATGCCTTCATCTATTTTAGCTCTTTTGTAATTTTCACACAAATGTCTCACATATTATTGGTAAGTTTAGAATTTTTTAATCTTTCCATATCTTCTGTGCTTATTAAATTATATAGAAAGATTTTTTTATCTCTAAAATTATTGAAGGATTTAGTTACATCTTAATTTAACTAAAATTTAAATTTTCAAATTAAATACAACCATTTTCTATATGTGGTCCTGCATGTTTTCAGTAATTTAATTGTTAACATTTGGGTTATTTTTTCTAAAGCTATGTTCTCTAATATTTTAATGAACATGAATAAAATGAATTAATGACCAATTATTGAGAATTTCCAATGTTTTAAGCAGTGAACTCATTACTCAATTTATCTTGGGTAAAATCCTGCAAGATAAAAGTAATTATTTACTTTTTAAATAAAATGAGAGGAGAGATAGAGACAAGATAAGTTAAATAAATAAAGATCAAACTTATAAATGCAATATAGCCAGAGTATCAAATTCAGATCAACTTGATTCCAAAATCTTTGCCCTCACCACATCCTATAATCAATATGGGAGTAAAATACTAACACACAATCTCAAAACTTTCTGTTGTGCAAGTAATATTGCCCCAGATAAAATTGGAACCCCTTTATATTATAGATTCCACATCAGATTTGATGAATCCTTGTGAAGTAAGAAATACAACTATAAACACATTTTATTTTTTGTCTGATTTCAGAAAAAATTTGTTAATGTAGATAGACTATTTCTATGTGAACCTCTTAAGTTGTGATATATAATGAAAGATACTTATTTATAGAATGTTTTTGTTAAGTATTGAATTAAGGCTTTAGAGACTAAATATTGCATTTAAGGACTTCTGTTATCTTTCTTTTTTAATATAGTGAAAAATTCAAATAAGATTAAATTATCTAAATGTAATAATGAAGAAAGAAATCATTTTTAATTAATTATATATGAGAAAAAAGCTAAAACAAAATCTCTATTAAATTTAATTTAATCTCATTGATTAAGTTTAAACACACATAAAATTCTTTCCTTCTCCTTTCGTAGCAACTTGAGAAAGTCACTGTACGTGTTAAATGTTCCATACAAGCTATATCACAGAGACAATCAATGACATTGCCATAAGTAAACTTTGCTGGGGAGGCTCTTGGGTTTATATAATGTGATTTGTCATCTGTAACACTAAAGTTACTTTTCTTTGCTAGAGCCTGTGGTCAGACATTAAAAATTACTTAAAAAATAAATGGCTTGTCAAATTTCTTGTTAGGTAAATCCCAAAGGATACAATTTATTCACTGAAGTAAGTGTTGGACAGTAATGAAAAAAATACCGCATATTTCTTAGTAACTCTGCAAAAATTAAATGCTAGTCAATAGCATCTCTCACAACAATAATGATCTCTTTCCCATCACTTAACAGACAACAAAGGGGGAGTTTTATTCCATGACACCAGAAATCTCTTCAATGAAGTGACACTATGTGCCTTAATAATTCCTTGGCACAGGGCAGTAGTGCCTAGCCATCTGCACAGCTGCTAACTAATACTATATGAGTCAGACATCAAAAATGCAAATGCTATTGGGTCGTGGGCTACAACATAAACGAGGAAGCATCCAGGTGTGAGACAAAGGAGGCAGCTGAGCCTACCTACCGCACACTTCAGAGTGAGCTGTTTAAAGGGGACTGCCACTGCTCAGCCTAAGCAGATATTATGCAGAAAAGTGGGTGCAAATTTTCTAAACCTAAATTTTTTCATAAAATGTCCAATTTTGAAAATGTTCTGCTGAGCAAATATAATGCCTCCATAGGTTGCTTTATGCTTAATGTGGCCTATGGATGTATTATATTTCAAATATAAACTCTTTTGTGAGAACAAATGAGTGAACAGTAAAAGAGAATATAAAATGCAGAGAGATAAAAGTAATTTTGGCTAGAAGGAAAAAGGAGTTGGTCCCTGTGACTAAATATTTATAGTGAAGTGACAAGGAAAAGCAGGACTGGAATATTTTTGGAAGACCTAAGGATAACATGAATTTCTTGAAATTATTTTTGAATTTCAAGGTCTAACATTCCTGACTTCTGCCACTTGCTTCCTTACTGGGCTCTTTTTTTCTTGGGTGTATTTGTTCAATCCAAGTCAATTTTTTATTCATAAAATGGGAATATTTGCTACGACTATATATGATTTATGAGATTATTAAAATAAAATGTTATTAATATACAAAAATAACTACAAACATATCTGTTGCAGAAAATATACTTTATAATTGTTGGTTTATATTTCTTTTCCTTTTTTTATTTATTTATTATCGGCTGTGCTGGGTCTTCATTGCTGCATGCAGGCTTTCTCTAGTAGTGGCAAGTGAGGCCTACTCTCTAGTTGTGCAAAGGCTTCTCTCTGTGGTGGCTTCTCTTACTGTGCAGTACCAACTCTAGGAAGCATGAGCTTCAGTAGTTGCAGCACATGGCTCAGCAGTTGTGGCTCAAGAGTTCTAGGGCTCAGTAATTGTGATGCACAGGCTTAGTTGCCTAATGGCATGTGGAATCTTCCTAGAGCAGGGATTGAAACTGTGTCCCCTGCATTGGCAGGTGATTCTTAACTACTGGACCACCAGGGAAGTCCCTCTCTTCCTTTTCTTGTTTGCTATTATTTGGAGTATGGTTGGGATTACGAAAGGTGGTTTTCCAAAGGAAATACAAGTCAACATGTGAGGGTACTCAAAAAGGAATAAGAGTTTATAAGGGTTAACAGATAATATCCATATCTAATCATGCTATTATTTTTTCCTGAACATCCATTCAAATAAAGAAAAAAGAAATAGACATTCAAATAATAAGTTCAGTGGTAACTCTCTGGACCACAATGAGGAAAAAGATAGTAAACCTGAGTGTAGATTTTTGCCTATTTCAGAAACTCATTTCAAGTTTATAGTACTATTTTCACTAACATAAAATAAAACACATTTTAATGTAGAGTATTTATTTTATCTAGGTCTTATTTTTTAATGATACATGAAGGGAAAATTAGTCCAGGGAACACCTGAACACACAGAATTGTGTTGTAGGATGGCAAATCTGCATTTAAGGAACTCAAATCTTTTGTACGGAGAAATAACCTTCCTGAACTTTGTCCCAAAGGCATTATTTATATTATACTGGACAGTATATTTGACCAGGAGAGACTATTTCTATCTTCCAAAGCTATTTGCTTTACAAACATGTTTGAAAATATGGTTAAAATAAAGGCAGTCTATGCATCACAAGATGTTCACACACATGAAACTACACGAGACATACAGAAACTAAGGAGAATGTCCTCCAATACTGTCTAATGAGTCAATTAACCAAGATAAATGTATTCAATTTTCAATATTTGTAGTCCTCTTAATCAGTAATCATTTCTCAGTAATCATTTTTTTCTCTCTTCATTATGGAAATGATGTAAGTTTTATGGATATAAACCTAGTCCCTACCTTGTGGACTCCATACTAGCAGTGAGGATTAAACTTTAAACCAAACAAGGTCCTTGGCCTACAGGTTCTCTTAGTCAAGAAAAGGAGCTACATGTAAATATCAGTCATCAATTTTATTATAACAGTAGTATATACAAAGGTCAAGTGGTAGATAGGAAGAAGAACTTGGTTTGACCCAAAAGATGTATATCAAAGTGGACTTTTATCCAGGAACAAGACTCTAAGTTTCTCAGAGGAGCTTAATTTTAAACAATATTTTGATATTAAGATTATATACATTTTTAGTAAGTAGAGGTAGAAGAAGAGGTGTGGGAAAGTGCAGGCAATGAAAATATGCAAGCTATGCAAGAGAAAAACCATGGTTTGCCATGGGATTTGTAAGCATTTGTTATTTCTAGAACATGGAGTACATGTGAGTATATAGAAAATGATTCTTGGAAAATAGCAGGGTATATTATGAATGAGCCATCTAATGCTAAGGATTTGAGCTTCGCCATAAGACAGTTGGAACCAATAAGAATATTTTAAAGAAGTATATTAATTTATATTACATTGATGTTTTCTTATTTCAGAGAGTAATACTGATTTCTTATTAACTAAAAGCTACAAGCAGGTTCTCCCATTCTTCTTGAGATCTAGTCCAGGAAATTTACAGTGAATTCTGATGAAAAGGAGATAGAGAATTTTGCTTTCAGTTGTCATCAAAAGCTGATCTATTAACACATGGGCAGAAAATGTACAATACTTCAGATTCCTGAAAGTGCAACAACAGTAGCACTGGCTTGGGAAGAGAGTAGGGGGTGTAAACCAAATGTGGTTAAAGAGAGTCTATAGTCCATTCCTCCTTCCTATATGGTTGACTGCGTATGTTTCCGATTCCTGCACTGGATTAACCAGGGAATTTGGGAAAGGACAATTTAATGGCTTGAAGAATGGTTTAGAGACTGCTTTACCCACACACATCAAATGTAGGCAGTCATTCAGGATCTGCGATTCCTCCAGATAAAACCAACCAAACAATCAAACAAAACACAGCTCTTCATTCTTTGAAGCATGCCTTTAGAAAAATACATGTGAATATTTTTTGAGTACATACAATGTTCCAGATACTGGTATAAGAGATTCATATGTATTAAATGTAGCTATCAAAATGACTTAAAGAAGTAGATTTTTTATTTTTTCTTTACAAATGAAGACACTGAGATACACACAAAGAGTAACTTCTGCAAAGTTATAAATGGACAAAGTCAAGATTCACAACAAGCCAATCTTCCTCCAGAGGCCATACTCTTAAAAGCAGTTAAAAACTTACATAGAAGAAAAATTACACATTGGAGTTTCAAACACAGACTTGATAGCTGTACCTTGGCCACCTCATGCGAAGAGTTGACTCATTGGAAAAGACTTTGATGCTGGGAGGGATTGGGGGCAGAAGGAGAAGGGGACGACAGAGGATGAGATGGCCAGATGGCATCACTGACTCGATGGACACGAGTCTGAGTGAACTCCCGGAGTTGCTGATGGACAGGGAGGCCTGGTGTGCTGCAATTCATGGGGTCACAAAGAGTTGGACACGACTGAGCGACTGAACTGAACTGAACTGAACTGATAGTCAAATTGATCAGCCATTTTACGTCTAAGGCCTGCAATCATTAACTTCTGTAAGACAAAGTATAAGAACAAATTATGCTTTTTTTTTTTTAATAAAAGGGAAAGATTATAATTGGCATTTGTTGGGGGGAGGGTAAAACCAAAAGACTTATAATCCATTAAGTAGTGAAGTTATAAAGGGAATAGGTAAATTCTACAGTAACTAGAGAAATTAAGTTTCTACATTTGATGAATTTACTCAAAAATAAGAATGGTCTTTAAGGAGCAAGTTTTAGGTATACTGATTCCTGTTGCCCATTGGAGAGCCAGGTAGAGATGTCCAGTATGTAATTTTAAAACATGTGTAGATTTTAGGAGTCAAAATCTAGGGTAGATATGTAATGGTTAGCCACCAGCTTCTCTTAAAAGTTAGGAGCCATATGAATGGAAAGATTATATAGTGAGAAGGGGAAGTAGACTGTGAAATAGCATAGTTCTAAGGAGCCCTAGAAAATATCAAGAGGTCAGAGAAAGATGAAGAAGGAACATTTAGAGAGAAGACAGATGAAGAGAGAAACAGTTTCATTGAGACAGGGGTAGTTTTAAAAAATGAGATGTTTTTAACAGAGTTTGATCTGATAAGAAGCAGCATTTCTCTACAAATATGTCAAATGGAAGATTTGCTGGTCACCTTACCAAGAGTCATTTTAAAAGAGTAGGTGGAGATCCACTCAATTTGTATAAATATAATAAGAAAATAAAAAGAAATTAAATTACAGTTTTGAGAAATAAAGCTATGAAGTAAAAGAGTGATAGAGAGATAGGCAATCTCTAGTGGGACAGAGTCAGAGAAGAGTTTTTGTTATGTTGACAAAAAAATGTATTTAAAAAATTTAGAGAGAGAGGAACTAATATAAAGTGGTAGTTTAAAGTTAGGTAATAGGTGATAATTTATGAAACACAAAGAAGTCTGAGGCTAAAGCTGGAATGCTAATAATTCATTTTTAAAGACTATTATAAAGTATGTCTGTTTTACAAATTATTATTCATAAAGATGGTAAATAAAAATACAGAACAAAAACTCTAACTAAAGAATATACAAAAATGTCAGAGAGAAAAATAGAAACCAAATATGAATTAAACCACCAAGCTTTTCTTTTTCACTGTACAATGTAGTTTCAATAAAAAGATAGGATTGTATTACCAAGATTGTAATACAAGATTGTATTCCTCTGCTGC
Organism: Aepyceros melampus; assembly: GCA_006408695.1. Taxonomy (NCBI): domain Eukaryota; kingdom Metazoa; phylum Chordata; class Mammalia; order Artiodactyla; family Bovidae; genus Aepyceros; species Aepyceros melampus. Next base: position 141,289 of record SJXQ01003552.1, read on the forward strand.
TGTATTTACACATGCACAAACCCCACTGCCAATATAAAAGCTCCTTTAGTGATGACTATTTTGTTCAAGCCATACTTAAGAAGCAATCAATTGTTTCTCTCCTTTTTCTTTTTCAATGAAAGTATGTTCCTTCAAATTCACTCCTTTGATATTCAAATAATTTATGTCAGTTTTCATCTCTGGACTCAAAAAAATGTAAGTTTTAAGGTGATCACTATTAATTTTAGTTTATTTCAAAGTACAGAAATTTGTATATAGTCATGCATTCAACAATCAAAAAAGCAGCTGTATATCATACTATACTGGTGGATGTAGGGGCCATGAAACTGTAATACAACACCCTCTCCTCAAATGGTTTGCAAACTATTTTGAAAATAATTATACTCAGAATTTGTAGGACATTCTTTTCATCCCATTTTGCTTGCAAACAAGTTTATCTGGGTGACTTATTCAATGCCAGCTGTAAGCACGGCTGATGGATTTGCATTGATTTATTTAAAGTACTTTCCTTGTGATCAAAAGCAGATATTTGCAAGAAGCCTGGAAGAGATGCAAAATAAATTTGCAGCCATGAAACAAAATGAAAGAAACTCATATCCATGACTTTGACCTTATTAGCATGATGTTTCAAACTGACCAGCCATGGAGGAGATGATGATAAATATATACATATATAAAGACAGAGTACTTAACACAAACATGTTTTACTCATACACTCAGATTTTCCTGTGAATCAATTTACATTTCGTAAAATACTTGAATCTATTCATTTTTTCAGAATTGATAAGAGGAGATTTTGGAAACACCCTTCTTAATTAATCACAAACCAATGCAATAAAAGCAGTAGGGATTTGGAACACAATTATCTACAATCTTTGTTTACATAAAATTTTATTTCTGTTATGAAACATAAACACTAGATTTCTAGTGATGTATTTCGATCAGCTGATCAATAATTTGGTCAGAGTTTCAGATTCTGCCAAGTCAGAACACCAGAGGAATAAGGTGCTATTGAGTAGCAGAATGAGTTGCTTTCCCCTTCAGTTAACCCATCACTTGGTTCACAGGTATGCTGGTAAAATTTCCATGTTGTGTTACAATTTATCTGCATACTTTCTACTTCATCAAGGCAAGAGTCCCTAAATAGAAATATCATATTTTATTATCAAGTAATGTTACTACATGTAGTATACTTTCAATTAATGTTTATTGTGTACTACTTTTTTATTGATATATTTCTCTTTTCTAATTATTCTCATCTTCAAAGAGTGCACAAATTATAATATACTTTTTCTTTACAGAGTATGATAAAAGCATATATACTCATCTTAAGAATATATTTACGATTCAAGTTAGTTACACTAATTTTGTCCAATCTAGAAACTAATAATTCTTTTTAGAGGTTGCTCCAGTCTATTGCTTTTTTATGTTAAGAGATCTAAGAACAGGTGTTTTGTTCAATCGTTGTGCCAATTCTGGTATAGTTGTTTATTGTTAATTGCTATTGCACACCATAGCAAATTGATAAATGAATGCTAATCCAGTTTTCTATTTTTCCTCCTGCTGAAGGATTAAGATGTCTTACTAAACTTTCCATGTTAAAATTTCTCTAGTTGTCGTTTTTTGTTTCCTTGTGTGTGTGTGTGTGTGTGTGTGTGTGTGTTTTGTCCTGAAAATGATGCAGTAATATTGATCAAACAAAAAGATACATAAATATTGACATTCACTTAACTGATTAGGGCAGCAAAAATTATGTTTTTGTCTTACTCCAACAGTTAGAGACACTGAAAAGAGAACAAAGTTTAATTTAATGTTGGTTAGGATACTGGAACTACTTTCTCCTAAAGACCATAAAATCAACTACCCATGATAAGATCCATAATTTGCCCTAAAACAAGTCAGACTAATTCTATATGCCACAAATGATAAAAGCTGCCTTGGATTTATTTTAATTATTTTATACACATAAGATCTCTATACTTCAAGCACACAAAAGACTAAAAAACGGGTCATGAAGCTGAAGACAGATTTATAAAAATAAATCAGAGCAATTATTTGCATCTCCATGAAATCCCAGCATTGCTTGGTGTTACAGGGTCCCTGTAATGAACAGAGGAATTACAGTAATTCTCTAAATAAGCATGCTTGTCAAAGAAGTCAATTTACTCCACCCTCAGCCCAATTATCTAGCTTTGACTTTGGAGAGCTGACGATCAGCTAATTAAATTGCCTTTGAAAGATCAACAGGAAAACAGCTTCCACCATGTTTACTCAGGGCTTTTTCAGCAACAGGAATGTTTATTACTTAATTGTCAACATCACTGACCTAATGAAGTATCAGAGAATATGCCTAAAAATCTCTCCGTGCAAAGTTTATTACTTCAGACCTTTTTCTTCCACCTCTGAAGTAAGGATAAAGATCATTTCTTCAGGCCTGCAAAATAAACTTGGGGCCAAAAAGAGAGGCTCCTGTCATCAGATCTTCTTTCCAGAAAGAGGGAAGTCATCCTATGTAGAGTCCAATTTTGATCTGTGAGACAGGAAATATAGAACAGTGCTCACATATCCTCATTTTAGAAATCAGTGAGAAGGGGGAACTAGAATGGTTGTTTTTTCCTTTCTACCTAGATAATGATAGTGCTGCTACTGCTGCTAAGTCACTTCAGTCGTGTCCGACTCTGTGCGACCCCATAGACGGCAGCCGACCAGGCTTCCTGCCCCGGGATTCTCCAGGCAAGAACCCTGGAGTGGGTTGCCATTTCCTTCTCCAGTGCATGAAAGTGAAACATGAAAGTGAAGTCGCTCAGTCGTGTCCGACTCTTCGCGACCCCATGGACTGCAGCCTACCAGGCTCCTCCGTCCATGGGATTTTCCAGGCAAGAGTCCTGGAGTGGGAATGATAGTTTACTAACCATGATTTGGATCTTCTGCCTGTATTGAAGACAAGTGACTAGGAAATCTGATTCAAAACACTATAATCCTTTACTTTTAGTTGCTTTTTTTCTGTTTGTTTTCAGGTAGTCATATCATCACAATTGTTATCATAGTCAATCAGTCCAAAATATAATATTTATTAAGTATTTATTATATGCCAAACTATACTAAATAATGCAAATGTAAAATCTGACTCAGTGATTCATTTACCATTGTTTCATCTATTTCAAGCCTGGAAAATGAGACATTTGGAGAATAAGTAATAGATCTGGAAAACAGTAGAATATTGTCTTGGACTCAGACACAGCCAAGATCCTTCTCTTAACCTCCTCACTAAAATACAGTGTAAATGGCTAGGCTATATAATGTGAGGAGAAAGGAAATTACAATTACGTAGCCAGAAGTACAATGTCTGCATGTATAAGAATTCATCAGTGAGGCACGTTTTATCCCGTTTAATGCCACTATGCATCTGTCACTTTTGGCCAATTCTAATGAGAAGTTAAAATGATCTGCAATAATAAGAAGTCACTTGTTAACATNAAGTACAATGTCTGCATGTATAAGAATTCATCAGTGAGGCACGTTTTATCCCGTTTAATGCCACTATGCATCTGTCACTTTTGGCCAATTCTAATGAGAAGTTAAAATGATCTGCAATAATAAGAAGTCACTTGTTAACATAGATTTCTTAACTATAGAAAATAGAACTCTCTAATACTTTACACTATTATAATGTGTATCCATGTGTTATTCTAAAAAGCTTTAAAGGATAAAAACTGATCTGCTAGCACAAAGTATATAAAGATTGCCAAACAGGACACATGTGCCTTGACTCTAGATGAGAGCATTTCCCAAGATATGCTTCTACTTTTTAGCTACATGCTATATGTTCTTTGTATATTCCTTCAAAAGAGGAGATTTAAGGAAATAATTATGTCATAACTTAGATGACATAGAAAGGTCTATAGCTCCCAGATGATGGCTAGAAAGTGCAAAATTTATTTCTGCAGACCAAGAATGAACACACTGAACATACAGTGATGACTGTAAATTTGTTTAGGGGGTAAAATGTAGCGAGTTGTTCAGACTACAGTAGGGATGGGAAGTGAAGGAACATCTGTGATGGTCCTCTCAGGGGAAGAGTTATGTTCTTTCTAGAGTGGAGCCAAGGTGACTGTCAATAATAATCAAGAAACCACTGGAAATTATTAAATCAACAGAGAAGGCACTATATGAACAACTATTCATGTAGTATAATTTTTTATTTGCATTTATGATTGTAGTATAATTCTAATTATTTTTAATGCTCTGTTCATAACATAGTAATATAAGTTCAGCAGAGTAATTGAATGAACTCTGAAAAATAGGAGTAACTTAATGATTATATCTGAAATTGAGTAAACATCTGCTATTAAACAAACAAAACGCTTTACATGTACTTCACATGCATTATCCTGCAATATCTCTCACATGTGCACAAGCACACACTAAGACACACTCATACATGCATATGTACCCACGTGTCATACCTTAAACTAAAAGTATACACATAATTTCCATTTTTCAGATTAAGACATTAAAACATAGAAATGAAAACAAATAGGCTGCCTTCAAGTAACAAAGTTAGTACTGTGATCCTGTGTATACCTTGTTCTTTAGTCTACACGATTAAACTACATGTCTTCCTTTTCTGGGTTTCAACTACTGAATCTTTCTAAAAGGCAGGAATATGTTTATCAATAAATATTTAGCTAAGAGTGGTACAATTTTTTTTGATGAGTGAAAGCAGAGAGGTTTTATAATGAAGATAAAAAAGACAGACATGGAAATTAAGAGGTGGAGAAATGTTTTAGATAAATTCATGGTAAAAGAATGTATAGAATACAATACAAAATCTTTCTCTTGATATGTCAGATATTTTCTTTTTTTTTTATTTCAATCTTAAACAATTCTTAGTGTTTCTAAGTTCTCAAATGGAGCAAGTGAGATTTTTCATATTTACATAATGTAGATCTCAAGGAAAATAATATCACTTAAAATTAGAAAAGATGACAGTTCAAGTATAATCATAAATAAAATATAGCAAACTAGATATTTCCTAATCTGATGAAATCCTTCCTCTCTAATAATTCTCTCTGATTTTCCTTTTTTCAATGATGCATATAGTATTAACTCAGTTATATTTTGGCATTTTCTTTGATTTTCTCTGAAGAGGTACTTAGAATCTATAATCAGAAACATATATCTTTGCCTGCAAGACTCAGCAAAGTCTCATCATTCCTATTGTTGTTCAGGATAACTGCTAAACTGTGTCTGACTTTTGTGATACCATGGACTGCAGCACACTAGTCTTCCCTGTCCTTCACTATCTCCCAGAGTTTGCTCAAATTCATGTCCATTGAGTTGATAATGCTATCTAACCATTTCATCCTCTTTGCCCCCTTCTCATTTTGCCTCTAATGAGCCAGCTCTTCACATCTGGTAGCCAAAGTATTGGACCCTCATCATCAGTCCATCTAGCGAATATTCATGGTTGATTTCCTTTATTATTGACTGGTTTGATCTCCTTGCAATCCAAGGGACTCTCAAGAGTCTTCTCCAGCACCATAATTCCAGAGCATCAATTCTTCGGCATTCACCCTTCTTTATGGTCCAACTTTCACATCTGTACATGCTACTGGAAAAGCTATAGCTTTGACCATATGGACCTCTTGTCAACAAAATGCTGTGTCTGCTATTTAATATGATGTCTAGGTTGGTCATAACTTTCCTTCCAAGGAGTAAGTGTCTTTTAATCTCATTATTCCTATGTGTGCTAATTTGCTTCAGAAGTGTCAGACTTTTTGCAACTCTATGGAGTGTAGCCCACCAGACTCCTCCATCCATGGGATTCTCCAGGCAAGAATACAGGAGTGGGTTGCCATGCCTTTATCCAGGGTATCTTCTCAGCCCAGGGATCGAACCCATGTCTCTTACACCTCCTGCATTGGTATGAAGGTTCTTTACCACTAATGCCACCTGCGAAGCCACTAGAAAAAATAAACTTATGGGAGTGGAAGGCTGATTATTGGTCTAAATATCTGTCAAACTTTGACCTTCAAGAAATGGCCAAATTTCTTATAAGAGAGTAGAATTTTTAGTCTGAAGAACATGAAGAAAACCAAGCTGACTACGCAATCAAACAGAGGGAGGAGTATGCTCTGACAGGATGCACACCCACAAGCACTTGTGAACACACAGGGAAAATCTTGGCTCTGAGTATTTCTCTTTGCAATTGAGCCTCTAGCAACACTAGAAAACAATTGAGTCTTCCACACTAACAAAGGTTAAGACCAAGATTAGATACCAAAATTAGATACCAAATTAGAATTCACAGATATATACTTCACTCCCACATACACATCAAAAACCTTCCTAAGTTATGCTATTTATTGCTCATAATTTATTACACCTTATTCATAAGTCAGACTTACAGAATATCCAAACCCAAAAGATATAAAAGAAATCATCTCTCCTTTTTTACTTACTGTAATTTTCTTCTTACCTTCAAAAAATACATTCCCCAACCATCCCTTTTTATCCCAATTTTCACAGATTAATTCCAAATTTTCAATCATTCAAAAGTTATTTTTCTCAAAAATTCTTAAAAAATCATTGTGAGAATGTTTCTCCTTTCTCAGTGAGAAGGTAACCTTGAGAATATCTGTGCACATGAGTAAGAGGAGCTGTTTGAGCAAGTAGGAGTGAAAACCCATGACTTCTTGTTATTAAAAAGTACCCATCAGCCCACTGTCATGCCACTTCCCCACTTTTCATTTCTTCAGAATGTTTCTTCCAGAAAAATCACAGCAAAAGCTGTTATACTTCTTCTTCATCTATGGTTATTGCTGGATTAATCAAAAAAGAGTGGCACACTATTGATTATAACTGAATTCTGAACTTTTTATGAGCCCAAAGCTTACATTTATTTTAAAAACTCCGTGTCAAATAAAATGAACTAGAAAAAATTATACACTTGACATTATTTGCAGGTTGTAGTAAATATAGAATTTGTTATGCCTGGCAAATTGACTAAGCATATTTACACAGAGATGATTTTCAAAACTCTTTCAATGTAATGTTATGTACTTTAATTTATATTTCATAAGGCATATTCTCTGGTATTTTATCTTTTATAAACACAAGCAAAACTATTATGTAACTATCCAAGAATGTTCTCATTATCTGATAGCATATATATACATAGATGGATAAGTATATATAGGTATCATGATTTTGTTTTGTGCATTCTCTAATATAGTTTATAAATCATTTTTTAAACTGCAACAACAGAATGGAAATGAATTAGTTTTATCTTTCTAACCAAATGCCAATTTGAAGAGAATTTATGTTTTCCATTAAAAAGGCAATGACATTCATTTATGGTTTTTAAAGTAAGTCTAATAAACTTGTAAAATCAGTTAATTTTTCTTGAGTTTTACCAAGTTTATCATGCTGAGTACTGAACTATTTCATTAACAAAGTAATAATTATACTAATGTTGAATTATTTTACTTGCATTCATGCCTTTCAAAGCAGTTAGCAGGCATAAAGATTTTTCTCCTGTTGATAAAATATGTAGAAATAGGTAAATGTGTTGACTTATTGAGAATAAGACACTGGGTCTGAAAGAGACAAAGATCACTAAAATGGATTATACTATTACTTGATATTCAAGATACCCATTCATTTATCCATTGACCTGCTATCTTCACAGTAACAAGAGTGATAGCATATAATTGTGCACAAGTACCCATTAAGAAAAATGCTTTATATCCCAAAAGTACATCTGGCTATTTTATATATATATATATATATATATATCCTGATAGAGATTTCAAATGCAAATAAAACTGTCTTGTTTCCAATAAATGAAACCAACTTTGACGTATATTTACCAAATGCTGTGAGGCAAATTGTACCGAGATATGGAAAGTCTCCACCATTTGAAAAGTGTGTCCGGGGCCTTGTAAAGTACAGAAGCATAAGAAAAGGTAGCTTACTTTTATTCCTTTGGAAAACTAAGATTGAACTTTAATGAACATTGCAAAGAATGACAGTGAAAGCCTTCATTAACAGTTTCTGCTACCCTGAAGAACATATAATCTTTCAGGAGATGGAACAAATGACTACAACCAAAATGAATACTTAGAATCAGCTCAATTAGAATCACTAAAAATGAAAATTCTCAGATTTTCAATGGAGAAAAAAATAAAAACTGTGGCAAATATTACATGCCTAAAAATAAAGCACAGATTAACCTGTTGCCACAGAAAAAGTTACACATAATCATAAACATTCTCACTATGCTATAAGTTTAAGAGCTTACTATCTGATAATTATATTCAAGGAGTGTCACATATTACGCATTTTTCAGACATCTAGGAACAGAGCAAAAGTAATGCTGTATAAATGAGCAAGAATGTGTATTATTAGTATCATTAATATCAATGTCAACTATCTGATGATGAGACTCATGTATCTTCATGTGCTCTTACTCATGTATCTTCAAACTATTTTCTTTTTTTATAAACAAATTTTATTTTAGTCAATAGGTTTACATGTAAAGCACATATGTAATTTCAGAATGTTTCAGTGATTTTATTTTTTATTTAAAATATTTTTAGTAACTTTATTTTTAAAATGCTGGACTCATAAAAGTGAAATAATTATTAAAGAAAACACATAAATATTTTCAAGTCATTCTTAAAATTTTTATAGAAGCTTACCTAAATAAAAGGCATCAAACTTGATTTAAATCTAGGTGAAAGGATGAAAATCATATGTATATGCATGCTAAGTCACTTCAGTTATGTTAGACTCTTTGCGACCCCCATGGACTGTAGCCAATCAGTCACCTCTCTCCATGGGATTCTCCAGGCAAGAATACTGGAGTGGGTATGCTGTGTCTTCCTGACACAGGGATTGAACCCATGTCTCTTAAACGTCTTCTGCATTGGCAGGCAGGTTCTTTACCACTAGCACCACTTGGGAAGCCCCTTGATATTTATTTATTTATAATCTACACATATTTGTTTGATATCTAGGTGTAGCGTTTTTGAAAGTATCTAAGAGAGATATTCATAAAACATAGTTAAGTCATAAAAACATGTTACAAAAGGCAGTTGTTCAGATGATTGTCTACAAATTAAAATACTCACAATACATAAAGACTAAATATAAGGGCAATATTTTATAAAATTTTCTAAAGTATAGTTCTTGATTATCTAAATCACCCACATACCTTTCCCCTACCAACAGCTAAACTAGCAGATGCTGCTGAGATATTACAGAGAAAGGATGATAAGTATGATATACTAGTATTGTTGCTGTTGCTGCTGCTAACTTGCTTCAGTCGTGTCCGACTCTGTGCAACTCCATAGACGGGAGCCCACCTGACTCCTCTGTCCTTGGGATTCTCTAGGCAAGAATACTGGAGTGGGTTGCCATTTCCTTCTCCAATGCATGTATGCATGCTAAGTTGCTTCAATCGTGTCTGATTCTGTGCAACCCTATGGGCAGCAGCTCACCAAGCCCCTCTGTCCACGGGATTCTCTAGGCGAGAATATTGGAGTTGGTTGCCATTTCCTTCTCCAAGATATACTAGTGTGAAAGAAGCAAATTCATAACATTTAAATTCTAGGTAGTCTTTAAACTTATTAGTTATTGCCAAGAGAAAAAAATTCTGTTGCAGAACCTAACTATTTTTAATTTAAAATTTTAACCTTAAAATGTTGCAAAGCAAACTGTAGAGTCTATAAGAAGTGTTAGTATATGCTACCACATCAATATTTTTTGATAATCTGAGCTTGGGAAGGGGAAAAGAGTAAACTGAGAGGCCCTACAATCTGTCCCCATTCCCACACCCCACCTCTCTACAGACTTCAAGTATCAGGGAGAGATTATAGAGTAAGTTGACATGTTTGAATATCTAAGCACAAAAAGAATGTACATCTTGCTTCCCTGGGGAAGTCCATGAAGTAATAGTGTCCAAAGCAATCTTCTCCAAAAAAAAAGAGTACCCAGCAACTTCATTGATGTTCTAGGAGTGTAACAGACCTTGTGGCATGGAGTGCCTAGATAATTAGATAAAAATTATCCCTTTATGTTTTTGAGGGTCCTAGAGTGACATGAGCCAGAATCTAATTATTTCCAAGAATAAATGAAAATCTCAAGACAAAAATGAATCCCAGACATGGGAAAATAATGAAAGCTAAAGTTGTTGCCTTCTTCAGGTTGTTACAAGAAAAATGTATGTTCCTTCTGTGTAGTGTGTGTTTTTGTGTGTACTATTAGAAAGCCAAAGTGGCTACTGGAAGACAAACACACTGAGATGTGAACAGTAGTACTCTCTGGATAGGTGATCATGTATGCCTTTTATCTTTTACTTGTTTCTCTCTCTCTCTCTCTCTCTCTCTCTCTCTCTATATATATATATATATATATAGAAAAATTATGTATATATGTCTCACAATGATTATAAATTGATAGGAAGCTTAAGGGAGAGCTGTGAAGATTGTCTGCCTTGTGCCCTTTGTTATTACATATTTCTTTCTTAATAAATATGAATTTACAATTAAAATTAAGAGGAAAAGCTGCAGTTGACATCAAGAATTATAGGAGAACAAAAGAAATAGTCTTCTTTTCTCATAGTAACTTGCCAGAGCTTAGATAAGACTGTTTTTTCTTATATTGGGGGGAAAAAATGGAGTATCTACAGTATGTCTTTAGTTAGAGTTAAGAAGGAAAGGGCTTCTTTTGTAGGAAAGATGGAAAGAATCCACCTGCAATGTGGGAGACCTGGATTCCATCTCTGGGTTGGGAAGATCCCCTGGAGAAGGGAAAGGCTACCCACTCCAGTATTCTGGCCTGGAGAATTCCATGGAGTGTATAGTCCATGGGGTTGCAAAGAGTCAGACAGGACTGAGTGACTTTCAGTTTCAATTTCAAGAAGGAAAAAATGTAGGGAGTTTACCCAATAAACTAACCTGTTCTTTGGAGTGATCTTTAGAAAGTTGTCAGTGAATAGATAGTATCTGTTATTCTCTTCTCTTTTTACTTATCTTTCTCACTTGGGCTTCCCTGGTAGCTCAGCTGGTAAATAATCCATCTGCAATGCAGAGAACAGGGGTCAGTCCCTTGGTTGTGAAGATCCCCTGGAGAACGTAAAGGCTACCCATTCCAGTGTTCTGACCTGAAGAATTCCATGGACTATATAGTTCATGGGGTCACAAAGAGTCATACAACTGAGTAACTTTCCCTTTCATCTTTTTTAGTAATTTCCAAAAAGTTCATGTTTTCACTGAATAAAGAGGTTAATATTCCTCTATATTAAAGTAGGGAACATCAAAAAAGCATATAGAACACATAGTTTTTATAAGGCCATTATTGATCAACAGTAAAAGCATTAAAAGTGCAGAACTCTATTATTTCACCCTATTATATAGTACCACTCTTGTGGCTCAGCTGGTAAAGAATCCGCCTGCAATGGGGGAGAGCTGGGTTCTATCCCTGGGTTGGGGAGATCCCTTGGAGAAGGGAAAGGCTACTCACTTCAGTATTCTGGCCTGGAGAATTCCATGGACTGTATGGTCCATGAGGTCGCAAAGAGTTGGACAGGACTAAGTTTCATTCACTTGCTCTCTATTGCAGTTAAGATATAAAGTTGAGTATTCATACACTTTTGGTGGAAATAGTTTAAATTACTTTGTAAAGATAAGCTTGGATATAATAAATGGAGCAACCAGTATGGAACTTAAGGCTTCACCTGTTTTTGTGAAGATAATTTTTCTCATTCTTAAGCAGATGTAATGCAAATCACAAAAAATATTGGTGTCCTTAAATATCCCCTTAGATTTAATACAAAGCAATAAATATGGACAACATAAAATAGAAACACACAGATTATTTCTATTAACTGTCCTCATTCTGAAATGTATAAACCAAGTATGTTGAAACACTGAATGAAACCCATTGAGAGCCAAAAATAGTAATCATCATTAGTTCTCTTTTTAATCAAGCCACTATGCATGTGTTCTTTGCAGAGAAGACACAGAAAGCTGTTCTCAGATTATCCTAAAGTCATAAGGAAATAAGAACCAGAAATCCCAACAGAATGTCTGCTTTATGGGAAGCTCTGGGGCTCAGTTTTTCTCACTTGGCAGCTTTGTTGTAGATAAGCTTTAACTAAGTTATTCGACATTTTATTTGGCTGAACTGAACTTAACCCAGCCTATAGATTGCTATGTCTTACTTGAAGTTTGTTTATCTAGTAGGCAAACTTTAAATAGAATATAGAAAGAAGAATATCAATTAAGAAGCTGTCCAGAATTATTTGTATCAAGGTAGAATGTGTCCCATATGGCTGTTTTGTTCTGGCTAATGTATTAGGATGGAATCAAATCCTTGTCCAATAAAATAGAAAGTCAAGATAAGCTTGTGAAGAATTATTGTTTGGTGGAGTGCAGGAAAGAATAGTGACAGTCTAAATCATACTTGTTTACTTTTAAGAATAATAATAGAAGACCAACCTGAGATTCTAAGACAAATCAGTGTAATGATTTTAATATCATTTTTGATAGCACCTACTCATGTTTGAAAATTCTTTCCACCCCATGAAAATCACCAGTTGCATCCCAACAGTATATATAGTTTGAATATAGGAACATATAATATAGAAAGTGAGTGATAAAACGTAGGATAAAATCTCTTACAAGATTAGTTGTATTCATCAAATATCATGTAGAAAATTATAATATGATTGTGTGCATCTATTGACAGTAATTAAATGTTATCTTTACTAGAGACACCATTAGAGATAATGGTGGCTGAAATGAATTCTATTTCACAGACTATAGCTGTCTAACTTTACAAAATTTAGAGATCAAGTCTCTAAATCTCTCAGGGGATACCTATACACATTTCTAAAATGAAAAGCTAAATAGAATAATCAGGCAACTGACTACTTTCATGGAAGAGCCCCTGTACTTAAGATGAATATAAGTGAAATACGTTCTATTTTATGTTAAACCTGGTAGACTAATATGATACTTGTCCAGTGTCTAATCCACTGGGACTACTGTTTTCTCTTCTGCCAATTTCACAAGTATACCAATATCCACCTGGTAATTTAAATGCATTCCTTAAAGTGAACACATAAAAACTGAACTCCTCATATTTTATGCAATCCTGTATGTGAAAGTTAATTTTATGTGTCAGCTTGACAGGCCATGGGATACTCAGATTAAACATTATGTCCATATGAGTCTGTGCTGATGTTTCTGGATGAAATAAGCCTTTAAATTGATGGATTTTGTAAAGCAGATTGTCTTTTCCATGTCGTAGGGCGTCATCCAACCCATTGAAGACCTGAATGGAACAAAAGACAGAGAACGAAGGAATTTGCCTCTTTTTTCTGTCTCAGATAGTTGAGCTGAGACTTCTCATCACATTTTCTCCAATTCACTGGAGCTTACACTCACCCTCATTTCCTCTGGTTCTCAAGTTTGATTTTACATATATTTTGTAAAATTATATATATAATCTTTATTAGTTTTATTTCTCGGGAAAACCCTCATACACTTTTCCCAAATCCTCCTACCTTTCTGGTGATGATCATTGTGTCCTTTAAGATGCCCAGATCAAAAAACCTGGGAGTCATTCTTGACACAGCATTTTGTCTCAGTGAAAGTTTCCCAGCTGTGTCTGACTCTTTATGACCCTATGAACAGTAGCCCATCAGGCTCCTCTGTCCGTGGGGATTCTCCAGACAAGAGTATTGGAGTGGTTAACCATTCCCTACTGCAGGGAATTTCCCTGCCCAGGGATTAAACTCTGGTCTCCTACATTACAGGTGAATTCTTTACCATCTGAGCCATCAGGGAAGCCCGTTTGTCTCAGGCTCTGAATCTAATATCTGAGGCAGTCTTCTTGTCCCTACTCCCAAAATATATGTAAAATCAGGTGACTTGTATATACTCCCCTTGATAGCTATACTTTCACCTGACTCTGCAATAGCATCCTACAGGTCCTCATGTTTCGATCTTACTCCTTCCAGCACATTCTCTCCACAGCAAGGGTATTTAAGAATACAAAACCTATCAATCCTCTATTTGAGCTTTTCAGTCTTTTCCCATTTCCTTTGGGGTGAAAGTAAAGTTTTTGACGTGACCTATAAGGCCTCACATGAACCTTATTTCCTATTATATGTTCATATTGTTGCAACAATGTTGAAATCTATGGTTCCAGTCCCTTGGATTTACACACTTTCTTATATCTATGACACCCATTTTCAAATTTTCAATCATGGCTTCATCCCTGAGCTCCAGACTCCATACTTGGTATTTTTCTTGCAACTATAATAGATATCCTCAAGCTTCAAATATCCAAAACAGTTTTGATTTACTAACTTTCCAATTCATCTCTTCTCCTAGGTTTCACCATCTCAGAAAATGGCATCATCATCTCCCAAATTTCTCAAGACATAATACTAGAAATCATCATTGATCACTCTTTGAATCTCATTCCTATTGATTCATTCCTCATGGCATATCTGTCATCCATGCTCCTTCCTCCATTCCACTACTGTCACACTTTTCTGAACTGTCTTTCACCTCAAATGGATGACAAGCCTTTGCTTTAACACTTACCTCACACAGTCAGTGTGATATAGTCAAAATATGAATCAGGCTGTATTTTTATCTCCTATTTAAATTCCTCAAAGGGCTTTGTGTTCCCTGAAAATAAAATCTGAGCTCATCTGCTGTGTTTAGGCCCGATATGTCCTGGTCCTGCTGACCACTCTAACCTCACCTCTGGTCATGTTAGCTATTTTACTTTATTTTAAATTAGCCACACTCATTCTCACTTCAGGGATGGTACAGCCCATGTGATTTATATGAAACTTATGTCCCCAAATAATCATATACCTAGTTTCTTTGCACTTGTATATTGCTCAGATCATCCCTGCCATCATCTCAGTAGAGATTCCTCATCACATATTATGTAGCATTCCTTCCTTCCTTCTTTTTTTTATTTCACTTTTGTTTCTTCAGAGCATTTATTGTATTTGTACTTATTTCCTTATTCTTTCTTTAAACCCCTGTCTTTACTATTAGTTCCAAGAAAATAGAGTCTGTGTCTTTCTTGCTCACTAATGTGTATCAACACCATATTTGTGCCCGGCACAGAGCAGATGCTTGGTGAATGTTGACATCAAAAAGAAAACCTCAAAATAGTGTTTAAGTGTCATCATAGCTTGATATTAAATGTGTTTTATTTCAAAGCTCTAAACCTTAAACCAGCAGAAACTAGTTGCAAATTTGTTGATTCTGATCATCAAGTTTTGTAAGAAATATTTTAATCTTTTAGTGGAAAAGACATTTGTAGTAGAGCTGATTTACAATGACAGGGTTAATATTTTGTCATTCTTTTTAGGTTAAGAGTAACTGAACTTCATGAATACTGGATGAGACAACATAAGTATACTCCCTACAGTGCATGTTTTATTTCTGAAAGCCTGGGGAAAAGCGCTTTGTAGTTAATGATTATTTTGTCCTTCCAATTATACCATCTGTTGTAATTGATAATATAGTACATGGAGTATGATATTGTGCAGAGCACTGTTGGTCTGGGCAGTGCTTTCTATTTGGGTGAAAAATATTGTCTTTTTCAGCTTTTCTCAACAGATTTGTTCCTAATATCACTCTTATATGACTTCAATAACAGTGGGAAAAGCAGCTTGTAGTATTAACTGTTTTCAATTTATCTACTTATTTTAATAAAATTAATTGTTAAAACATAAGATCCTCTTCAACTACATTCACATCATGTGTAGTAGATCTTGCTTAAGACAACGGCAAAGGTCAACTTTTATGACAACTGAGGGAATGGCTACCTACTCCAGTACTCTTGTCTTGAGAATCTGATAGACAAAAGCTTCTGGTGGTCTGCAGTCCATACAGACATAAAGAATCGGACACAACTGAAGTGATTTAGCACACACACACATAGCACAAGAAGTCTTTGTTTTAAAAGTAAAAATACACATGCAGAAATTTAAATATTATCTATCACAGACAGGTGGATTAATATCTATAAATTTGGTAAGAATTAGTAGAAAAATCGGAGAAGGCAATGGCACCCCATTCCAGTACTCTTGCCTGGAAAGTCCCATGGATGGAGGAGCCTGGTAGGCTGCAGTCCATGGGGTCTCTAAGAGTTGGACACGACTGAGCGACTACACTTTCACTTTTCACTTTCATGCATTGGAGAAGGAAATGGCAACCCACTCCAGTGTTCTTGCCTGGAGAATCCCAGGGACGGCGGAGACAGGTGGGCTGCCGTCTATGGGGTCGCACAGAATCGGACACGACTGAAGTGACTTAGCAGTAGCAGTAGAAAAATAAATAGTATTAATTTTTACTCCTACAATACATCAATTCAACAGTCTCTTGTTTTTGCAACTATTCCCATGACCTGTTGTGCTGCAAAAGTAGCTCTGCAAGAGATACTTATATTTTCACAAATGTTCATGTACGTAAATAGCCAATGAGTTTAAAGTATAATCCTTTGATTTTATTATTTATGAACCTCAAATAAGACTCTCAAAAGGAGGCATTGAGTTTATGTATTTGAATGAAACCCACAGAATATTATTTCAATTCTAATACCTACTAAATTCACAATATGTTCACCCAGATTCAATGTTTTATACAGTAGTATCAGTATATCATGGAGATCCAACCAGTCAACCCTAAAGGAAATCAGTCCTGAATATTCAATGGAAGGACTGATGCTGAAGCTGAAACTCCAATACATTGGCCATGTGATGTGAAGAACTGACTCACTGGAAAAGATCCTAATGCTGGAAGATACTGAGGTGGAAGGAAAAGGGGAGGGCAGAGGATGAGATGGTTGGATGGCATCCCCAATGCGAAAGACATGCGTTTGAGTAGGCTCCGGGAGTTGATGATGAGCAGGGAAGCCTGGCGTTCTGCAGTCCATGGGGTCACAGAGTTGGACACGACTGAGCAACTGAACTGACTGATCAGTGTGTCATAATAATGATCATCATCATTATCATCTCTTTACTTAAAGAGCTCAATTCTGCAAATCGGCATGCAGTCGTAGGCTATTGAAGATGTATCAGTACAGTGTTGTGCTATTCATTCAGAACTGGGGACTTCTTAGTGTCTAGAATTTGTTTGTCCAGGTAAAAGGACTTGGAATACTGTTTTTAAAAGAAGAATATGATAGAGGTTTGACTTCCAGACTGTTACTAAACCAAACTTAAGTTTGCTTGCCCAGGCACAGTAAAGCCAACCCACTGGGACCAGGTTGTGGTGAGGAAAATTATAGCTTTTACTGTAATGTGGAGCCAAGTAAGGAGAATGGGTGACTTCTCTTCAAAAGACTCAAACTCTCCCATGGCTTTTAGGAAAGGGTTTTTAAACACGAAGTGAGGGAAAGGGTCACCAGTAGGTGATCAGCTCATGCACAGTTCTCTGATTGATTGGTAGTGAGGTAACCATGTGAGGTCACTGGGGTCAGCTTTATCAGCCCTCAGGCTCCACCTCTCTGGGGGCTAGTCTTCATGGTCATCACACAGTTATCTTCTTCCATCTGGTGGGAGTTTTAGTATCTGCAAAACAACACAAAAATATGGCTCAGGATATTATCTATAATCCTTGAGGAGGAACAAAATGTCCTTGCCTTGCATTTGTTTTATGCTGTGTGTGCACTCAGTCATATCCAACTATTTTTGGACCCCATGGACTGTAGCCCACCAGGCTCCTCTGTCCATGGAATTTTCCAGAAAGAATACTGGACTGGGTTGCTATTTCCTCCCCCAGGGGATCTTCCCAACCCAGGGATTGAACACATGTCTCTTCCATCTCTTTATTCCAGACAGATTCTGTACCACTGCTCCACCTGGGAAGACTTTATTTTATGGTTAAACTATTATTATGCTGTCTTACTTGACTTTTCCTTTGTTACTGCTTTTTCTTACTCCTCTGATTAAATTTGTTCTTTTGAACTGGGAAAAGGCCTGGGAAGCTAAAGTTTTCTTTCCTTTTTCCTTTTTTTAAACAAACAAGAGCAGAGGACATGGAGCAGGGAGTAGATGTGGGGATCTATCCCCAGGAAGGCCCCACAGTGTCCTGCTCAGTTTCAAGATCATCTCTTCAAAGTCAGAGAAAAGAAGTTCTGGTTTGGAATATCAGGTTTTGTTTTCATTAATACATAGACTCATTCTGTAAAATCTGCAATTCCATATTTGTACAAGAATGTTCAGAACCCCCTAGACCTTAAAATACAATAGAAATAAGTTAAACTGGTAATAATCAAACTGTTAGAAATGGATAAAGATTCATTTGCTTAGAAAGACATTTGCCTGGATTTTGTTAGGCCAAAAAGAACAAAAAAAAAATCACAAAATTGGAAAATAGGGGGTCTATGTCTTAGATCTGTATGAGTATGTATATGAATAACATTAATAATTATTTCTGAGTGAAAAGATTGTAGCTTTTAGAAATAGATACAAATAAAGACATGGATATGCTTAAGCACATCACAGTTTTTCTAAAATGAATATATGCGTGTGTGCATAATTTCAAACAAAAATTTAAAAAAGGAAACAGCACTGTAAATACATGGAGAGCTAGTTCCCAACTCTGTCTTCTTTATTGTACCACTAGTGTAATTATGTTTAAAATTTGCTCAGCTTCTTCCATCAGTCACAAGAATCATGCAGAAGAGAGCAGAGCCTAACATTATGACTGAAAGATGACATGAAACTGCTCACTCTTCCTGCTTCTATAAAGGTTCTGCTGTGTTAGATGAAACTAAGACATGCCGTGTGGGGCCACCCAAGATGGGTGGGTCATGATGGAGAGGTATGACAGAATGTAGTTCACTGGAAAGGGAATGCCAAACCAATTCACTGTTTTCACCTTGAGAACCCCATGAACAGTATAAAAAGGCAAAATGATAGGATACTAAAAGTGGAACTCCCCAGGTTGTTAGGTGCCCAATATACTACTGGAGATAAGTGGAGAAATAACTCCAGAGAGAATGAAGGCACGGAGCCAAAGGAAAAAAAAAAAACAGTTGTGGATGTCACTGGTGATAGAGGCAAGTTATGATGCAGTAAAGAGCAATATTGCATAGGAACCTGGAATGTCAGGTCCATGAATCAAGGCAAATTGGAAGTGGCCAAACAGGAAAAGGCAAGAGTGAATGTCGACATTCGAGGAATCAGCGAACTAAAATGGACTAGGATGGGTGAATTTAACTCAGATGACCATTATATCTACTACTGTGGGCTACTCCCTTAGAAGAAATAGAGTAGCCATCATGGTCAACAAAAGAGTCCGAAATGCAGTCCTTGGATGCAGTCTCAAAAATGACAGAATGATCTTGGTTCATTTGCAAGGCAAACCATTCAGTGTCACAGTAATCCAAGCTTATGCCCCAACCAGTAACTCTGAAGAAGCTGAAGTTGAACGGTTCTATGAAGACCTACAAGACCTTTTAGAGCTAACACCTCAAAAAGATGTCCTTTTCATTATAGGGGATTGGAATACAAAAGTAGGAAGTCAAGAAATACCTGGAGTAACAGGCAAATTTGGCCTTGGAGTACAGCATGAAGCAGGGCAAAGACTAATAGAGTTTTGCCAAGAAAACGTACTGGTCATAGCAAATACCCCCTTCCAACAACACAAGAGAAGACTCTACACATGGACATCACCAGATGGTCAACACTGAAATCAGATTGATTATATTCTTTGCAGCCAATGATGGAGAAGCTCTATACAGTCAGCAAAAATAATACCGGGAGCTGACTGTGGCTCAGAACTCCTTATTGCCAAATTCAGACTTAAATTGAAGAAAGTAGGGAAAACCACTAAACCATTCAGGTATGAGCTAAACCAAATCCTCTAGATTATACAGTGGAAGTGAGAAATAGATTGAAGGGACTAGATCTGATAGAGTGCCTGATGAACTATGGACAGAGATTCGCAACATTGTACAGGAGACAGGGATCAAGACCATTCCCATGGAAAAGCAAAAAAGCAAAATGGCTATCTGGGGAGGCCTTACAAATTGCTGTGAAAAGAAGAGAAGTGAAAAGCAAAGCAGAAAACGAAAGATATAAGCATCTGAATGCAGAGTTCCAAAGAAAAGCAAGGAGAGAAAAGAAAGCCTTCCTCAGCGATCAATGCAAACAACTAGAGGAAAAGAACAGAATGGGAAAGACTAGAGATCTCCAAGAAAATTAGAGATATCAAGGGAGCATTTTATGCAACGATGGGCTCAATAAAGGACAGAAATGGTATGGACCTAACAGAAGCAGAAGATATTAAGAAGAGGTGGCAAGAATACATGGAAGAACTGTACAAAAAAGATCTTCATGACCCAGATAATCACAATGGTGTGATCACTCACCTAGAGCCAGACTTCCTGGAATGTGAAGTCAAGTGGGCCTTAGAAAACATCACTACAAACAAACCTAGTGGAGGTGATGGAATTCCAGTTGAGCTATTTCATATCCTAAAAGATGATGCTGTGAAAGTGCTGCACTCAATATATCAGCAAATTTGGAAAACTCACCAGTGGCCACAGGACTGGAAAATGTCAGTTTTCATTCTAATCTCAAAGAAAAGCAATGCCAAACAATGCGCAAACTACTGCACAATTGCACTCATCTCACACGCTAGTAAAGTAATGCTCAAAATTCTCCAAGTCAGGCTTCAGCATTACATGAACCATGAACTTCCTCATATTCAAGCTGGTTTTAGAAAAGACAGAGGAACAAGAGATCAAATTGCCAACATCTGTTGGATCATTGAACAAGCAAGAGAGTTCCAGAAAAACATCTATTTCTGCTTTATTGACTCTGCAAAAGCCTTTGACTGTGGGGATCAGAATAAACTGTGGAAAATTCTGAAAGAGATGAGAATGCAGACCACCTGACCTGCCTTTTGAGAAACCTATATGCAGGTCAGGAAGCAACACTTAGAACTGGACATGGAAAAACAGACTGGTTCCAAATAGGTAAAGGAGTACATCAAGGCTATATATTGTCACCCTGCTTATTTAACTTATATGCAGAGTACATCATGAGAAACACTGGGCTGGAGGAAGCACAAGCTGGAATTAAGATTTCTGGGAGAAATATCAATAACCTCAGATATGCAGATGATACCACCCTTATGGCAGAAAGTGAAGAGGAACTAAAAAGCCTCTTGATGAAAGTGAAAGAGGAGAGTGAAACAGTTGGCTTAAAGCTCAACCTTCAGAAAACTAAGATCATGGCATCTGGTCCCATCACTTCATGGGAAATAGATGGAGAAACAAGGGAAACACTGTCAGACTTTATTTTGGGGGGCTCCAAAGTCACTGCAGATGGTGACTGCAGCCATGATATTATAAGATGCTTACTCCTTAGAAGGAAAGTTATGAGCAACCTAGATAGCATATTCAAAAGCAGAGACATTACTTTGCCAACAAAGGTCCATTTAGTCAAGGCTATGGTTTTTCTAGTGGTCATGTATGGATGTGAGAGTTGGACTGTGAAGAAAGATGAGCACCAAAGAATTGATGCTTTTGAACTGTGGTGTTGGAGAAGACTCTTGAGAGTCCCTTGGACTGCAAGGAGATCTAACCAGTCATTCTAAAGAAAATCAGTTCTGGGTGTTCATTGGAAGGACTGATGCTAAAGCTGAAACTTCAATACTTTGGCCACCCATGCGAAGAGTTGACTCATTTGAAAAAACCCTGATGCTGGGAGGGACTGGGGACAGGAGGAGAAGGGGAGAACAGAGGATGAGATGGCTGGATGGTATCACCTACTGAATGGACATGAGTTTGGGTGAACTTCTTGAGCTGGTGGTGATGGACAGAGAGACCTGGCGAGCTGCAATTCATCAGGTGGCAAATAGTCATACACAACTGAGCAACTAATCTGAACAGAGAAAGGATCGAACAGAGGGACCAGACTTGCCATTCTGATATCATATTTTACTCAACCCTTATCCTTATAAAATTGCTTTAATCTTTGAATCTTAACTGCACTATAAACAGAAAATATAGTGAAATCTTTGCATATATGACAATAGCTTGAATATTTTTTTATGGGAAAAAATGCTCTCTTTCAAGCATAGAGAAAGAACATTTGTGTGATTTGGGTTTCTCACTTTGCATGTGTTTGTTTTTATTGTTTCCACTTTAATGCTCATGTTCTCAGTAAAAACGTTTTTAAGTAAAAGTGTTTATAGATCCTCTATATTAAATCATTTTTTTTTTATAATTGTGTGGGTAAAGTTTGAATCTGGAGCATCTAGTTTATAAATGTCTCTTGAAATGACCCTTAGTAGAATATGTATCAGTTTTGAAATCCTTAGACTCCCTGGAACCAGTTTCAGTTCCTGGCAAGACTGATATAGCTCCCTATATCAGATATAGAGATATGGTACATTCCTTGTAGTTCAGCTTATATAGGGGCTTTTGGGGAAATTTTTTTCTATTCCCCAAAATCTGTGTTAACCATCTAATTAATGAAGAATTCCCCATAGTATTTTCTCTTAAGAACTATCTATTATAAAATACTAGATCTCATAAGGAGAAGGCAATGGCACCCCACTCCGGTACTTTCGCCTGGAAAATCCCATGGACGGGGGAGCCTGGTAGACTGCAGTCCATGGGGTCGCTAGAGTCAGACATGACTGAGCGACTTCACTTTCACTTTTCACTTTCATGCATTGGAGAAGGAAATGGCAACCCACTCCAGTGTTCTTGCCTGGAGAATCCTAGGGACGGGGGAGCCTTGTGGGCTGCCGTCGATGGGGTCGCACAGAGTCGGACACAACTGAAGCGACTTAGCAGCAGCAGCAGCAGCAGCAGATCTCATAAGGGCTCAATGGTTAAATTTTTAAAAATTACTCTAAATGCACAGGTAAGAGTATAACATATCCTTGTGCACCAACAACTACCAATAAACTGATATCCTATTTTGCTATGTTGGCTTCAGTTCCTTTTTTAAATTATTTTTTAAAGGCATAAAATATTTGAGATATAACTTAAATCTCATACCCTCTTCACCTATACTAAATTCAGTGTATATTATTTCCAAATATGGATTTAAACTTTGCCTCACATTTATATCTCTAAACTGTATGAATAAAAATAAGGAGGAGTTTTTCCCTTTACTTTTTGTTTATATTCATAAACAGTTGTTTAGCACAGTTTTAAATTTATATGACTGGGAGTCAACACTAGAAGAGCCCTTTTGATATTTTTGTTTTAATTCAACAGACGTGTTTTTGAAATGCATTCATATTTACTATGCTATTTATGTATTATAAATTGCTCTGTTTGCATTAAATTTTTGTTTATACCTTACATGGTGTAGTTATTGATTGTGAAGATTCACTTTATTTCATCATTTCAGTCTTATATTTATTCAATATCTCAATCTTTATCCTAATTATTTCCCTTCACTATATTATCCCAATTCTCCTTATTTCCTTAATATGGAAAACTTACTAAACGTCTGTTTAGACTTTCCTCTTTTATTTCCCATGCCTCTCAGCCTCATCTGTTTATTTATCATTACCCCTTTGGTTGTGTTGATGGTAATTCTCTCTAAAGCTGTGTCTATCTTGCCTTTAAATTCATCTTTGTGTTTTTATTATATATATGTACTAGTATAATAAGGCTTCCCAGGTGGTGCAGTGGTAAAGAACCTGCCTGCCAAAGCAGGAGATACAAAAGACACAGGTTTGATTCCAAGGTCAAGAAGACCCTATGGAGTAGAAAATGGCTACTTGCTCCCTGTTCCTGCCTGGTAAATTACATGGACAGAGGAGCCTGATAGGCTACAGTCCACGGGGTCACAAAGAGTCAGACCTTGCTGAGCACACATATTAGTATAATAATCTACTGTTTTTATATGTATTATATCAGTACTTCATTACATATTTATATATACATATACTTAATAAATGGCTTCCCTGGTGGCTCAGTGGTAAGAATCCACCTGCCACTTCCAGAGACACGAGCTTGATCCCTGGTTGGGACAATTCTCTGGAGAAGGAAGTGGCAACCCCCTCCAGTTTTCCTGCCTGGGAAATTCCACGAACAGCGGAGCTTCTTATAGGGTCACAAAAGAATTGGACATGATTTAATAGCATAGCAACTAAACAACTTATTTAATAAAATGAATATTTTTACTTTTATTTCCTCTATCTTTTCTATATTTTAATGGTTTTGATTTATTTTTATGCATTTTGAACAAACATTTTATTGTCTCTAGCATTTTGAATTCCCATCAGGGTTCATTTTATTCTTTGCTTCTCCAGCATTGCATTATAAGAATAATGATAGTGATAATATTAATGAGTGGTATCAATTTATTTTTATTGGTCACCAGGTCTATGCCAGGTATTCTAAGTAGTTTATATGCATATTCAACCTTTACAACTTCATGTGGTGGTTCCAAAATCCAATTTCACAGATAAAGAACTGGAGTTAAGAAGACCACACAGCTGACAAACAGACATGAAATATATCTTTAAAGTTCAAAGTCCTTACTCTTCATCAATATGCTATAGTCTCTCTTAATAAACATATATATGCAGATTGTATTAGATAAGTTAATAGCCCTATCTTGGTTGTTAAGATTTGAATCTTTGATTAAAAAAAAATTCATTCAAACCAGATAAAAGTACTGTGTGTGTATGTATAAACTGTATTATATAAATATAAAATTATATCTCTATATACACATATACAGAAATTATTGTGTGGCATATCATGAAACTGTTTTGATCCATAGCTTAGACTTTAAGCTGACTAGGGCTAGAAGAAACATTATGTACACAAAAGACCAAGGTATAATTATGTGGTATTTCTATCCAATTTGTATTCACTTTGTAAAATTGTATGTAGACATCAGATATATACAGATTTATAAACATAAATAATGCAAATAAACATAATTTGCATTACACTTCTGCTGAAAATGGCTGCGTATCTGTGAATAGATACAAAGTTAAACAAATGTTTGTACTGATCTAGTATCAGCAGATATTAACCATATATAAATCTTTATTTTTGTTACAATGTACTGTCTGCTGATGATGACTTTGGGCAGAATCTTAATTGTAATACACATCATTCAGGAAAATTAACCCACAAAATTGTGTTAAATTCATGTGCCTTAAATTCATGTGTTAAAGTTATTCTCTTTCACTCCTAAGAGAATACAATGTAAATAGAAAAATAAATTAAATATGTCTTGACCCAAGAAGAAACCAGAAGAGTACCTTGACTGTCTAAAATTCATTCTTGAAGAAAATCATGGTTAAAAATGTTACAGAAAGAATTAGAAACTGTAAACATTTAGACCATTTATTTTTTGAGAAATATATCTATGTATACATATGAATATGACTCATTTGCCTATTTTACTAAAAGAGAATTCTCTGAGGCAAGCTCACAGCTTGAAGTTTGGATGACTCCTAAGAAGCTTTATTTCATAGGCAGCGTGGAAGGAATATGACCTAATTTTCTCAGAGAGCACTTTGTGAAATGAATGCAAGTTCGACCCAACATATGCAAGAGTACAGAGACTTGTATGACTGGATTTGTACATCATTCATAGAGACTCAACTGAAAGCAGGTACCAAAATCCCATGAATAATTTGAGGACAGGATGAAAAAAATTGGATAGTTCCTTCATGCTCACATCATTCGTCCAAAGGGAAAGTTGGAGTATTGAAGTCTTGTGCTAGGAATATAGCACATGTTATCACATTTTCACTTTACACAAACAGATTAAGGATGACACTATGACCATTTGACAGATAAGTTTACCATAGCTAGTGACACAGCTAGGAAAAAATACTAGTCTGAGTGTCTCTGGCCCATTGGTAGACAACGGTGGACATCTAACCCACACCCATCCCTAACTTGCTCTTACTGATAGAGTGCCGATTGTATACAGATGATTCTTCCCCAGACTCTAAGTCAGTTTCAGTAATTCTATACTTCTACCTGTGTTTTACTTAGGTTGTTCATGTAACTAGATAACGGCCGGTGGAACCAAAAGTTAGTCTGCTAGAAGCTTTTGGGAATTTTGTTTTTCTTTCCCTAATAGAAAGACCCTTGCCAATTCACATCAAATGTAAATTAATTTTCTTTGTACCTGGATAAGTTCTGAATGAGTTGCCTTAACTAGTTAAAGTCACTTTGCAACAGAAATATTATAGACCACTTTGTCGTGGATTACATCGTTGTGACACAAAAATATTCACTTAAGGGCCCACTTATACCTGAATATATGGATGAATCAATCCATTAGAGTTAAAATAGTTTTTAACTGGATAGAGTGTATAACAGTCTAAGACAGGTGATAGAAAATTTGTTCTATTAATTAACATATAGAAAGTATTTTAGGATTTGTGGGCTATATAGTCTCTGTCACAACTGCTACACTCTGCTATTGTGATGCAGAAGCATGTATAGACAGTTCGTAAGTGAATGGGCATGGCAGTGTTTCACTAAAATTTTATGTACAAAAATTAGGTCAGTATATTTGATCTGGGGCCTTTAGTTTGTTGAAACCTGAACATGCTAAACATTACATACAATTTGAAAATATCAACAAATGTCTTCATTTTCCAAATAAAGAATGTGAGTTAAAGTATAAATGAATATTTACAGTTTAAAACATACCTATAAATGGTATTGTAGTTATTTCTTAGAACGAAGGTAATCAAGGTTACCTGGCCTTAGGCACAGTAAATGAGTCATACCTAATATATTTATTAATGATCAAAAAGGCTATGGATTTTATCGCTAAATATAAACTGTTGTCACTCCCTTATTAAAATGATTGATGGATGCATAGATATATTAAGACTTTGTATATGTCTCTTTTCTGAAGCTGATTAAGTATCTTCATTGCACTTAGAAAAAAATACTGTACTCTCTTTGGTTACCAAAAGAAAGGGACAGTTTTCACTAATACCATCGACTTTGGTTCAAAAAAAGTCAGTAAGTGGAGCTCTGAACTTTTGTTTTGCCACAAGCATTTACTGCTCTTTCTCCCATTATAAAAATGGCAAAGTGTTCTGAAAATGAAAAATTTTCCTCAGGGACAAATTCATACAGATTTATTATCTTGCCTCCAAGGGACAGGATTGAGCCATTTTTACAGCCAAAAGTTATGGTTATTTTCAGCATTGGAAGTATTTCTCTGCAGTCTCGCAATGTGTAAAAAGATAATTTTGCTAGGCACCTCTGCCACTGAAACAGCCACTAACAAGCCATCAGTGATATTAGCCAAGTGTTTTGATAGCATTCCTGTGATTCCCAGTGAGAAATATACATTTGAAATTTATGTGAAACATTTAAAAATACAGTGCCCTGGGCGTTACTCCAGTAATACTGAACTACACTTTGCAGAGATGGTTTCTGGATTGTTGTATATTTTACACAGCCTTCCAGTGACTCTCATGCACAGCCAGCATGGAGAGTCACTGCTAAAAGAGAGGAGAGCAATAACATTCAATTTTAAAAAGTCAATGTCTAAACAATGGTTATTCATCAGCTTATAAATTATGCTGTGCACCTAGAAAATATGCAAAAATATACACCTTCATAACATTCATTAAACCATCAAAGGCAGCATCTGAAACTGATGGCGTTGGTCCTGTCAGATCTTCCATGAGATCTGCCCTTGAATAACTCCCTGAGGCTATCTAACCCAGCGCTAATATAATCTTGTTCTGGGAAGGCTCCTGTCAAAACACCTTCAGTTTCCTATGCTGGGTCAGTTAGGGTTATTCTTAGGAGGGTGAAATTTGAGAAGCTCCAGAAAGTACCTCTATCATACAAGTACACATTCAGTTCAGTTCAATTCAATCTCTCAGTAATGTCTGACTCTTTGCGACCCCTTGGACTGCAGCATGCCAGGCTTCCCTGTCTATCACCAACTCCCAGAGCTTGTTCAAACTCATGTCCATCAAGTCAGTGATGCCACACCAATGAACAATAAATAAAATGCCTTTCCAACTGTCTACCATGACTATATTATTATTAGAATATTTTTTGATGCTGAAGATTATTTGTGCTGTAGGGATTTCTTCAGAGAAGGAAAGTATGTATATGAGTGTGTGAAAGTGGCTCAGTCGTGTACTACCCTTTGTCACTCCATGGACTATAGCCTTCTAGGTTCCTCTGTCCATGTGGATTCTCCAGGCAAGAATACTGGAGTGAGTTACCATGCTTTCCTCCAGGGGATCTTCCTTACCCAGGGATTTAACCCAGCTCTCCCTCATTGCAATGAATTGAATTACAAGAAATTCAGTCTCCCACATTGAATTTTTTACCATCTGAGCTACCAGGGAAGTATATATATAATATGACTCTTTTAAAGCCAAGAAATCCCACATAGAAGTTTCCTAACCCTAGGGTGGGACTCATATGAAATTTGGCAAATTCCATATTACAGATTTAATAGATGTACATCATAGTTTCTGTTCTGCTATATCATCTACCTTGTCTCACATACACTATAAGGAAACTGCATGAACTGGTAGGTGTCAAATATTTAACCAATTGCTAGTTGCCATGGCTATATGCCTGAGAGCTGTGGATTATCATCCTAAGAAATTTAGATAAAATAATTATTAAAATTGAAGCTGAAAGTAATGATATTAATTCCAATAAAACTATATTATGCACTTAGGAAATGATGAGAGATTATCATTGAAAGAAGCAAATGACTCCGTTGGATACCAGTCAGTCCTTATATTATTTGGCCTTTCATTGCATAATTAGACATTGAAAACTACTTTATCTTAATACTTTCTGAGAACTTGAGCTTCATAGAACCACATACTCCTGTCTTTCTTGTCTACCTCTTTTTGCTTCTCTGTCTGCTTTAAAGGAAACTCTTCTCCAAGGAACACTTGAGTATTAAACTTCCTCTATGCACTAAGCATCCTGGAGGAGGATATGGCATCCCAGTTCAGTATTCTTTCCTGGAGAGTCCAATGGATGGAGGAACGAGGCAGGCTACAGTCCATAGGGTTGCAGAGCTGGACATGACTGAAGCGACTTAACACACATGCCACACACACTCAGCAAGGTAGTCCTTTCACTATAAACTCACCAGAGAAACTTACTATTTTTGTAATTTTTCAGTTTTCCTCAATATGTTGATAATCGCTAAATCCGCAATGAAACTACACATTTACTGAACTCCAGACTATTATTGCCAGGTTCTTACTTCCACCTTCACTTATATGTCTTGTAAATATCTCAAGCACATGTTATATAGTGAATTCTTATCTCTTACTCAAAACTACTCCTCTGTGAGCATCCCTACATTAACTGCCACCATGGGCCATTTAACTGCTTCTGCTGCTAAATCCCTTAAATTGTGTCCAACTCTGTGCAACCCCATAGACAGCCACCCACCAGGCTCCACCATCCCTAGGATTCTTCAGGCAAGAACACTGGAGTGGGTTGCCATTTCCTTCTCCAATGTATGAAAGTGAAAAGTGGAAGGGAAGCCACTCAGTCGTGTCCGACTCTTCACGACCGCATGGACTGCAGCCTACCAGGCTCCTCCATCCACGGGATTTTCCAAGCAAGAGTACTGGAGTGGGGTGCCACTGCCTTCTCCGGTCCACTTAACTACTTCAGCCTGAATTCTAAGAGTGGCCCTCAACTGCTTCCTTATTTCATCTTCAGTAAGCTATTCATAAGTCTTCTATCTTCCACTGTTTCTTGAATATTGTATTAGCATAGTTCAAACCACCATCTTTACTTCTTGGATTATTGTAATGACCTCTTAACTCTTTCCCTTGTTCCACTCTTGCTCTTCTCTAATCTCTACAGAGCAACCGAAGTGTAAATCAATTGTGCCCACCACCATTTAAAAGCTTTCAGTAGAATCCCATTCTCAGGATATTCACCATAGTTAAAAAGGAATGGCATTACTTGGTTCCTCCCTTCTTCTAAAGCAGGATTCTCCTGTAGCTGCCTAAGCTACAGATACCTTTATTCTTTCAGTAGCTCCTCTATTGACTACACAAGCTGTTTGCATGCTGTTTTATTTTGTTTTTTCCCTGCATGGTCCACTCTCCCTCAATGTTTTCTTTTCCAAACTCTTTTGTATTATTAATTTTTCCATTTCAGTCTCATATTCTTCAGGGAAATGTTCCCTGCCTCCCCAGAGAAGCTTATACGCTTCTATGTTTTCTCTCCCAGAGCATCACTAACTTCCCTCTTTGCTATTCTACATGTGTAATTATCAGTGCATATTCCAACTTTATAAAAGTAGTGGGCTCTGTGAGTGTAGGGAGCCTGTTTGTCTTCTCCTTTGCCTTATTTCTAGTCTGCCATTGTCCCTGGCTCAAATTAATATTTTGAGTGGATGAATGAGTGAAGAAGTTTTCACTATTTCTGAATGAATAATGTTTAATATTGTTCATGTGCACTACACAAGTATTTATGGCTTTTTGCTCAAAGCTGTTAGAAAGAAAGAAAGCAGCATGCGTCCCTCATAGATGTGAATCACATTGACCCTTATTGGACAGTGCTATCAATAACCTGTAGGGTAAACTTTATACTTTGGGTGGAATTATTTGTATATTTGGAGGATATGGTGAAGAAGGAGGAGCTGAGAGGTACTGAAAAGGGAAATAGTAGAGGATAATAGAGGAATAATCTACTACAGAATTATTTAAGAATATTTATTCTACTCCTCAATTCATATTTCAGAATATACACACTGTGTATGTGTGTCTGTGTGTATGTGAGTGTGAAATCTACATCAGATGTAACACTGGTCTCATCAGTTACATTCTTTCTAAACCTGTATACTCTTTTAAAAAATATTGTCTAACAGCATTACCTAGTCTATAGGGTTGTTTATTTGCTCAAGTGAAAGGATTCACATAAACTACAAAACATGAAGGATGGAAATTGTAAACATTTAAAAGATTTTGTCATGAAAATTAGAATAATGTTAAAAGCAAGAAAAGAGGCTCCAAATAATTCAAAATTTTAATCAATGGGGGGCTCTTTATAGTGCTTCTATTACATAGTGTAACAAGGAGTCAGAATTTTCCACATAAATCAGTGGATAGAAAATGATGTTTCATTTATATGTTTTTGTGGTCTCCACTCACATTTATCAGTGATACCCATTGAATTTATTCCCATTTCTTCTAGCTACTCCATGAAGAATGAACATAACAATATCCCTTTAATAAACAGAGAACATGTTTTACCAAAGAAATTTTTTTTTAAAAAAAGGATAGAAAATGTATTGCATATGTGGTCTATATGTATTAGCAAATTTCATAGATACTCACTCTGTACTCACAAACTTGATTTTAAATCTCTGGTTATAATAAATTCTCAAATTTTCAGAATAGTAGAATACAAACTTCCAAATTAAAGCAAAATGAGGATTATTCTTCCACAAACAGTCATTTAGACCTAAAATGTGATTCTTAGTAACACAAATCTATTTGGAGAAATATTTTGTGATAACTCATAAACAAGTCCTTTGCCCTTATTTCACCCCTAAAACTTTGGATAAAAGGCCCACAGCTTTTCTTAGATATGTTTTTAAAAGGGGTGAATTGTGGACTTTTTTGCTACCAAATTGATTTATATTCAGACATAAGGATTTTAAACATATCTCTTTATACTACAATCTCTTGTCATCAAAGGACATGGGCTGTCAACACTTCTCTGACTATCAGAATCTTGCCCTGGAAGCCTTCTATGGTGCTTCTTCAATTGAGCTAAATAAAAGATGCATTGGGTGTTTTTTGAGCTCCAAGTGTTAATTGCATCCTAATAAAACCATCTAGTTAAACTCTCTGTTCTGTGGTGAAGTGCCACAGAGCAGAAATTTCTAACAGAAGCCTGTTAAGTTGATTGTGGTCCTAGATAACTAATTGAAATGAAAAAGAAAAGCAAAAAAAAAAAAAAAATTCTGTAATGCTGTCTTTTCAGCTAATTTTCATGAGAGTTTATAAGATGACTTACAGCCAATAGAGCATTCATCTTCAGTCAAGTGTGCACTATTGTACTCAGCGTAGCAACTATTACCATTGTATGAGACCAACTCTTTCCAACCTTCAAGGAGTGGAAGATAGGTTAAAAGTTACTAAGACACTTCAAAATATAATTGGCTGATTTTCACTAATTAATGACATGACTATAAAAAGTTAACTATTATTAAGTTTTTTGTGGTTTATTGTGCCTGTTTCTATGACTGTTGTGTTTTATTTTTTTTAGGAGTCCCATTTATATCTCTGAAACTGAAAGTGTTAGTTGCTCAGTCAGGTCTGACTCTTTGTGACCTCATGCACTGTAGCCTACCAGGTTTCTCTGTCCATAGAATTCTTCAGGCAAGAATTCAGGACTAGATAGCAGAAGGAGGAAGATGACCCTCTTTTTCCAAGGGATCTTCCTGACCCAGGGATGGAACCTGGATCTCTTGCCTTGCAGGCAGATTCTTTACCATCTGACACTTTTATATCTGTCTTACAGGCATTACTTTAGCTTCATATTTATTTTTTGAAAACAGGTGACTAATGCACTATTTTTAAAAATACAATGTTACCACATCATCATTGTCTTATAGCTTATACAAATTTGAAATATTCCAATATTGATTTTATTTTTTTCTTCTGATATTGTGTGCAGTCACTAAGTCATGTCTGACTCTTTGCAACCTCATGAATTACAGCATCCAGGTTTCCCTGTCCTTCACCATCTCCTGGAGTTTGCTCAAACTCATGTCCATTGAGTCTATGATGCCACCCAACAGTCTAATCCTCTGTCACTGCCTTCTCAATCTTTCTCACCATCAGAGTCTGTTCTAATGAGTCATCTCTTTGCATCAGGTGTCCAAAGTACTGAAGCTTCAGCTTCAGCATCAGTCCTTGCAGTGAATATTGAGGACTGATATACTTTAGGATTGACTGAATTGATCTCCTTGCTGTCCAAATTACTATCAAGAGTCTTCTCCAGCACAATTCAAAAGTATCAGTTCCTCAACACTCAGCCTTCTTTATGACCCAACTCACACATCCATATGTGACTACTAGAGAAACCATACCTTGGACTATATGGACCTTTGTCAGCAAAGCAATGTCTCTGTTTTTTAATACACTGTCTAGGTTGGTCATAGTTTTCTTCCAAGGAACAAACATCTATTAATGTCATGGCTGAAGTCACTGTGGATGTTTTTGAATTGTGGAGCTGGAGAAGACTCTTGAGAGTCCCTTTGGCTGCAAGGATATCAAACGAGTAATTCTTAAAGGAAATAAACCCTGAATATTCACTAGAAGGACTGATGGTGAAGCTGAAGCTCCAATACTTTGGCCACCTGATGTGAAGAGCTGACTCATTGGAAAAGACCCTGATTCTGGGAAAGACTGAAGGCAAAAGGAGAAAAGGATGGCAGAGGATGAGATGGTTGGATAGTATCATCAACTCAGTGGACACGAACTTGGGCAAATTCTAAGGAGATAGTGAGGGATAGTCATGATGTGGTGCCGTCCATGTGAGTACAGAGAGTTGGACATGACTTAGCAACTGAACAACAAGTCACCACCGACCATAGTCATTTTGGAACCCCAGAAAAGAAAATCTGTCACTGCTTCCATTTTTTCCCCAACTATTTGCCATGAGGTGATGGGACCAGATGACATGATCTAAGTTTTTTGAATGTTGAGTTTAAGCCAAATTTTTCACATTTCTCTTTCAAGCCCATCAAGGGGCAATTTAGTTACTTCTCACTTTCTGCCTAAAGGGGGTATCATCTGCATATCTGTGGTAGTTGATACTACTCCCAGCAATTTTGACTCCAGCTTAGGATTCACTGAGTCTAGCACTTTGTATGTTGTACTCTACCTATGAGTTAAATAAGCAAGGTAACAATATATATCCCTGACGTACTCCTTTTGCAATGTGGAACCAGTCCATTGTTCCATGTCCAGTTCTAACTGTTGCTTCTTGACCTCCACACAGATTTCTCAGGAGGTAGGTAAGATGGTCTGATATTCCCATCTCTTGAAGAATTTTCCACAGTTCATTGTGATTCAAACAGTCAAAGGCTTTAGCATAGTCAGTGAAAGAGAAGTAGATGTTTTTCTGAAATTCTCTTTTTTTTTTAAAAAAAAGACATATTTATTTAATCCCACACAAGAACATCAGTATATTATAAGTTCAAAGAAGTCATATCTCTCTCCCCACAAAGTCCTGAATATGATGTGGTCAAACTGTACTTGTTAATATAAAATTTATTAGCTTTTTGTACATAAAACATCAAAAATAAAATTAAGAACTACACACTTCAGAAATAGTTCCATAAAAATCTAAAGTAGTCTTTCATGTCAATCATAAACTGAGTATAATAAATCCAGCTTGTACATCTGGAAGTTCTCAGTTCATGTACTGTTTTCGCCTAGCTTGCAGAATTGTAACCATAACTTTGCTAGTGTGTGAGATGAGTGCAATTGTGTGGTAGTATGAGCATTCTTTGGCATTGCCTTTCTTTGGGATTGGAATGAAAACTGAACTTTTCCAGTCCTGTGGCCACTGCTGAGTTTTCCAAATTTGCCGGCATATTGAGTGCAACACTTTCACAGCATCACCTTTTAGGATTTGAAATAACTCAGTTGGAATTCCATCACCTCCACCAACTTTGTCCACAGTGATGCTTCCTGAGGCCCACTTGACTTTGCATTCCAGTATGTCTGGCTCTAGCAGAGTGATCACACCATCTTGGTTTTCTGGGTCATGAAGATCTTTTTGTATAGTTCTGTGTAGTCTTGCCACCTCTCCTTAACATCTTCTGCTTCTGTTAGATCCATACTATTTTTGTCCCTTATTGTGCCGATCTTTGCATGAAATATTACCTTGGTATTTCTAATTTTCTTTAAGAGATCTCTAGTTTTTCCTATCCTATTGTTTTCCTCTATTTCTTTGCACTGATCACCAAGGAAGGCTTTCTTCTCTCTCTTTGCTATTCTTTGGAACTCTGCATTCAAATGGATATATCCTTCCTTTTCTCCTTTGTCTTTCCCTTTTCTTCTTTCCTCAGCCCTTTGTAAGGCCTCCTCAGACAGTTTTTGTTCTCGGCATTTGTTCCTCTTTGGTATGGTTTTGATCACCAACTCCTGTACAGTGTTACAATTCTGCATCCATAGTTTTTCAGGCATTCTATCTATAGGTCTAATCTCTTGAATCTATTTGTCACTTATTACACTGTATAATCATAAGGGATTTGATTTACATCATTTCTGAATGGTCTGGTGGTTTTTCCTACTTTCTTTAAGTCTGAATATTGTAATAAGGAATTCATGATCTAAGCCACAGTCAGCTCCTGGTCTTATTTTTGCTGACAATATAGAGTTTCTGCATCTTTGGCTGAAAAGAGTGTAATCAATCTGATTTCAGTATTAACGAATTGCCAGTCCAGGTTCGATGCAGGATGCAGGATGCTAGGGACTGATGCACGGGGATAATCCAGAGAGAGGGTGTGGGGCGGGAGGGTGGAGGTGGGGGTCGGGATTGGGAGTTCATGTACACTCATGGCTAATTCATGTCAATGTGTAACAAAACGAATACAGTATTGTAAAGCAAAACAAACTAAAAAATAAAAATTAATTAAAAAAAAAAAAAAACCATCTGGTGATGTCCACATGCCGAGTCATCTCTTGTGTTGTTGGAAGAGGGTGTTTGCTATTGAAGATCATAGCCTTGATTTGCAAAAAATTTCCATTATCTTAACCCTTCCTAAAAACACTCATCTATATCAACACAAATATAAGCTTTAATTCATGCTACATACCATTACACACTTCTAAAACTCATAATCTAGACTAGGTAGAAAGGTCCTACAATTTGGAATTCCTCCAAAATTCATCCATTGAAGTCATAACTTTCAACATCATGATATTTGCAGATGGGCTTTTGGGAGATAATTAGGTTTGGATGAGGTCATGAAATGGACCCTCATTATTGGATTAGTGCCCTTGTAAGAAGAGATTAGTGCCCTTGGAAGAATGAAAACCACAATCACAGATAACTAACAAATCTGATCACATGGAACACAGTCTTTCTAATTCAATGAAACTATGAGCTGTGCCGTATAGGGCCACCCAAGATGGATGGGTCATAGTGGAGAGTCTTGTCAAAATGTGGTCCACTGGAAAAGGGAATGGCAAACCACTTCACTATTCTTACCTTGAAACCCCATGAACATCATGAAAAGGCAAAAAAGATAGGACATGGAAAGATGAACTCCCCAGGTCAGTAGGTGCTCAATACACTACTGGAGATCAGTGGAGAACTAACTCCAGAAAGAATGAAGAGACAGAGCCAAAGCAAAAACAACACCCAGTTGTGGATGTGACTGGTGATGGAAGTAAAGTCCTATGCTGTAAGAGCAAGATGGCATAGGAACCAAGAACGTTATGTCCATGAATCAAGGCAAACTGGAAGTGGACAAACAGGAGCTAGTAAAAGTGAACATTATTTTAGGAATCAGCAAAATAACATGGACTGGAATGGGTGAATTTAACTCATATGGCCATTAAATCTACTACTGTGGGGAGGAAACCCTTAGAAGAAATAGAGTAGCCATCATAGTCAAAAAAAGAGTCTGAAATGCAGTACTTGGATGCGATCTCAAAAATGACAGAATGATCACCGTTCATTTCCAAGGCAAACCATTGAATATCATGGTAATCCAAGTCTATGCCCCGACAAGTAATGCTTAAGAAGCCAAAGTTGAACAGTTCTATGAAGACCTACAAGATCTCCTAAAAACTAGCATCCAAAAAGGTCCTTGTCATTGTAGGGGACTGGAAAGAGAAAGTAGAAAGCCAAGAAACACCTGAAATAACAGGCAAATTTGGCCGTGGAGTACAGAATGAAACAGGGCAAAAGCTAATAGAGTTCTGCCAAGAAAATGCACTGGTCATAGCAAACACCCTCTTCCAACAACACAAGAGAAGACTCTACACATGGACATCACCAGATGGTTGACACTTAAATCAAATTGATTATATTCTTTGCAGCCGAAAATGGAGAAGCTCTATACAGTCAGCAAAAACAAGACCGGGAGCCAACCTGTGGCTCAGATCATGAGCTCCTTACTGCCAAATTCAGACTTAAATTGAAGAAAGTAGGGAAAACCACTAGACTATTCCTGTATGACCTAAATCAAATCCTTTATGATTATTCAGTAGAAGTGAGAAATAGATTTAAGGACTAGATTTGATAGACAGTGCCTGAAGAACTATGGATGGAGGTTCATGACATTGTACAAGAGGCAGTGATCAAGACCATCACCAAGAAAAAAATGTGCAAAAAAGTAAAATGGTTGTCTGAGGATGCCTTACAAATAGCTGAGAAAAGAAGAGAAGTGAAAGGCAAAGGAGAAAAAGAAAGATATACCTGTTTGAATGAAGAGTTCCAAAGAATAGCAAGGAGAAACAAGAAGCCTTCCTCCGTGTTCAATGCAAAGAAATAGAGGAAAATAGTAGAATGGGAAAGACTAGAAATTGCTTCAAGAAAATTAGAGATACCAAGGGAACATTTCTAGCAAAGATGGGCACAATAAAGGACAGAAATGGTAGGGACCTAAAAGAAGTAGAAGATATTAAGAAGAGGTAGGAAGAATACACAGATGCAAAAAAGATCTTTATGACCAAGGTAATCACAGTGGCTATCTCACCATGACCACAATCACTCACCTAGAGCCAGACATCCAGGAATATGAAGTCAAAGGGGCCTTAGGAAGGATCACTATGATCAAAGCTGGTGGAGGTGATGGAATTCCAATTGAGCTATTTCAAATCCTCAAAGATGATGCTGTGAAAGTACTGCACTCGGCAGTGGCCACGGGACTGGAAAAGGTGAGCTTTCATTCCAATTCCAAAAAGAGGCAATGACAAACAATGCTCAAACTACCTCCCAATTGCACTCATCTCAGATGCTAGCAAAGTAATGCTCAAAATTCTCCAAGTCAGGCTTCAATAGTACATCAACTGAATTTTCAGATATCAAACTGGATTTAGAAAAGGCAGAGGAACCAGAGATCAAGTTGCCAACATCCACTGAACCATCGAAAAAGCAAGAGAGCTCCATAAAAACATCTACTTCTACTTTATTTGGCTATGCAAAGCTTTTGACTGTGTGGATCACAACAAACTATGGAAAATCCTTAAAGAGATGGACATACCAGACCACCTGACCTGCCTCCTGAGAAATCTCTATGCAGGTCAAGAGCAACAGTTAGAACTGGACACGGAACAACAGACTGGTTCCAAATCAGGAAAGGAGTCCATCAAGGCCATATATTTTCACCCTGATTATTTAACTTACATGCAGAGTACATCATAAATGCTGGACTGGATGAAGCAGAAGCTGGAATCAAGATTGCTTGGAGAAATATCAATAACCTCAGATATGCAGGTGACACCACCTTTATGGCAGAAAGCAAAGAAGAATGAAAGAGCCTCTTGATGCAAGGAAAAGAGGAGAGTGAAAGATCATGGGATCTGGTCCCATCACTTCATGGGAAATATATGGAGTAACAGTCGAAACAGTTGCTGACTTTATATTTTTGGGCTCCAAAACCACTGCAGATGGTGACTGCAGCCATGAAATTAAAAGACACTCCTTGGAAGAAAAGTTATGACCAACGTAGACAGCATATTAAAAAGCAGAGATATTACTTTGCCAACCACGGTCCATCTAGTCAAAGCTATGGTTTTTCCAGTAGTCATGTAAGGATGTGGGAGTTGGACTATAAAGAAAGCTGAGTGCTGAAGAATTGATAATTTTAAACTGTGGTGTTGGAAAAGACTCTTGAGAGTCCCTTGGACTGCTGTGAGATCTGACTAATCCATCCTAAATCAGTCCTGAATAATCATTGGAAGGTCTGATACTGAAGCTGAAAATGCAGTACTTTGGCCACTTGATGCGAAGAACTGCCTCATTTGTAAAGACCCTGATGCTGGGAAAGATTGAAGGCAAGAGGAGAAGGGGATGACAGAAAGTGAGATGGTTGGATGGCATCACTGACTCTATGGACAAGATTGAAGGCAGAAGGAGAAGGGGATGACAGAAGGTGAGATGTTTGGATGGCATCACCGACTCAATGGACATGATTGGCTTACTCAACCCTGGGAGTTGGTGATAGACGGGGAAGTTGCAGTCCAAAGTTGCAAAAAGTCAGACACGACTGAGTAACTGAACTGAACTGAACTGAAGAAGAAACACAGACAGCTTGCTCGCTCACTCCATCCTCTGTTTCTGTCATGTGAGGACACAGGGAGAAGGCAGTGCTTTGCAAACTAGGAAGAGAGCTCTTATCAGAACCCAATTGTGGTGACATTCTGATCTTGAACTTCTAGCCCTCAAACAGTGGAAAAGTAAACATTGTTTAAATCACTCAGTGCATGGTATTGTTATGGCAGGCTAACCTAGAAAAAACACTACCCTCCATAGGATTATTTAAAGTGAGAAAGAAAACTTACAAGTAAATGATACATGAATTTCCCTCTTAACTTTGATTCTACTTCATCCATCATCCCATTTGGATGAAAAATATATACATATATGATACAAACATACATACACATACAGATGGATAGAGGATTGATAGATTAAAGCATGATTTAAAATGCTTTCAGATTTAAGTTTGGGTTTAATATATATAGGTTTAATCTGCTATCCTTTTGGTTGGTTGCTTACCATTTGTTGAAAAACTGCTATTTACTTTTAATGAAATTTCTGCATAACCTTTTACATAGTGCTATTTTAGTAAATTTCAGTATACTCTTCAATTGTAATCTTGACTTACTACCTTAGTCCACACTAAGCAAGTCTTGAATAATTGTTCTTAATAACAGCACTTAAAAGTGGCTGTTGATGTAAAACATAGCCCCAGAGCTGTTACATATATATTAAGTAACTTTTTCAGAAGCCTAAATTAACAAATTTCCACGTTGAAAAGTATAGACTTTCCTTCAGAATGTGAACAATGGAAAGCTGTTACCATTTTGCAGACTGTTTCCATGTCTGCAAAATGCAGATGGATTTACTTTCTTCTCTACCTATCACCCTTCTGCTGCTGCTGCTGCTAAGTCGCTTCAGTCATGTCCGACTCTGTGCAACCCCATAGACGGCAGCCCACCAGGCTTCCCCGTCCCTGGGATTCTCCAGGCAAAAACACTGGAGTGGGCCACCATTTCCATCACCCTTCTAGAAGACCACATTTGATTCTGCACACAGATCAATCTTGAGAATGTGTTTGACAGTTCACCAGCTATAATCCCATTAGGAGAGAAAAGTATGTGTTATCTTTTTTGTATCCCCAGTCTGACCCATAATTGGTACTCAATTAATATGTTAGGAAATACAGCCAGTTCACAGTTATCTAAAATAGCCTAAAATGTAGTCTGTGAGAAGCCAAATAAGAGCTATTAGATTATGCTTGTCTTCTCTGGGTCCTAAATCCTTTGCCTAATTTTTGGAAACATAGTCATTCATTTTGATGACTCTCTGAAGAGCTTATTACTTTGCAGCTATTATCTACTTTAGGTCTGGAAAATAACGCAATGACACTTCAGTTTCTAATTTGAAGATGAGAAACTTGGACATACAATAGATCAAAGATGCTTGTGCAGTTATACAGTCAGTGAACAGGGATGAGATGGGCTGTGCTTTGCTTTAACAGCAAATGTTGTTACTTTTCCATTAGTGATAATATCATTCTTAAATTCAATGCTTCTACTCCAGTTGTGTAAGATGTTAACATTAAGGGAAATTTAGTAAGGGAAGTATGAGGAAACTCTGTACTATATTTGTAAGTTTTTCATGAGTCTAAACTTATTTCAAAATAGAAAGTTAAAAAAGAAAATTAAATGATAATAACAAACATTTAGATAATCTTCAACAGGTCTTAAGGTCAATTTGAAGTGCTATACCTATATTAACCTATCATACAGAGATAAGTCTTATATTCACAGATTCAAAGTCTAAGGTGATTTAAGATTTCACCATTATTGAAACATAAAATAATGCCTTTTAAATATCCTCATACACAAAGATAATATATATCTGTGGTCAATTTGTACCAAAGTAAATCTATTCACATATATACAGTAATTTACATATATATAAAGCTGTTTATATATGTCAAAAGTTATTTTCATGTATAAAAAGTTAAATATATACTGAGTTTCAAAATGTGAAAAACAATGCCTCTAAAATATATTTTTTTAAGTCTATCAGTAGTATCCGACTCTTTGTGACCATAAGGAGTACACAGTCCATGAAATTCTCCAGCCAGTATGCTAGAGTGGGTAGTTTGAAAAAAATGCCTCTGAAGTATAATGAGAGAATTATGATATTAACAGTTGTATAAGGAAAAGATTAAATATCAAAACCACCAGATTACACATGACAATGAAGTCCAATTATTCCCTCCTCAAGGATACAAAAGTGTCAATATCTTCAGGAAATGGAGTAGGGAAAAACTATGGACATGACTAAAGCGACTTAGCACTAGCACCAGCGCTATATTAAATTTAAGAGATGCAAGGTCAGGAGGGGCAGCAGTGAGGAGATACCCATAGACCAAGGTAAGGAGCAGCAGTTGTGCTTTGCAGGAGCAGCCGTGAAGAGATACTCCATGTCCAAGGTAAGAGAAACCCAAGCAAGATGGTAGATGTTACAAGAGGGCAT
The DNA here is from genome assembly GCA_006408695.1 of Aepyceros melampus. Taxonomy (NCBI): domain Eukaryota; kingdom Metazoa; phylum Chordata; class Mammalia; order Artiodactyla; family Bovidae; genus Aepyceros; species Aepyceros melampus. The sequence continues at coordinate 183,070 of SJXQ01003552.1, forward strand.
CAGAGGGCAGACACACTGAAACCATAATCACAGAAAACTAGTCAATCTATCACACTAGGACCACAGCCTTGTCTACCTCAATGAAACTAAGCCATGCCCATGGGGCAACCCAAGATGGGTGGGTCATGGTAGAGAGGTCTGACAGAATGTGGTCCACTGGAGAAGGGAATGGAAAATCACTTCAGTATTCTTGCCTTGAGAACCCCATGAACAGTATGAAAAGGCAAAATGATGGGATACTGAAAGAGGAGCTCCCCAGGTCAGTACGTGCCCAATATGCTACTGGAGATCACTGGAGAAATAACTCCCAAAAGAATGAAGGGATGGAGCCAAAGCAAAAACAGTACCCAGTTATGGATGTGACTGGTGATAGAAGCAAGATCCGATGCTGTAAAGAGCAGTATTGCATAGGAACCTGGAATGTCAGGTCCATGAATCAAGGCAAATTGGCAGTGGTCAAACAGGAGATGGCAAGAGTAAACGTCGACATTCTAGGAATCAGCGAACTGAAATGGACTGGAATGGGTGAATTTAACTTAGATGACCATTAAATCTACTACTGCAGGCAAGAATCCCTTAGAAGAAATGGAGTAGCCATCATGGTCAACAAAAGAGTCTTAAAGCAGTACATGGATGCAATCTCAAAAACGACACAATGATCTCCGTTCATTTCCAAGGCAAACCATTCAATGTCACGGTTATCCAAGTCTATGCCCCAGCCAGTAATGCTGAAGAAGCTGAAGTTGAACAGTCTATGAAGACCTACAAGACCTTTTAGAATTAACACCCCCAAAAGATGTCCTTTTCATTATAGGGGACTGGAATGCAAAAGTAGGAAGTCAAGAAACACCTGGAGTAATAGGCAAATTTGGCCTTGGAATATGGAATGAAGCAGGGCAAAGACTAATAGAGTTTTGCCAAGAAAATGCACTGGTCATAGCAAACACCCTCTTCCAACAACATAAGAGAAGACTCTACACATGGACATCACCAGATGGGCAACACTGAAATCAGATTGATTATATTCTTTGCAGCCAACGATGGAGAAGCTCTATACAGTCAACAAAAACAAGACCAGGAGCTGACTGTGGCTCAGATCATGGGCTCCTTATTGCCAAATTCAGACTTAAATTGAAGAAAGTAGGGAAAACCACTAGACCATTCAGGTATGACCTAAATCAAATCCCTTATGATTTTACAGTGGAAGTGAGAAATAGATTTAAGGGACTAGATATGATAGACAGAGTGCCTGAAGAATTATGGATGGAGGTTCGTGACATTATATAGGAGACAGTGATCAAGACCCTCCCCATGGAAAAGAAATGCAAAAAAGCAAAATGCCTATCTGGGGAGGCCTTATAAATAGCTGTGAAAAGAAGAGAGGCGAAAAGGAAAGGAGGAAAAGAAAGATATAAGCATCTGAATGCAGAGTTCCAAAGAATAGCAAGAAGACATCAGAAAGCCTTCCTCAGAGATCAATGCAAAGAAATAGAGGAAAACAATAGAATGGGAAAAACTAGAGATATTTTAAAGAAAAGCAGAGATACCAAGGGAACATTTCATGAAAAGATGGCCTTGATAAAGGACAGAAATGGTATGGACCTAACAGAAGCAGAAGATATTAAGAAGAGGTGGCAAGAATACACAGAAGAACCATACAAAAAAGATCTTCAAAACCAAGATAATCATGATGGTACAATCACTCATCTAGAGCCAGACTTCTCGGAATGTGAAGGCAGGTGGGCCTTAGAAAGCATCACTACAAACAAAGGTAATGGAGGTGATGGAATTCCAGTTGAACTATTTCAAATCCTGAAAGATGATGCTGTGAAAGTGCTGCACTCAATATGTCAGCAAATTTGGAAAACACAGCAGTGGCCATAGGACTGGAAAATGTCAGTTTTCATTCCAATCCCAAAGAAAGGCAATGCCAAACAGTGCTCAAACTACTGCACAATTGCACTCATCTCACACACTAGCAAAGTAATGCTCAAAATTCTCCAAGCCAGGCTTCAGCAATACATGAACCATGAACTTCCAGATGTTCAAGCTGGTCTTAGAAATGGCAGAGGAACCAGAGATCAAATTGCCAACATCCACTGGATCATGGAAAAAGCAAGAGAGTTCCAGAAAAACATCTATTTCTGCTTTATTGACTATGCCAAAGCCTTTGACTGTCTGGATCACAATAAACTGTGGAAAATTCTGAAAGAGATGGGAATACCAGACCACCTGACCTGTCTCTTGAGAAACCTATATGCAGGTCAGGAAGCAACAGTTAGAACTGGAGTTGGAACAACAGACTGGTTTCAAATAGGAAAAGGAGTACGTCAAGGTTGTATATTGTCACCTTGCTTATTTAACTTCTATGCAGAGTACATCATGAGAAATGCTGGAATACATGAACCATGAACTTCCAGATGTTCAAGCTGGTCTTAGAAATGGCAGAGGAACCAGAGATCAAATTGCCAACATCCACTGGATCATGGAAAAAGCAAGAGAGTTCCAGAAAAACATCTATTTCTGCTTTATTGACTATGCCAAAGCCTTTGACTGTCTGGATCACAATAAACTGTGGAAAATTCTGAAAGAGATGGGAATACCAGACCACCTGACCTGTCTCTGAGAAACCTATATGCAGGTCAGGAAGCAACAGTTAGAACTGGAGTTGGAACAACAGACTGGTTTCAAATAGGAAAAGGAGTACGTCAAGGTTGTATATTGTCACCTTGCTTATTTAACTTCTATGCAGAGTACATCATGAGAAATGCTGGACTGGAAGAAGCACAAGCTGGAATCAAGATTGCCGGGAGAAATATCAATAACCTCGGATATGCAGATGACATCACCCTTATGGCAGAAAGTGAAGAGGAACTTGATTAAAGTGAAAGTGGAGATTGAAAAAGTTGCTTTAAAGCTCAACATTCAGAAAACGAAGATCATGGTATCTGGTCCCTTCACTTCATGGGAAATAGATGAGGAAACACTGGAAACAGTGTCAGACTTTATTTTGGGGGGCTCCAAAATCACTGCCGATGATGACTGCAGCCATGGAATTAAAAGATGTTTACTCCTTGGAAGGAAAGTTATGACCAACCTAGATAGCATATTCAAAAGCAGAGACATTATATTGCCAACCAAGTTCCATCTAGTCAAGGCTATGGTTTTTCCAGTGGTCATGTATGGATGTGAGAGTTGGACTGTGAAGAAAGCTGAGAGCCAAAGAATTGATGCTTTTGAACTGTGGTGTTAGAGAAGACTCGAGAGTCCCTTGGACTGCAACGAATTCCAACCAGTTCATTCTGAAGGAAATCAGCCTTGGAATTTCTTTGGAAGGAATGATGCTAAAGCTGAAACTCCAGTACTTTGGCCACCTCATGTGAAGAGTTGACTCATTGGAAAAGACTCTGATGCTGGGAGGGATTGGCGGCAAGAGAAGAGGACAACAGAAGAGATGGCTGGATGGCATCACTGACTCGATGGACGTGAGTCTGAGTGAACTCAGGGAGTTGGTGATGGACAGGTAGGCCTGGCGTGCTGTGATTCATGGGGTCACAAAGAGTCGGACATGACTGAGCAACTGAACTGAACTCACCTTTTTAGCATTATCCTTCTTCACTGACATTTCTATGAATTTGGAAATCCTCAATCCTGCAATCTTGTTACCTTCACAAACTCATGAACATATAGGGAAAGTCTGTTCAAAATTTCAAGTTCTATATATAGCTATCTCCTAGACTGATCAAACAATTAATAGATTGATCTGATCTATCTTTCAATGAACCATGTGCAGTTATGTATAAATGCACATAGACAACAGGGCACTCTGAAGCATGACTCAATTTTAAAGTACTTATTTCTTAAAAATCTTTTCACTTTGAGGGGACTAGCTTATTGAAAGGGAAGTTGGCATGATACTGAAGCCCAAGTTAGCATCTGAAAATAATGACCACATAGTTAGTTAAAGAACAATAAGTGGATATTTCATTGGAATAACAAAACTCTTTGATCAGAAATCAATTCTTGTAACACCTCATTGGCATATCATGTATCCAATTATGCACAGAGTTTTTGATTTGCATTTGGCAAAGTTAAGTATGTGAGAAATAGGTATTTCTTTTCAGTAAGCCTCCCTGGTGGCTCAGAGGGTAAAGCGTCTGCCTGCAAGGTGAAAGACCTAGGTTCGATCCCTGAGGCCTGGGTTTGATCCCTGGGTCGGGAAGATCCCCTGGAGAAGGACATGGCAACCCACTCCAGTACTCTTGCGTGGAAAATCCCATGGACAGAGAAGCTTGGTGCAGGCTACAGTCCATGTGGTCGCAAAGAGTCGAACACAACTGAGTGACTTCAATTTCACTTTCAGTAATCCAGTTTAAGATCTGATCACTCAATCCATAGGGCTGCAATCTTAACCATTCTTGATTTTATTTTTGTTTTGTTCCTTTTTCTTGGGTTATATCAGCGATTTAGAACCTTAAGCAATACTAAGACAGAGGAAAGGATAGACCTAGGTGGAGATGGGGCTCTCTGAAGGTTGAGATCATCGAGCTGTTAACATATTTTACTACAAGATATCCACTGTCCCTGCATAAGGAGTATTCAGGGCCCTTGTGATTGTATTTTCATTAGTGCAAAAGCACCTATGATACAGTTTCCTTACGCCATGACATGTAGCCATCCCTTTCAACCTCTTCCTGGGGAACAGCACTGGAGCTGTCTTAAATTGTCCTGTGTGTTACACACCTCTCTTTATTCTGCAAAGCCACAGTAAATCTCTTTTTAGCTTTTAGGGAATCTTTCTTTCCACATGCCTTTTGTTGATGCTAACTTCTTCCACACATCCTATCTCACTTCTATCTTATCAATCATGTAAATTTTACTAAGAGCTTAGATTTAGGGAATGGCATGTGTTGTATGTTCAGGAGAGAGTAAGAATTTCAGGGTTTTGAACAGTGCCTTTGGCCTTGCTTCGTTTATTCTTGAGACCTCAACATATATCTTTCCAGAGGCAAAAAATATCTCAAAATATAGAGAGACTAAAAGCATACAAGTTCATATTTTAAAATACTATGCAGCTACATATAGCATTTCAAACACTGAAAAATATCATCCATTTGTATTTACCAAATACAGTACTTCTATTTGAAACAAACTGTACCTAAACAAGGGGCTTCCCAGATTCCACTAGTGGTGAAGAGCTCACCTGCCAGTGCTGGAGACATAGAAGACCTGGGTTCGATCCTTGGGTTAGAAAGATGATCTGGAGGAGGACATGGCAACCCACTCCAGTATTCTTGGCAGGAGAATCCCATGGACAGAGGAACCTAGCAGGCTTAGGTCCATAGGATTAAAAAAAGTTGGACATGACTGGAGTGATTTAGCTCACATGCACACCTGACCAAGAGAACAGGCATTTCAAATTGTGTTGCTGGAGAAGACTCTTGAGAGTCCTTTTGACTGCAAGGATATCAAAGCAGTCAAACCTAGAGGAAATTAACAGTGAATATTCATTAGAAGAACTGATGCTGAAGCTGAAGCTCCAATATTTTGGCTACCTGATGTGAAGAGCTGACTCTTCACAAGACCCTAATAATGAGAAAGATTGAGAGCAAGAGGAGAAGGAGGCAGAAGAGGATGAGATGGTTCGATGGCATCACAGACTCAATGAACATGAGTTTGGGCAAGCTCCAGAGATAGTGAAGGACAGGGAAGCCTGTCAGGCTGCAATGCATGGCATTGCAAAGAGTCCAGCACAACTTAGTGACTAAACAACAACAAAATGAGAGCAAGTGAGTACTGGTATGGAAAGGGTTAACCAAGTACATTGAGGCTAAATCTCTCTTTATTGTTCAAATATATTGTGTATGCAAATACCTGAGGAAACTACTACATTAGTTATAATAATCTCTTCTTGCTTGGGGATAGAATTAAGTCAGCATAGACATCATTATTTTCTGTTGCTATGAGCTACTTCAAGAGACTTTTCAGGCAGCCTTTGCTTTCTCTTTATCCTTTAGTTCTGTATTTTCAATATCAATAGCCAGCCCTCTTCTCTATTTCTAATGTCATGAAAAGAGTGGTATCAACTATCCCTATGTTGAAATTGCCTATACCTTTTCTCTCCCTTTATATTATGCAATTTTATGATCTCTTTGGAACTAAAACTTCAAAGTTTACAAGCTTGGCGATTTGAAATGTTCAGAATAGAATGTAAAGTGTGCAGATATTGTTGTTTATGTTTGTGAGGACTTCAGAGCTATTTGTTCAGTAAAAATAGTTTGTGAGTCAATGGTTATGACTTTGAGAAGCTTGATGGTTAAGTTTATCTCCCCAAAACAACACGGCTCCAAAAACTCTGGAAAGAATGTTGGAAACAATTATATTGCTATCATAAAATATCTAGTTTTAAATTTAGATAAAAAACTGTTAAGATTTGTGACTTTAAAATAAGAGTAATAGACAATATGCTGAAGGAAGTTTTGGTGAACTATTTCTAGCTTGGAGGAGAAAGACAGAGAGAGCATCCCTCCATGCTAATACTCTTTTCTTAAGAGTGCTGTGGAATTCAGGAGCAAAATTTCTTTGACACCAATTTCCAGGTTATTCTTTTAACCTAAGAAGTTATATACACTGGAATAAAGGTGAAACAGTTTCTTAATATGAACTATAACTAGAATCATGGTTCAATACCATCAGTTTTTAAAAATTAATCAGTAAATAAATACATTTTACTTCTAGGCCACCAGAGAAATCCAAGGACATCCCTCCTTCTACTTTGTATGCTATGAAATAAAATCAGTTACCCTTTGGAACTTCTCTCATGGAGTAGTAACTTCAGCAAACTGGAAAAATGCTGCTCTTGACAGATTGATTGTTAACTAGCATGATGACAGTATATAGACAAGTGCCAAGACAAAAATAAATGATCTCAAATAAGTAAAAAAATATTAGGAAATAAGGAAAGAATTGATTGTTTGGGTCACTTACCAGAAAGCAAAAGAAACAGAAACATCTCCTGAGAAGTTAAGACAGAACATCTGCTTTCGAAAGCATTAGGTAAAGGATTGCCAGCTACAAGAGTTCATCTGTGTCAAATCAATTTTGACTTAGAACAAGGTAATAAATGCTCTGGAAAAGAAAAAAGTGCATAACATTTTCTAATTTAGAGTTGTATTATAGCAACACACGTTTGAGGACCAGGTGACAAGAAATCATTATAAATCAATAATTAATTATGGTAAGTATTGGTGATTTTTCTACCAAAGTAGAAGAAATTTCAATAGAAACTCAGTGTAAGGTTATTTAAATAGTCATCTAAATTTAATACCTTGGTTCATTTATTGTTTTTTGCCAATAGCATCTGTTAAAACTAAATGACTAAGACTGTCTTATGTGTTCCATATTGATTAAAATATTCAGTGTAAACCTGTGTTCATTTCTAGGCATAATATCATGCAGCAACTTTTTGACATTTTTTTAAGTTAAAAAAAATAGCTAGGATAGAAGAAATATGTGATTATTTCATTATCAGATTAACTTCACCACCCAATAAATTAGTACAACAAAAAGAAAACATGATGATAAAGTAAACACTTCAAAGAAGCAGATTAGAATTCACTTTCAGTTAAGGATATAGAAGATTGCTAAAAGGATTAATCCCAACCTAACAATGACAAGAAGTCAGATAAAATAGAAACTTAAAATTTTATTAAAATCTATCAGGGAACTGAGGAATAAAATTCAAAAACCTATAATTACCATCCTAGAAAAGACCTGATCCACTCCATCCTTGGTGAAGCAGTGAGAGGAAGAGAAAGCTGTCATAGATGGAGATAAGAAGAAATGAGAAATTTTTAAAGGCCACGTGATGTTTTAAAATTCCAAGAAGTCTCATAAGTCATGGGCTATTACTCTGTTTTCTAGCAGAAGAATGAAAACAGAGCTGGGGAGTTAAGAGAAATGTTGCTTAACTGAGGCTGACACACAGGGATGGCTAAGGACTAACAGTAGGTCAAAAATCTAAGTTTAACTATCTGAAGCTCACTGAGTACTAGGGGGAGGATTGCTTCGAGAAGGCCCCTTGAAACAGAAGTGTGCAGAACTTGAAGCGATCTGTGTGCAGAGCCCTCTGAGGCATTGAGGCCCTTGCTACACCCAGTCTCCATTCTGAGTCTGAGGAAAGGGCAAAAGAGGTGAAGAGATTTTCTAACAGACTTACCACCATGGCAGGTCCAGAGGGCACAGACTCTTCACCAGCCCCTAGTCCCCCAAAACTGGCATCCAGACTATAAGGTAGAGTGAGGAACCCCATGCTCCTGAATACACATGACTAGGATATCTTATGTCTTGCCAGACTCAGATTCCAAGTTCTGCTGAAGGGAGACCTTGGCCCAGTGCTAAAATTACTTGAATGCTATGGTGAATGATTCTAGTTAAATAAATAGCAAAGCTCAGACCCAGCTAATTACAGAATAAGATTATCTTTTTCATCCTGGAGGCTTGAGAGAAAGGTGAACTCTTCCAGGTGAAAATATAATTTATTTACATGAAGAAAAAAAATGTGTCTCAAGAAAGAAAACCATCCAAGTAAATAAACAAACTAGGAGATTGGCCAGATGTACAAATAGCTTTCAAAAAGGGACTTAAAAAATAACTATAATGATGGACTTGGAGGGCATTATTCTAGGTACAGTAAGTCAGACGGAAAGACAAATGCTGTCTGATATCATTTATATGTGGAATTAAAAAAAAAATACACAAACAAGAAACAGACATGGAGAACAACCTGATGTTCCCCACTGGGGAGAAGGAAGGAGGAGGGGCAATACAGGGGCAGAGAGCAAAGAGGTACAAATTATTAAATATAAAATAAGGTACAAGGATAGCTTATGACATGGATAGCATATGATAGAGTATGACATGGTAAATGTATCAAATATTTTATCATAACTGTAAATGGAATATAACTTTTAAAAATTGTGAATCAATATATTGTACATCTGAAACTTACATAATACTGTACAGCAAATAGGAGACAACTGTGATGATATGTAGGGGGAAAATGGATAATATCTGTTTTTAACAGCAAGAAGAAATCTATTAAAATGATCCAAATTAGCATGCTATAAATAAAAATGCAATATAAGAAATTAAATCATTTGATGGATTAGCAGACTAGACATAGAGGAGGAAATGATCTGTGAACTGAGGACGTGTATGCTGGTGCCAAGTCGCTTCAATCATGTTCTACTCTTTGCAACTCTGTAGACTACAACCCTCCAGGCTCCTCTGTCCATGGGATCTCCAGGCAAGAATACTGGAGTGGGTTGCCGTGCCCTCCTCCAGGGAATCTTCCCAACACAAGGATCGAACCCACAGCTCCTGCATCTCCTGCATTGGCAGGTGGATTCTCTACCATCGAATCACCTGGGAAGCCCTTAAAAATAAGGCAGACAGGTAAATAGTAAAAGGTAGCAAAATATATATCATAAAACACCAAACTTAAACATGCTATGTAACCATTTTAATATACAGCAAAATAGAGATAAAGAAAAAGAAGCACATTAGAGTATATGCTCTGAGCTAAACATTATCCATCTTCTAAATAATCACTAACTTAAAATTTTCCTTAAAAAGTAAATATATAAAATTCTCTTATTCCAAGTTGGATATTTTAAAATCCCAAACTTTAAAGTAAATGCCTAAAATCTTTGTATACTGCAAGTCCTAAATCACCAGTAAATAATCAGTTAAATGAAAGAATATATTATATGGGCCATACACTATTCAGATAGAGTACATAATTCAAGTATTGATTTTGCTTGTCTTTTTTTTTTTAAAGGATCCACTCAATTGTGTTGATATATTTTCAGATTAGCTTCTGTTTATCAAAATGTAAGCAAACATTCTTCTATTAATAGCACTGATATTCAACGGCCTTAAGATTTATGATAAATACAGTGACCACCCAAAAATGAAATACAAAACAAGCAAAAGATTTTCCTTAACATTTAAATCCACAGGAGAGACATCCATATAATAAGAATTCTATATGAACTTCAGAATCATATAAAATAAAAATATTTTTAGTATTGACTAATTATATTCCACATAGGATACCTTGAATTCTTTTATTGGTGAAGACTCATAGAATTTTATGATATGTGTATGAAGTGGTGGTGGTATGGAGTTCTGAATGTATTTCTGAATGGCTAAGGGTATTTATGTAGTTTTCAGATATAGAGGGTTTCTAGAACTATCTACTGTTATTTATAAGAATTAATTATGGTTTGTATATTAGGGTATCCTGCTGTTTTATTTTCCATTTCTATAAGACATAAAATTATCATATGTTTACAAAATATATTACATATAGGTATGCTAATAAATGGATATCAGTATGATAGTAAAAATCAAAACAGAATCACGTTTCTAAAAAGTTGAAATGTAGGGGACATGTATTTTTTTTTAATTAAAAAATTTTTTATGATTTGTGTTGGTTTCTGCTGTACAACAAAAATTAGCCATAATTATACATATAACCCCTTCCTTTTGAGCCTCCCTCCCCTAACCCATCCCATCCCTCTAGAGAAGTTGCTGTATAAGACAAGGAACCCTGTCTGGTACTCTGGGATGACCTTGAGGGGAAATGTATCTCTTTATCAAGCTTATAATATTTTCCAGTATTCCACAAATCTCAAACGTCCACTGTGGTTTTGGAAAAAATCTGGTCATATTCTCACTGGTCAACTAAAGCTTATATAAATTTAGCAGATTTCCCCCAAGAGTAAAGATTAGTGACTCTGGCAGAATACTTGATATACACACCTCTTTGACAACAATCTTCTGTGAGTCTTCTATAGGGAACTGCTATTATAAAATGAAAGAACACTCAGTCTAACAGCATGCATTTTTTTTCCTTACCTGTAGGCATGACCTCTTAAGCTCCAAGACAACTAATATCTTTTTAAAGGAATATATAGGTGTAAATTTAGATGTAAACTAAAAGTAGTGTTGTCCACATTATATATGAACTTGAGTTAATCTCAGAAAGTTTTGAAGGAACCATTCTTCCATGATTCCTCTTATTTATAAAGGAATGTCTCAGTTCAGTTCAGTTCAGTCGCTCAGTCATGTGCAACTTTTTGCGACCCTATGGACTACAGCATGCCAGGCTTCCCTGTCCATCACCAACTCCTGCAGTTTACTCAAACTCATGCCCATATATACGGTGATGCCATCCAATCATCTCATCCTCTGTTGTCCCCTTCTCCACCCTCTTTCAATCTTTCCCAGCATCAGGGTCTTTTCAAATGAGTCAGCTCTTCTCATCAGGTGGCCAAAATATTGGAGTTTCAGCTTCAGCATCAGTCCTTCCAAGGAACATTCAGGACTGATTTCCTTTAGGATGGACTGGTTGGATTTCCTTGCTGTCCAAGGGGCTCTCAAGAGTCTTTTCCAATACCACAGTTCAAAAGCATCAGTTCTTCAGTGCTCAGCTTTCTTTATAGTCCAACTCTCACATTCATACATGACTACTGGAAAAACCATAGCCTTGACTAGATGGACCTTTGTTGTCAAAGTAATGTCTCTGTTTCTTAATATGCTGTCTAGGTTGGTCAAAGCTTTTCTTTCAAGGAATAAGTGTCTTTTAATTTCATGGCTACAGTTACCATTTGCAGTTATTTTGGAGCCCCCCAAAATAAACGCTGTCACTGTTTCCACTGTTTCTCCATCTATTTGCCATGAAGTGATGGGAACAGATGCCATGACCTTTATTTTCTGAATTTTGAGCTTTAAGCCAGCTTTTTCACTCTCCTCTTCACGTTCATCAACAGGCTCTTTAGTTCTTCTTCACTTTCTGCCATAAGAGTGCTGTCATCTGTATATCTGAGGTTATTGATATTTCTCCTGGAAATCTTGATTCCAGCTTGTGTTTTATCCAGTCCAGCATTTCTCATGATGTACTCTCCATATAATTTAAAAAAGCAGAGTGACAATATATAGCCTTGATGCACTCCTTATCCTATTTGGGACCAGTCTGTGTCATTGCAGTTCTAACTGTTGCTTCCTGACCTGCATACAGGTTTCTCAAGAGGCAGGTCAGGTGATCTGGTATTCCCATCTCTTTCAGAATTTTCCAGTTTGTTGTGATCCACATAGTCAAAGGCTTCAGCATAGGCAATAAAGCAGATGTAGATGTCTTTCTGGAACTCTCTTGCTTTTTTGATGATCCAGTGGATATTGGCAATTCGATCTCTGGTTCCTCTGCCTTATCTAAAATCAGCTTGAACATCTGCAAGTTCAGGGTTTACATACTGTTGAAGCCTGGCTTGGGGAATTTTGAGCATTACTTTGCTAGTATGTAAGATGAGTACAATTGTGCCATAGTTTGGATGTTCTTTGCATTGCCCCTCTTTGGGATTGGAATGAAAACTGATCTTTTCCAGTCCTGTGGCCACTGCTGAGTTTTCCAAATTTTTGCATATTGAGTGCTGCACTTTCACAGCATCATCTTTGAGAATTTGAAACAGCTCAACTGGAATTCCATCACTTCCACCAGTTTTGTTCATAGTGATCCTTCCTAAGGCCCACTAGACTTAGCATTTCAGGATGTCTGGCTCTAGGTGAATGATAACACCATCGTAGTTATCTGGATCCTGAAGATCTTTTTTGAATAGTTCTTCCTTATATTCTTGCCACCTCTTCTTAATATATTTTGCTTCTGTTAGGTTCATTCCACTTCTGTCCTTTATTGTGCCCATCTTTGCATGAAATGTTCCCTTAGTATCTCTATTTTTCTTGAAGAGATCTCTAGTCTTTCCCATTCTATTGTTTTCCTCTATTCTTTGCACTGATCACTGAAGAAGGCTTTCTTATCTCTCCTTGCTATTTTTTGGAACTCTGCATTTAAATTGGTATATCTTTCCTTTTCTCCTTTGCCTAAAGCTTCTCTTCTTTTCTCAGCTATTTGTAAGGCATCCTCTGACAATCATTTTGCTTTTTTGCATTTTTTTCTTGGGGATGGTCTTGATCCCTGTCTCCTGTACAATGTCATGAACCTCCGTCCATAGTTCTTCAGGCACTCTGTCTACCAGATCTAATCCCTTGAATCTATTTGTCACTTCCACTGTATAATCGTAAGTGATTTGACTTAGATCATACCTGAATGGTCTAGTGGTTTTTCCCACTTTCTTCAATTTAAGTCGGAATTTGGCAATAAGGAGTTCATGATTTGTGCCACAGTGAGCTCGTGGTTGTTTTTGCTGACTGTATAGAGCTTCTCCATCTTCGGCTGTAAAGAATATAATCAATCTGGTTTTGATATTGACCATCTGATGATGTTCATCTGTGGAGGCTTTTCTTGAATGTTGAAAGAGGGTGTTTGCTATGACCAGTGTGTTCTCTTGGCAAAATTCTTGTCAGCCTTTTACCTGCTTCATTTTGTATTCCAACACCAAGTTTGCCCATTACTCCAGGTATCTACTGACTTACTACTTTTGCATTCCAGTAGCCTATAATGAAAAGGACATGTTTCTTAAAGGACATATATATTTTTAATTATATACAAACTTAAATTATGGTAAAAATTACTAATGTCTCCACAAGAATTCTGATCCCCTCTTTATTCCAGGCACGTGCTCTTTGAGCTATATCCTGCCACTAATTTTGAGCAATGATATATAAGCAGGAACTGTATGAGTTACTTCTCAGAGGATGAGTTACAGAACCAGTATACAATTCTCCATTGTTCTTCTAGTTTATAGTGAATAGAGTAGTATGTTTATATGAAGATAATATCTAAGCTTCTTGGAAGACTGAGCTAATCATGTGAAAAGAGAGTAGTCTTGGGGAAAAAAAAGGGGATGCATATGTTTATTTATTAAACAAAATGTTATTGAGACCACCTGTCTGCCATTATTTTAGGTACAATGGTAAATAAGGCCTTACCCATGGGAAATAAACATTTTCTGTTTTAAGCCACTGATATTTTAAGCTTATTTGTTATCTTACCATAAACCAACTTAATATGACTAAAACCATGCTAAAAATTTTATCAATGAAGTTTGAGTTAATGTGGCCCAATAATGACTAGTTTTTCAGGTGTAGATGGACCAAATAAGTGACCAATTTGGAAAAAGTTTAATGTTACACTTTTAATACAAAACAAATGCAAGAACACTATAGAAAAAAATGGGAATAAAAAATAACACAAAGAAGAAAAGTCATCCATAATTTCATCATCAAATATAATCATTTAAATTGTTCTTTTACACTCTTCATATAAAAATATATCAAAAAGTTAGTTTGAAGTGATCATAAACTCATTGAATTTATCTTTCCTATAAGGTACTCCATCAGTTGAATATTTCAAAAATTTATAAAATAAATCTTTCATATCTGCTACTGGATATAACATGACTTTCTCAGAATTTGACTTCAAGTATAGATTTTGACATGGCCTTATTATATGGTGGCTCAGATGGTAAAGAATCTGCCCACAATGTGGGAGACCCAGGTTCGATCCCTGGGTCAGGAAGATCCCCTGGAGGAAGAAATGACAACCCACTCCCGTATTCTTTCATGGAAAATTCTATGGGCAAAGGAAACTGGTGGGCTACAGCCCATGAGGTCACAAAGAATCTGACACAACAGAGTGACTAACACTTTTACTTTTCACTAATATTACTAAACCAACATTCATTATTCTGCCTTGAAATAAGTCTATCTGAATTGAAATACACCTGTCTCCACAGCATCAACCCCAATAGAATTTCTATTCACCCATTTATTTTGTCAATACCACAGTTTTATTATTTTTTCGGTAATTAAGAAAGTCATCACTTTTATTTTATTTGCATTACTATAAAGTCAAGATAATCTTTGAAAGTAATTTCTATTTAATTAAACAATAAAAACTGGAGGACAGAAAAATGTTTTTCTAAGCTAATCAATCTAATTTACCAATAGATTGAATTATATCAAATGAGCATTAGAAGTCAGATACAATCCAAGCCATTCTTCACTCACCATCAGAGTGTGTATAGCTCTATTCTCCTTAGCAAAATCTCAGTTTTAAAACTGCTTTTAGTTTTGAGAATTCTGTTATCAAGTTCTCCTATAAAACATTAGCAAACTTCTATAAATTCCCATACATGGCATGGAGAACTCTTTTGTTCTCCAAATAATAAAAAATGTAAGGTCACTGTGACCCACATTGAAGATAAAAATAAAGATTTCTCTTAAAAAATGCTTCATTTTAAAGGTTGAATAGAAAGCTGAAAAAAATGCACTTCGGTAAAATTAAATTTCCACTTAAAATGATCATGAAGAATATGCTTTGTTTTGGTATCTTCACAGCATTATTTGATGAGGAAAAGGTACATTTCCATTCCCTTTAAACTCTGGTTAAACATTTTCTACCACTGCAATTGGCAAACAACCGTCAATTGTTTAGTTTATAGTTGTTTGAAAATGGAATTCTTTATATTAACTGTAATTGTAATAATATTGTTGCTTATGAAACATATCTCAGCATTCTCAGTTATATCTTCAGAAGAGACAGTCTTTCATAACTTTTCCACTTTGATTTGGACCCTCTTTCCCTGTCTGTTTTGCACTCTTCAAATTTTCCTTCTAATCTTCACAGAGATGGACTGCTTTTCTGGGGCTCATGAGTTGGGCTGCTGCACAGAAACAAATGTTGTGATTTCATGCTGAAGCTCTCCATGCCCGAAGAATAGGCCATTAGTTCCTCACACTTCACTGAATGTTATGTGTATGTTTTCCTCTGAGAAAGCTGAGTGGGCTGGGGTTCTGTTTCTTTCTAGCAGGCTTATTTGCTTGCATTTTCTAGATGCCGATTTCTGTACCCTGCTTTTCTCTGTATCTTTCCTGAAACTTCTGCTCACTCAGCTCCGTGTTTTCATTCTCTGCTTTTGTTTTTTATATCCTGGGCTTCATGTTTCTCTCTCGATCACTTGTTAAGCCAGGCAACAAATATTCTATCTTAAAGCCATTTGGAAACAGTCTCCCACTTGGAAATTTACTAAGAGTAGTTTTAAGAGAGGACATTATGAGATACAGAAGGTTTGTAACCTACTGTCTAATAACAACAAAAAAAAATCTGTTTTGGAAATAAAGATGGCTGGGCCTCAGTTTATATACTATAAATGTTAATATGTGCCCTCGAGTCAGCCCTTGATTTTAGCTATTTTGCATCAGTAATCTCCCCTCTGGTCATCATGTCACTGGAGTAACTTTAAGATCCTACTTATCAAACTGTGCTTTTTGATGTTTGCTCACATCATGCCTTCTCCTCCCTTCTCATGCTTTCTCTCATCTTTCTGCTTTAGCTCCTACTGTCCTGCTGAGTAATCAAACAAGTCTCTAGACATTGCGGTCTTGCTGCTCATCTTGGTAAAGGAAAAAAACAAATAACAGCTGCCGAAATTGTGAACCTTCCTTCCTGGCTGTCAAACTTAGTGAAAACAGATGCCTCAAGGAGTCGTTTGTAATTCAAGCAGGCAGAGGAGAAAAAGAAACCCCTTATTTGCTGAAACTAGAGAAGTTTTGCTAGGTCAACCCAACTCCCATCTTCACCCTGAAAGAAATAGCACATCCTGACAGCCTTGCAACTGCCCGACACTACCTCTCTAAACTAAGGTCATTACTTACACTGATGATGCATAGAAAGGTGCCCAGGAAAAGTATATGACCTGGAACAAAAATGATTAAAACTGACTCTAATAAAATGAGTTAAATGTTTTAAGATATTAAGCATTCTTCCAGTGAGGCAGAGAACCATTTCTATAAGATTGGACAAGAACCTGAATACCTGAGACACTAGAAAGAATACTGAAACTGCTGAAAGATGTGAGATCTGGTTAAGGAACTTCCACAAGTCACTTACACTTCTAATCTTTATTTTTCGCAAGGCTTAAATGAGGGGCATTAAATCCGATGACATATAAAGTCCCTTACATCACTAAGGTTTCATGAGTCAGTGAACTGAATGTCACTGTTAATATTTTACTATCAAATTACTGTCAAAATAATACAGTCATTCTAATCAGGCCAAAATTTGCCAATATGTATTATTAGAAACTGTTATTCAATTTACCCTGAGATTGCCTTTGCCTAGTTTTTAGCAACACATGCTTGACATAGAGCTTGACTACTACATCTGTAGTTATTTTATGGCTAACTTAGTCTCTCAACCTATTAGAACAAGGAAAACAAAAACAAACAAAAACTAGACATCTACTTCTTGATTGGTCCTTTAAGGATGGGAACAAGAACTCTAACTCTATTTGTGCCTATTAAAGAATTATAAAGAAGCTACATGGAACCTTACAGTGTGAGGAAGTAGGAGACAGAAGGGGATGGTGATGCATCCCCTGGGGTTTCAGGAAGATCAAAATGGAAGAGAAATGAAACAAGCTGAGATCGAGTGAATCCTGAGAGAAAAGCAGTTCCGCACTGGGCAGGAGGTGGGGGAGGACTTAAAATGATGGAAAGTGGGAGAAGGATAAATGAGAAAAGAATGGGGCTAACTGTGAACGAAAAGCAAACAGGATTAATTCATTTGTCTTAATTCATATGCAATATGTTGAACACTGGAGGAAGTTAGTCACTCTAGACTACCCCTCATACCAATTCCCATAACAGGCTCCAGGAATTAGTAAGATTGGTACAGAAAGTCATAATCAAAGACGTTTATTTCTTTATTTGACTGTGTCAGGTCTTAGTTGCAGCCTGTGGGATCTTGATTTCTTCACGCGGGAGCTTTCATTGTGGCGCATGGACTCTCTAGCTGTAGTTTAAAGGGCTTAGTTGTTTCATAGCATGTAGATCTTAGCACCCTGTCCAGGTACAAAACCTATGTCCCCTGCATTGAAAGGTAACTTCTTAACCACTGGACCACCAGAGAAGTCCCTCAAGGACAGTCATTGATTATATTGCTAGAAATTGAGGTTTAAGCGTCAGTTAAAACCTTGTGCTTCCATGGTGGTGTTTTTTCATGGGATCTTGTCTTTTTTAAAAATTCCAGATGTTAAAGTTTAACATTTGGGGAGTTCTATCTCCTTAGAAAGCTACATATAATGACATGGGCTCTTGCTGCTGCTGCTGCTGCTGCTGCCACTTCAGTTGTGTCCGATTGTCCTTATTCCAAAAGAAATACCCTCTTCCATCTCACTTTCCACACAAACATAATAAAAGTTGGTAAGAATCAAGGTGAGCAACAGGATAAATAAATTTACATGGACTTCTGTTACCTTAAGAAAAAAACTCAGTTTGCATCAGTTTTCCCATGAATGCTTCTCTTAATATTATCTACTATCACCATTTACATTAACCCAATTAAGAATAGCAAAGAGGTTACTTTATTTACATTTGGAAAATATTTTATTTAGCAAAGGCAAGTATTTTTTTTTTCTATACTTCCAAGTTTTCTCCCTAGATTACCAAGAGATTCTATTGTAGATGGAGTCAAAAAGCAACCAGACAAACATGAAACAAACCTCTTATAATAATAGACAGATTGTTTTTTCCTAAAGTATCATATTTCACTCAGAAATCTGTGGTAGTAATAGATAGCTATTTGAAGACTTCATTCAGGGATCCTAAATGACAACCAAATGTCATCCTTCTATAGCTATTAGTTTTGGAAGGAAATAAACAAATATTTCTTACTGTGCTTTCAGGCTTGTGTGCTTGCTCAGTCATGTCCAACTCTGCTGTCCCATGGACTGTAGCTTGCCATGCTCCTCTGTCCAAGGAATTTTCCAGGCAAGAATACTGGAGTGGGTTGCCATTTCCTTCTCCAGGACATCTTCCTGACCCAAGGATTGAACCTGTGTCTCCTGCATTGACAGGCAGATTCTTTAGCACTGAGCTACCTGGGAAGCCATTTCTCACTGTACCTTTACCTTACCTAAAATGTATCCAAATACTTAAAGATAAGAAGGCAAGCCAACATTTGAAAGTGCAACCCTACTCCAATTAGACTTTTGCCCACAAAACTCCACTGAAGCAGCTACTGAGGAGATAACTTATTGGACTTCAGTTTTCTAAATCTACTGATCAGTTTTCAATTCTCATATTATAAACCCTATCTTCACTATTTGGTAGAATACTCCTATTTGACCACTCTGTACTCCTGGAAATAAAACTCATGTTTTCACTTGGATTCCAGGAAACCACCAGTGCTTGGTTTTCCTCCTACCGTAACCTCACTATTATCCCTTTCTGTCCTGTTTGCTAGTGACTTTTTCTTTCTTCCCAACCTCTTAACGCTGAAGCCCCACAGCTAAGTCCTTGGATCTCTGATCTATTTACATTCACTTTTAATAGTATTATTTAAAGCTTACAATGCCCAGAGTCATGTCTCTGTTCTAGATCAATCACCAAACTTTTTATTCAACTATCAACTCAAATCATCATTCAGTTCAGTTCAGTTCAGTCGCGCAGTCGTGTCCGACTCTTTGCGACCCCATGAATCGCAGCACGCCAGGCCTCCCTGTCCATCACCAACTCCCGGAGTTCACTCAGACTCACGTCCATTGAGTCTGTGATGCCATCCAGCCATCTCATCCTCGGTCGTCCCTTTCTCCTCCTGCCCCCAATCCCTCCCAGCATCAGGGTCTTTTCCAATGAGTCAACTCTTCGCATAAGGTGCCCAAAGTACTGGAGCTTCAGTTTTAGCATCATTCCTTCCAAAGAAATCCCAGGGTTGATCTCCTTCAGAATGGACTGGTTGGATCTCCTTGCAGTCCAAGGGACTCTCAAGAGTCTTCTCCAACACCACAGTTCAAAAGCATCAATTCTTCTGCGCTCAGCCTTCTTCACAGTCCAACTCTCACATCCATACATGACCACAGGAAAAACCATAGCCTTGACTAGACGGACCTTAGTCGGCAAAGTAATGTCTCTGCTTTTGAATATACTATCTAGGTTGGTCATAACTTTTCTTCCAAGGAGTAAGCGCCTTTTAATTCATGGCTGCAGTCACCATCTGCAGTGATTTTGGAGCCCAAAAAAACAAAGTCTGACACTGTTTCTACTGTTTCCCCATCTATTTCCCATGAAGTGATGGGGCCAGATGCCATGATCTTCGTTTTCTGAATGTTGAGCTTTAAGCCAACTTTTCCACTCTCCTCTTTCACTTTCAACAAGAGGCTTTTTAGCTCCTCCTCACTTTCTGCCATAAGGGTGGTGTCATCTGCATATCTGAGATTATTGATATTTCTCCCAGCAATCTTGATTCCAGCTTGTGTTTCTTCCAGTCCAAGTTAGGTATTTAATATACATCTCAGATTTAATCTCAGATTTAATATCTCCAAAACTAAACTCTTGATCTTAATTCTCAAACCTGTTCTGCTTATAGTCTTTTACACTTCACTTAAAATCAACTCCATTCTTCCTGCTGTTTAGGCCAAAACAGCAACACCTCTAACATTGATTCAACTTATTTTTTCACATACTACATTCAGGCTGTCAAGAAATGCTATGGTTTTCCTATTCTGATGTCTTGCCAGTACCTCACTGCTATCACTTTGGACCAAACCACATTATCTCTTACCTGGATTCTTACCTTCCCTGGTGGCTCAGAGGTTAAAGCGTCTGCCTCCGATGCAGGAGACCCGGGTTTGATCCCTGGGTCGGGAAGATCCCCTGGAGAAGGAAATGGCAATCCACTCCAGTTATTCTTGCCTGGAGAATCCCATGGACAGAGAAGCCTAGTACATTACAGTCCACGGGGTCACAAAGAGTCGGACACAACTGAACGACTTCACCTTCACCTTCACCTGGATTCTTACAATAGTCTCTAAAATTATTTCTCTGTTTGTCTTCTTTCCCCTCTCTGGAATCTTTTCTTAACATTACTTAAGCAGCCAAAGTAACCTTTGAAAGTATTTATCATATTATGCTCTCCTCTGTTCAGAACTATGCAAGTGTTTTATCTCACTCAAAATGAACGGCAAAGTCCTTATAATGGCCTGTAGGGTTCTACACTATTACTTTCCTAGTATTTTTCTGACTTTATTTCTTCTATTCAATTTCTTTTTTAAAAAATTGGAAGACAGTTGATATATAATATTATGTTAGTTTCAGGTATACTACATAGTGATTTGACATTTGCATACATTATGAAATGATCACCACAATAATTCTAGTAACCATCTGTCCCTATATAAAGTTATTACTATATTATAGACCATATTCCTTATGCTGAATATTACATTCTTATAATTTATTTTATAATTACCGATTTGTACCTCTTAATGCTCTACAACTATTTTGCTTACCCTCTCATCACCCTCCTTCTGTCAACTACCCATTTGTTCCCTGTATCAATGAGTCTATTTTTATTCTGTTTTTTTACATTCCACATATAAGAGAGATCATGAAGAAGTTGTCTTTTTCTATCTGACTTATTTCACTTAGCATAATATTCTCTATATCCATCTATGTTGTCACAAATGACAATATTTTTATGACTGAGAAATATTCCATTACGTATGTACCATATACCACATCTTCATTATCCATTTGTTTAACAAGGAACACTTAGGATGCTTCCATATCTTGTCTACTGTAAATAATGCTGCAGTGAACATTAAAGCACATGTATTTTTTAAATTTAGTGTTTTCATTTTCTTCAAGTAAATATGAGAAGTGAAATTACTGAATCATATAGCAGTCTTAATTTTAACTTTGAAGAACCCCATGCTTTTCCATAGTGGCTGCATCAATTTAAAATCCCATAACCAGTATATAAGTGTTTCCTATTGTTCACATGCTTAACAATACTTGTTATTTGTTGTCATTTTGAGGACAGTCATTCCAACAGGTGTGAGGAGGTGTCTCATTGTGATTTTGATTTGAATTTCCTTGATGATTAATAGTGCTGCACATCTTCTCCCATGTCTATTGGTCATCTGTATGCTTTCTCTGGGAAAATGTCTATTTGAGTCCTCTGCCCATTTTTTAGTGGGGTTGTTTTATGATGGTTAATTCTGTGAGCTTTTAACATATTTGAATATGAAGCCCTTATTGGATATGTCATTTGCAACTATCTTCTCCCATTCAGTAGGCTGCTTTTTGTTTTGTTGATGTTTCCTTTTGCTGTATAAAAACTTTTAAGTTTGATGTGGTCCACTGTTTTATTTTTGCTTCTGCTTCCCTCCTTTAAAGAAACATATCGAAAAATGTTGTCAAGACTGGTGTTAAAGAGTTTACTGTTTATGTTTTCATTTAGTAGTCTTATAGCTCTTCGTTTTAGAGCCAGTCTTCTTTAGCTATCTTAATCTCTCTTTCTGAAATCCTTATCTATATATCTGCATGACTGACTCCCTCATGTACTTTAAAAATTTGTTTACCTCCTTAGGAGAGCATCCTTGACCAATCTACTTACAGTTGAAATCCCTTTGATACACCCTGGGTTTATTCCTCTCCAAGTTCAAATCAAATTACTTTCCAATATACAAAAACAACTTTTTATATTGATTACATTTATTTCCTGACATTGGATATGAAGGCACAGATTATATCTTTAAGGAAATATAATCTTCTTATACACCCCAGTATGCTTACCTGGAAGTCTCATGGACAGAGGAGCCTGGCAGGCTATGGTCCATGGGGTCACAAACAGTTGGACACAACTGAGCACATACAAGGTTATAATGTCCAACATAAAATAGGTACTTAAAAGAACAAATAAATAAACAAAAACAAGTGTAGACTCTACGAATGAACTAACCAAATATCTGATCTGACAACACTGACCTGAGGAAGAGACACAGAAATTAACTCCAAGGAGAGTGGCCCATCAAAATCCCAAAGTGCCCCCATCAGAATTTTTTGCTCTTTGGCTGGGCTGGATGAATCACAAGTTGGAATCAAGATTGCCAGGAAAATCAGCAATAACATCAGATATGTAGATGACACCCCCCTTTTGGCAGAAGTCAAATAGGAAATAAAGAGCTTCTAGATGAAGTTAAAGAAGGAAAGTGAAAAAGCTGGCTTAAAATACAACATTCAAAAAACAAAGATCATGGCTCCAGTCCCTTCACTTAATTGGCATATAGGTGGAGAAAAAATGGAAACAGTGAAAGACTATTCTTTGTCTCCAAAGTCAATATGGATGGTAACTGCAGGCACGAAATTAAAAGACACTTGCTCCTTGGAAGAAAAGGTGTGACAAACCTAGACAGTGTATTAAAAAGCAGAGACATTAGTTTGCCAAAAAGTTGTATATAGTCATATGGTTTTTCTGGCAATCATGTATGGATGTGAGAGTTGGACCATAAAGAAAGCTGAGTGCCAAAGAATTGATGCTCTCAAACTGTGGTGTTGGAGAAGATTCTTGAGTCCCTTGGACTGCAAGGAGAGGGAAGCAGTCAATCCTAAAGGAAATCAACCTTGAATATTCATCTGAAGGACAGATGCTGAAGCTGAAGCTCCAAAACTTTGGCCACCTGATGTGAAGAGCCGGATTCTGGGAAAGATAGAAGGCGGGAGGAGAAGGGGATGACAGAGGATGAGATGGTGGATGGCATCACCTCAATGGACATGGGTTTGAGCAGGCTCTGGGAGATGGTGAAGGACAGGGAAGCCTGGCATGCTGCAGTCCATGGGGTCACAAAGAATCAGACATGACTGAGCTACTGAACACACCAAAACAAAGCTGTTTATTTATTTCCTTTGATGCAGTCTGTTTCCTGTCATTCACACATTTATTCCATCATTTGTTTTCTTCCCTGATATAAATTTTGGCTAACATCCATTTCTCCTACAATCCAGTCTGTCTCAGACTTCTGCTCTATTATTTTCCTTAGCTTAGTCCCCTAACTGAAACTAACTTTTTCCACTTTATCTCAATCTCTGCTTGGTATTTCATCCCTATTATATTTATTCTGATTACTTTCAAGCCAAAAGGACTTCCTTAAATTTCTAATTCTATTTAATGTATCTATGCACTGAAACCTCTATACTCTACTGATCCAGTTGTGAAACTGAGGGAAAAAAAGAAAAAACAGTAAAAATAAACACAGATTGTTCAAGTGGCATCTACATTATGGTTGAATAACAGAATTACCATTTCAGATGGGAAAACTGAGATCCAGATTTTAATTGACTTTTCTAATCTCAGTTGTCTTGAATACAGTGTGTGTATGCCATAAGAATCACTGCTCATTGTAAAATGTTACATTGCCTCTTTAATCCAGAGGTTCTAACTCACAGCCCCCTGCTTTTCCCATTATGTATGCAAGCTTCCCTCAGGTTTTAGAAGCATACTGTTTTTTGTCTCTTCATCCTTAGAAATTCAATAATCATTTATTCCTTACACTTCATTTCAAACTCTATTTTATATGCAATGCATACATTATGCATACTGAGGTGGGAAAACATTCAACTATCTGCCAATAAAATATGTGAATTTTTGCTAGTGTTAAAAATAGCCACTCTTCCATGGACACATTTATTATTATTATTATTATTATTATTATTATTAAAGTTACTGAACAGCCCAGACATAATCACACTAACAGCTTTAGACTCTTGTTTTCACTTATTTTTTGTTACTTTATAAGAAAATTAAATTAAATATTCACTTGTCAGTAAAGTAAATATAACACAGACACTTAAATCAAGGTAATGTTTGGGTTTCCAAAATAAGATTAGAAGATTCCCAAATGGGAAGATATGTATTTTCTTCTTCCTCAAAAGAAAAGAAAGATAGGCCAAAGCTTAGGATATTCATACTGTTCTTATAAAAAGTAGAATAAATTCTGAATGGGAACCAAAATCATATTTTCTTTACATGTAAAATAAGGGAGAAAAGGTCTCTTGATACCTTTTAATTTTTTCTCTGAAATGAGTATTGGTGATTGTCACTTTGATTTTTTACAATATCTAATTGCTAATTTCTTAGAGCTTTTGATACTGTAAGAAGGTGAAATGGAGAAGGGATGAAAACCTAAAATTTTATACATGTCTTTCCATTCCACTGCCATATGATGAATCCAAACCAAAATGATTTGCTTAGAGTGAAGCTAATTAAGTCCAGAACTTTCTGAATTCTTGAAAACTTCAACCAATTTGCAACTTTTTATTTTCTTTTCTTAAAATATTTTTATTATATATACATAAATATATTTATTTATATATATCCATATATAGATATCAATATATGGATATATACAGCTCAATATAATTGATTTACAATATTGTGTTACTTTTTGCTGTACAGCAAAGTGAATCAGTTATATATATAGATATATCCACTCTTTTTAAGATTCTTTCTTCATATAGGTCATTACAGAGTATTGAGTACCGTTCTCTGTGTTATACAGTAGGTCCTTATTAGTTATCTATTTTATATATCAGTTCAGTTCAGTCACTTAGTTGTGTCCAACTCTTTGTGACCCCATGAATCGCAGCACGCCAGGCCTCCCTGTCCATCACCAACTCCCGGAGTCACTCAGACTCATGTCCATCAAGTCAGTGATGCCATCAAGCCATCTCATCCTCTGTTGTCCCCTTCTCCTCCTGCCCACAATCACTTCCAGCATCAGGATCTTTTCCAATGAGTCAACTCTTCGCATGAGGTGGCCAAAGTATTGGAGTTTCAGCTTTAGCATCAGTCTTTCCAAAGAACACTCAAGACTGATCTCCTTTAGAATGGAATGGTTGGATCTCCTTGCAGTCCAAGGGGCTCTCAAGAGTCTTCTCCAACACCACAATCCAAAGGCATGAATTCTTCAGTGTTCAGCTTTCTTCACAGTCCAATTCTCACATTGATATGTGACCACTGGAAAAACCATAGCCTTGACTAGATGGACTTTTGTTGGCAAAGTAATGTCTCTGCTTTTTAATATGCTATCTAGGATGGTCGTAAGTTTTCTTTCAAGGAGTAAGTGTCTTTTAATTTCATGGCTGCACTCACCATCTGCAGTGATTTTGGAGCCCCCCAAAAATAAAGTCAGTCACTGTTTCCACTGTTTCCCCATCTATTTCCCATTAAGTGATGGGACCAGATGCCATGATCTTAGTTTTCTGAATGTTGAGCTTTCGGCCAACTTTTTCACTCTCCTCTTTCACTTTCATCAAGAGGCTATTTTTTCTTCTTCACTGTCTGCCATAAGGGTGATGTCATCTGCATATCTGAGGTTATTGATATGCCAGAAAATCTGGAAAACTCAGCAGTGGCCACAGGACTGGAAAAGGTCAGTATTTATTCCAATCCCAAAGAAAGGCAAAACCAAAGAATGCTCAAACTATTGCACAATTGCACCCATCTCACACACTACTAAAGTAATGCTCAAAATTCTCCAAGCCAGGCTTCAGCAATATGTGAACTGTGAACTTCCAGATGTTCAAGCTGGTTTTAGAAAAGGCAGAGGAAACAGAGATCAAACTGCCAACCTTTGCTGGATCATGGAAAAAGCAAGAGCGTTCCAGGAAAATATCTATTTCTGCTTTACTGACTATGCCAAAGCCTTTGACTGTGTGGATCACAATAAACTGTGCAAAATTCTTCAAGAGATGGGAATACCAGCCCCCTGATCTGCTTCTTGAGAAACCTGTATGCAGGTCAGGAAACAACAGTCAGAACTGGACATGGAACAACAGACTGGTTCCAAATAGGAAAAGGAGTACATCAAGGCTGTATATTGTCACCCTGCTTATTTAACTTATATGCAGAGTACATCATGAGAAACGCTGGGCTGGAGGAAGCAGAAGTTAGAATCAAGTTTTCTGGGAGAAATATCAATTTTATATGTACTGTGTATATGTAAATCCCAATCTCCCAATTTATCCCTCCTCCTCTTTATCACCTGGTAACCACAAAGTTGTTTTCTACATCTATGAGTCTACTTCTATTTTATAAATAAATTCATTTGTGCTATTTTGTTGTTTGTTTGTTTGTTTGTTTTTGTTGAAGATTTCACATTTAAACAATGCCATACATATTTGTCCTAATCTATCTAATTTATTTCACTCAGTATGACAGTCTCAGGGCCTTTCCATGGTACTGCAAATGGCATTATTTCATTATTTTTTATAACTGAGTAATATTCCACTGTATATATGTACCATATCTGCTTTATTCATTCCTCTGTTGGGGGACATTTAGATTACTCCATGTCCTGGTTATTATAAATAGGTCTGCAGTGAGTATTGGAGTGCATGTATATTTTTGAAACTTCAATTTAGAAATTATATTATCCTGATTGTCCTCAGTATAACTAAGTGAAAATCAAAGTGTTATTTGCTTAGTTGTGTATGCCTCTTTGTGACTCCATGTACTATAGCCTGCCATGCTCCTCTGTCCATGGAATTCTCCAGGCCAGATTTTGGAGTGGGTAGCCATTCCCTTCTCCAGGGAATCTTCCCAACCCAGGGATCCAACTTAGGTCTCCTGCGTTGCAAGGAGATTCTTTACCATCTGAGCCACCAGGGAAGCTCCATTAATACACTGATTTTAAAATGTAATCAATAAATATATTTCGTTGCCA
Organism: Aepyceros melampus; assembly: GCA_006408695.1. Lineage (NCBI taxonomy): Eukaryota > Metazoa > Chordata > Mammalia > Artiodactyla > Bovidae > Aepyceros > Aepyceros melampus. The sequence goes on from SJXQ01003552.1 coordinate 210,597, forward strand.
ATCAAACTATGTGTTTAGTTTTTAACTTGATTTTGAAAGGAAACTAAAATATATGATCTCTATTCACAAAGAAAAGTAATCAAAATTAATCACAGGGATAGAGTAGTTAGAAATGATCCTGTAAAAGAAATAGGCATTATGAAAGAAATAAGGGCAAATTTATATTAGTAATGAGAAAAGTAAAAACTACTAGGAACAAGAATAAGCATAGATCAATTTCATTATTTTAATCAAATAAGTGACATAAAAGTAGTGTTTGAGGAAGATGAATTAATAATATTATCAAGAGAAAGAATAAAATTTGCTGAAACAGAAGGCATTGGTACAGAATGACAAGTTCAAGGTTGGAGTTATAGTAATGAGAATGAAATTTAATTTGAAGGAAAAAATCTATAGAATATAAAAATAAACTTGATTAGGAACATTAAGAACACACATGAATAATGTAAGCGACTTACTCAAGAGAGACTGTGGGTCCAGATTTGGAAGAGCAGTACAGGAGTTCAAAGCCACAGCACATAGTGGGATGCACAATAAAACTGAAGCATCAATCAAAAAGGAATTTACGCTTTAGATTTATATCATTTCTTCTAAAATTTGATATGAGGATGATTTTCATTTTAAAATATTCTCTTTTTACCTAATAAGATAATGTTGCAAACATATAAGGAAGTTAGGCAAAGAACATAAAATTAAAATGATATAAACTTGGAACAAAGAAAATAATAAAAGAAAAATAAATAAAATATAAACAAATATAATAGAGAAAATTTTTAAACATTTATTTTTATCAGATCAAGAAAAAAAAACTCTAATATCAGAAATGAAAAATCAACATTTCTATAGATTGTACAAGTATTACATAGATAACATAAGGATCTTATAAGTGACTTAATGATAATAAATTTTAAAAATGGAATAAAATGAATTTTAGAGGGAAAACACATGGAAAAGTAGAAATTCTGAATAATCATATATCTATTAAATAAATTACACTTGTTAAAAAAGAGTTTATTGGTGAATTGTTTTAAATCCTAAAAATATGAAAGCCTTTGTGTGGATCACAACAAACAACTGTTGAAAATTCTTCAAGACTTGGGAATACCAGGCCACCTGACCTGTCTACTGAGAAATTTGTATGTAGGTCATGGAACAAGAGTTTTAGAACTAGACATGGAAAAACAGACTGGTTTCAAATTGCGAAAGGCGTACGTCAAGGCTGTATATCGTCACCCTGCTTATTTAAGTTATATGCGGAGTACATCATGAGAAATGCTGGACTGGATGAAGCACAAGCTGGAATCAAGATTGGGAGGAGAAATATTAATAACCTCAGATATGCAGATGACACTACCCTTATGGCAAAAAGCAAAAATCTAAAGAGTCTCTTGATGAAAGTGAAAGAGGAGTGAAAAGTTGGCTTAAAACTCAACATTCAGAAAATTAAGATCATGGCATCTGGTCCCATCACTTCAAGGCAAATAGATGGGGAAACAGTGGAAACAGTGACAGAGTTTATTTTGGGGGGCTCCAAAATCACTGTAGATGGTGACTGCAGCCATGAAATTAAAAGACACTTGTTCCTTGGAAGAAAAGCTCTGACCAACCTAGACAGCACATAAAAAAGCTGAGACATTAATTACTTTGCCAACAAATGTCCATCTAGTCAAGCTATGGTTTTTCCAGTAGTCATATATGGATGTGAGAGTTGGACTATAAAGAAAGCTGAGAGCCAAAGAATTGATTTTTTTGAATTGTGCTGTTGGAGAAGACTCTTAAGAGTCCCGTGGACAGCAAGGAGATCCAATCAGTCCATTCTAAAGGAGATCAATCCTGGGTGTTCATTGGAAGGACTGATGTTGAAGCTGAAACTCTAATACTTTGCCACCTGATGCAAAGAAAAAACCCTGATGCTGAGAAAGATTGAAGGCGGGAGGAGAAAGGGATGATAGAGGATGAGATGGTTGGATGGCATCACCAACTCAATGGACATAAATTCAAGTAAACTCTGGGAGTTGGTGATGGAAAGGGAGGCCTGGTGTGCTGCAGTCCATGGGGTCGCAAAGAGCCAGACACCAATGAATGACTTTCTTGAACTGAACTGAATTTGTATAAAATATTCCAGGAATAGAAAAGGAAGAAACAGTTTCCCAACACATTTTATAAAGCCAGTATATTATTAATATCAAAACCTGACAAGCAGTAATAAGGAATACAATCTATGTTTGTAAGATGAAAAAAATTCTGAACATCTTATAAAATTAAATCTATCAGGATACAATTCACCTATTTTGAGTTGACTTTAAAATGGGTAGATTAACTGGTGAACCTTAGCAAATCACATGAACTTTCTAAAACCGGATTTAGAGGTCAGAAACTGAGAAAGATCGGAATTCAAAGTATGAGGATTTGGCATGCTAGCCAGATGTTGACTTAAAGATGGAGGGAACAGTTTGGCAAAGAATGCAGGCAGCCTCCAGGAGCTCAGTCATCCCCAGCTGACAGCTGGCAAGGATTGGATTCTGATAAACACAAGACAAAGCTTCAGAGCAGGTTTTTTTTCTCAGAGCCTCCAGATGAAATTTCAGCTTGGTGGAGACACCATGATTTCAACCTTGTGATAATCTGAACAGAAAATCCTTGACTTCTGACCCATAGAACTGTGAGCTAATAGGTGTTATATTAAGCCATAAGTAACGAAAACTATTAGAAAAAAAAAAAAGCTACTGAAAACATCATCAATAATGGGATTAACTAAAGTGTTTGCCTTGAAATTAGAGATGAGAGAGGGATGTTGTTACTTATACTCTAACATTGTCCTGGAATCCCAGCCAGGGTAATAGGCAAGAAGAGCAATTGAGATATATAAGGAATGAAAAGAAAAAATGAACTTGTCATTTTGCATATCACATAATTGTACATGTAGAAATCCAAAATAATTCACAGGAAAATTATTAGGGTTAATAAGTGAATTTAAATAGCAACTGGATGCCAGGTCAACCCCTGCAATTCTGTATGCAAGCAACAAATTAGAAAATAAAAATTTTAACATAAAATTCTAAGAACATAAAAATATAAAATACTTAGGAAGGAATGAAATGGTCCCTTCATCTATCACTGTGCTAACATTAGTCTGTTTAATACAGTTAAACTTCTATCTTGTGTAAATCTTCCCACTTTATTCCTTTTCGGCATTCTCTTAGCTATTTTTTGTTCTTTTGTGTATTTATGTCTTTGTGGCATCTGTGTGTATGTAGTCCAGATTCAGCTGATCAATTCCCACCAAAAAAATAAGATTGAATTTTTATTGTGATTAATCAGTTTGGAGATTATCTTTAAAATATTGTCTTCCAGTTATTCCCTGAACTTTATCTCCAGAAACAAGGTAGCACATATATAAATTTCTAATTTATCAATAAGTCAGCATTGAGAACAAAGCAATAAAAAAGAAATCTTAGCAATAAATGATATTGATGTATCCATAGAGAAGAAATCATGGTTAAATCATCTCTGATTTAACCATTCACAAAAGGCAGTAATAGAGAGACCTCAAGTCTGTTATAGGTTGAATTGTATCCCCTCAAAATTAATTTGTTGAGGTTCTAATTCCTCAGTTAGACCTAGTACCTCAGAATTTGACCTTATTTGGAAACAGAATCATTGCAGATGCAGTTAGTTAAAAAGAGGTGATACCCTGGAGAGGTCAGTCAGTCGACAGTCATGTCCAACTCTTTGCAGCCTTTAGGGCTGTAGCCCACCAGGTTCCTCTGTCCACAGGATTTTTCAGGCAAGAATACTATAGTGGGTTGCCATTTCCTTCTCCAGGGCTTATCATTCCAGACCCAGGGATTGAACCCACATATCCTCCCCAGAAAGGTCAAAAATTGCCAAGAAACCACCAGAAGCATAGAACTGATACTTCCTCACTGCTCTCAAAAGGAACCAACCTTGTCCACATCTTGGGCCCAGATTTCTGGCTTCCTAAACATTTAGAAAATAAATTTCTGTGTTTATATCATCCAGTTTATTAAGATTTCTTATAGCAGCCCTAGATAATTAACATGAAATCTACCTATATAACATAGTACCAAGTGTCTATAGATTTAAAAATCTTAAAAGTAAAAATGAGATATCAATACACAGTGACTAAAATGATTTAAATGAAAATGAATAAAAATAGCAGTTTTGGTCAATATTTGCAACAACTGAATTTCTTGTACACTACTTGTCAGTCAGTCAGTCAGTTTAGTCTGTCAATCATGTCTGACTCTTTGCAACCCCATGGACTGCAGCACACCAGGCTTCCCTGTCCCTCACCAACTGCTGGAGCTTGCTCAAACTCATGTCCATTGAGTCATTGATGCCATCCAACCATCTGTCTTATCCTCTGTCATCCTCTTCTCCTCCTACCTTCAATCTTTCCTAGCATCAAGGTGTTTTCCAAGGAGTCAGTTCTTCGCATCAGGTGGCCAAAGTATTGGAGTTTCAGCTTCAAAATCAGTCCTTCCAATGAATATTGCAGTTCAAGTAACTCTCAAGAGTCTTCTCCAACACCACACTTCAAAAGCATCAAATTTTCAGCCCTCAGCCTTCTTTACAGTCCAACTCTCACATCTATACGTGACTACTGGAAAAACACAACTTTGATTAGATGGACCTTTGTCAGCAAAGTAGTGTCTCTGCTTTTTAATATGCTGTCTAGGTTGTAATTTCATAAAAATGTTACCTACTAATTAACGTACACATTCCCTATAACCAGGAGTTTCATGCCTAAAAATACACATAAATGTGCTCCAAGAGAATATGTATAAAGAAGTTTATAGTTATATGATATGTAAGAGCCAAAATCTGTAAACAACTTAAATGTTCACCAACAGTAGCATGAATTGTTATATATTCATATTCTTCCATGTTTCATTTCTTCCTCCTGGTTTCATCTATATTCTTGCTGGAGCATAGCTTCCATGACATCAAAGAAAATCTGTATTTGGGATATGCAATGAAACTTCATATGCTTGGAAATACTTTATCTCACCCTTTAATTTTAATGAGAAGTTGCCTGGATATAAAATTAAAATTCATAGTTATTTTTTAAAAGTATTTTAGAAAAACTATACTATTGTTTCCACACATCCAACAACAATATTTAGAAGACCAGTGTCAATATGATTTTTGTTCTTAAGAGTGACAGATTTTATTCTTTTTCAATGTTATAGTCTTTAAAATATTTGTCTGATTTTAACATCTTTGAATTTTGGCTACATCGAGTCTAGGTATGAATCATTTTCTTAGATGTCCTGTATAGTCTTCTGTGTATCCTTTGAATCTAAGGTCTCATATACTTTTTTGCTGAAAAAAACTCTTGTTTAGTATAGTTCATTTTTTCAAATATATCATTTTCACTGATTTTTATTCTTTATCCTCTTGGGATCCATGTTGGTTGATGTTGCAGATTCTGCCCCTGTCTCCCATATTCTATGGGAGACAATTCCCATATTCTATCTTATTACTGTTCTTAATATTCTTTAACCCAATTTTAAAAATTCATTATTTTCCATATATTTCTCATTTGGTATTCAATTCATCCAATGAGTTATTTCAACAATTATATTTTGATGTCATTATTTTAATTTTATTGTTTATTATTCTTATCATACTTCATGTTTCCTATACCCTTTACCTCTATAAAAGTATTTGTAAACTAGTTTTTTATAAAATAGTGATCCAGTTCTTTCATTTTCAATGATACTTATAGATCTTTCTCTTCTTCCTCTTTTCCTTCTTCCTTCCCTTCCCTCCTTACTTTCTTTCTTCTCTTTCATTTCACGAGAGTACCTCATTAGTTCATCAAATACCTTTGTGCTCTTAGCTTAGTGTTAGTCGCTCAGTCATGCCCAACTCTTTGCAACCCCATGAACTGCAGCCAACCAGGCTCTGCTGTCCAAGAGATTTTCCAGGCCAAGTATACTGGAGTGGGTTGCCATTTCCTTCTCCAGGGGATCTTCCCAACCCAGGGATTGAACCCAGGTCTCCTGCACTGCAGGCAGATTCTTTATCAACTGAGCTACTTGTCCATTAATATCTAGGATAAAGGATGTTGATGGAAGACTAGGTCATAGTTTGTATCTTTAAAGATGAGTACAGGTCTTGTGGTACTAGTTTTATTCTTCTTGTTTCCTGTACCCCATCATCAAGTGTCCTCTGCTCATGCTCTCAAGTTACTGGTATCATCAGAGGAAATTCTCCCTGTGGAATTTGCTTAGCATGCAAAGTGAGGGTGGTTCAGGGCCTAAGAAATAGGACTGGAATTGTAGTTATCATTGCCATTGTACTTCACCTATAACAGATTCCAGGGCCACTGGATATTACTTTCTCCTCAGGACATCTGAGTGGTACTGCTCCTATCTTGCTTATCAGAAAAAAAGAGCTGATAATGATCTAAGATCAATGGGGGATAATGACAATAATGATGATGATTTTTAAAAAGACCTCTCTTTGTCCATCCCTTATGTCAGACTTGTATATTTACTACTCTGAGCATCTAAGTAAGTATTTCTCTCAGTTCATGAAGTTCCCACAGTGACAAATCTTGCCACCTTGTGTGTCCATATGAGTTTCTCATAAATTTTTGAGTTGTAAGGCACATCTTTAAAATTCACCAAATTCTCTGTGAATTACATGGCATTTTTAGAATTGCATTGTCATTTTTGCTGAACAAGGTTTCCTAGGATATCTTTTATCATTTTATATCTATAACTTCCAAAATTAATTTTAAAATACTGTCTCTCCATTAGACTAAAACTCATAATGAAGCTCAATTGTTTTACATATCCTACATTTAGCACTATCATTAGACCTTTTTAGGAATTTAATACATATTTACTGAACACAAAATTTATCCATGTTTACATGGAAAAGGTTGCTAAGAGTAAAAAAGAAAGAAAAGAATAAAGTAAGAAAACACATCTTCTAAGCTATTGACTGACATATTCTAAAATTGTTCTATAACAAGCATACCTTTATGTAAAGAATGCAGATCAATTCCCACTTCAAGTACTTCAGTTCATGTCAGTTCAGTTCAGTCAGTCAGTCATGTCCGGCTCTTTGTGACCCCATGCATCACAGTACACCAGGCCTCTTTGTCCATCACCAACTCGTGGAGTTCACCCAAACCCATGTGCATCGAGTAGGTGATGCCATCCAGCCATCTTATCCTGTTGTCCCCTTCTCCTAGTGCCCTCAATCCCTCCCAACATCAGAGTCTTTTCCAATGAGTCAACTCTTCGCATGAGGTGGCCAAAGTACTGGAATTTCAGCTTTAGCATTAGTCCTTCCAATGAACACCTAGGACTGGTCTCCTTTAGGATGGACTGGTTGGGTCATCTTGCAGTCCAAGGGACTCTCAAAAGTCTTCTCCAACACCACAGTTCAAAAGCATCAATTCTTCGGCACTCAGCTTTCTTCACAGTCCAACTCTCACATCCATACACGACCACTGGAAAAACCATAGCCTTGACTAGACGGACCTTGGTTGGGAAAGAAGTGTCTCTGCTTTTCAATATGCTATCTAGGTTGGTCATAACTTTCCTTCTAAGGAGTAAGCGTCTTTTAATTCCATGGCTGCAACCACCATCTGAAATGATTTTGAAGCCCAAAAAAATAAAGTCTGACACTGTTTCTACTGTTTCCCCATCTATTTCCCATGAAGTGATGGGACCAGATGCCATGATCTTCGTTTTCTGAATGTTGAGCTTTAAGCCAACGTTTTCACTCTCCTCTTTCACTTTCATCAAGAGGCTGTTAGTTCTTCTTCACTGTCTGCCGTAAGGGTGGTGTCATCTGCATATATGAGGTTATTGATATTTCTCCTGGCAATCTTGATTCCAGCTTGTGCTTCTTCCAGCTCAGCGTTTCTCATGATGTCCTCTGCATATAAGTTAAATAAGCAGGGTGACAATATACAGCCTTGACGTACTCCTTTTCCTATTTGGAACCAGTCTGTTGTTCCATGTCCAGTTCTAACTGTTGCTTCCTGACCTGTATATAGGTCCCAAGAGGCAGGTCAGGTGGTCTGGTATTCCCATCTCTTTCAGAACTTTCCACAGTTTATTGTGTTCCACAGTTACCTAGGAAAAAATATTTGGTTACTTTAATCAATGGGGGAAGGTAATGAAAATCATTCTAATGTAAATAAATCAAGGTAATGGAGAATTTCAATATATTCCTTATCCATATGATTTAAAAAGAATAAAGAATGTATGAATACTTTTGAAAATGCCACACGTGTGTTATAAATAAAAAAAAGAATACTCAAGTAAAATAATGTTTATGGTATAATATCATTGCTTAAATTGTTTCTACATTTTCACATATATGTGTTCAATGCATTTAAAAAGTCTGGGAAAAAAAAAAGTCTGGAAAAAAATACCCCAAATTTTTAATAATGTATGCCTGGAAAGAATAGAATCATGAAAACAGAGATGTGAGGACATGGCTTTAAATATATATTTTATGTTTTCTGTTTGAATAAATACGTGACAAAATCATGCATATTAGTTACAATTACATAAAATTTCAAGTTATATTGAAATTCAAGAGTTACAGAAAATGAAGAGGCAGAGATAATTATTGACTGTGCTAAGTTAGTGACGCTTGACCCTGTCTAGCTTCCCTCACCCTACGTGTTATCTGAAGTTAGTTGCAAATCTATTCCAGATAACATTTTGGAGAGAAAATAGCTATTATTTCACAATAACAGTAAAATCCTCGCACCAACATTGCCTTGTTCTTATGGAATTGAAGGTCCCTTATTTTTCTTTACCAAGAATGGAAACTTTGCTGTACTTAGAAGTATTTTAGAGTGAGACTAGAAAGAATGAAGAAGGTGGCAAGTTGTCAGTGTTTCTTCTACTAAAAAAAAAAATAGAAACGCTCACGACTTAGGAACTAAAGGGAATCCTGTCCTTGCTTCTTTCCCAGGCTCAGGGTCCTCTGGGAAAATGGCTCTTTGGGAGAAACCCGAAGTGGCAGCAACCCAAGCTCACTGCTTTGTAGAGGAAAGGAATGGGCAAAGTGCCCTCATAGACCTACCCAGAGAAAATAATGGCTTAGAGGAAAAACTCTCCCCACCCCCATTCAGCAAATCACAAGCCCTCAGGAAGTATTCCTCCTGGGATAAATGCCAGGACTGAAGAAGTAGAAACCTCTGCTTAAGATTCAACTGAAAGTAATGTTCCATTCAAATATGTAAAAAATGAAAAGTCAAGTTTATTGGAATGTGAAGAAAGGGGAAAAAATATTGAGGCAAGCAGAAACAGAGTGACAGGCAGGATCCCTTAAGACTAGGTTTATGAAAACTTTCTGCAATGACTAATAGTATTGTAAGGAGCTACAGACGATAAGAGAATTGTGCTTCTTTGGAGAGAAAAAAGATTTGTATTCTATTCTTTGTTAGTGATGGTATTTCCTGGATATCCGCAAGTTTTTTTTTCCTTTCACATTCCAAGGAGAGATTTTTCTTTTCGATTTGTTTTGCATTTTGAGTCAGCTATATTTGGAAACTAACTTTGATACATTATTTATTTACATGATAGTCCCTTAAGACACCCATCATTATCGTGGATTGGTTCTAATATTCTGAAAATTCTAATTTCCTGGAATGATAATCAAATGACCTTTGTAGTCCAAGTCCCTCCTGCCTCCCACTGCCAAACACAGGCACAAACACATCCCACTTCACTCCTCTCTGTGGACAAGTCACAGCCCTTTAAGAAAAAAAGAGCATTCTTTAGGATAAAATAAAATATTTAGTGACTTACTGATGGAAATTTTATAGGGAGGAGTTCCTAGAAAAGAATTTACAGTTCCATTTCTTCAGAAAGGTAAAGTGTTTATTTTAGTCCCCTTTTTACTCTAGTAATGCCCAGTTTGCTTTCAGCTATCATAGCTTTATTGTAAAATATCTGAACAGCAAAAAAAGGAGGCAAGTAAGAGATGAATTTGAAGTGAATGCCTAATTGTTGATGGGAGCTTAGAACATCAAGAATATCTGCCTGGCTTCTTCACTTAAAAGATAATGGAAAGCATATATTGCGTTTGGACTCAATCTTGAGTCTGATACTAGGTTGCGTCCTCTGACTTCAAAGATTTAGTTCACTCCTTTTATCTGACCACACATGAAGTCTCTGAGCCTAATGAGAAACCACTTTATGAGGAAAAGGGTTTCTCAGGTGTTTACTGAACAAAGCATATGAGAATAAATTGCACTATCGTGGAGAAATTAAGGGGCTTATAATTTGCTGCTTATTTTTCTTCTCAGAATCTCAAGCTATTTCTCTATCTTTAATGAGATGGTGGTGGTGCACCTACGTAAGAGAATAGAAAAACAAAAATGACAGGCTCAAATAAATAAAAAATTGATGGCAGAAACAGTGTATGATCCAGGAAGTGTTAGGCATAAGGCCACTGCACATGTCCGGGATATGTTCTTTATTATCATATACCAATGACCACATGCAGAACTGCTTGTGAATGTGTACATAGATGGTTCTGCAGTAACACCGGAAGTCCTTATCTTATTTATTTTTAATTACCTTATCCAGGTTTGTGCTCTGATAGTTTCTGTCCAAATGAGTTTTTTTGTTTGGTTTTGGTTTTGTTATTGCCAGGGTAGGGGGCGGTGTGCAGCAGGTGGCGTGTGACAGAATCCCCTTGGGATTTACAGCAGTAGCAAGAAACAGTGCAGAGAAAAATTGGAGTGGTGATAAGAGTTCAAAATACAGGAGTTATAAATTGCCAACATCCGCTGGATCATTGAAAAAGCAAGAGAGTTCCAGAAAAACATCTATTTCTGCTTTATTGGCTATGCACAGAAGAACTGTACAAAAAAGATCTTCACAACCCAGATAATCACAATGGTGTGATCACTCACCTAGAGCCAGTCATCCTGGAATGTGAAGTGGGCCTTAGAAAACATTACTATGAACAAAGCTAGTGGAGGTGATGGAATTCCAGTGGAACTATTTCAAATACTGAAAGATGATGCTGTGAAAGTGCTGCACTCAATACGACATCTAATTTGGAAAACTCAGCAGTGGCCACAGGACTGGAAAAGGTCAGTTTTCATTCCAACCCCAAAGAAAGGCAACGCCAAAGAATGTTCAAACTACCGCACAATTTCACTCATCTCACATGCTAGTAAAGTAATGCTCAAAATTCTCCAAGCCAGGCTTCAGCAATACATGAACTGTGAAATTTTTGATGTTCAAGCTGGTTTTAGAAAAGGCAGAGGAACCAGAGATCAAATTGCTGTCATCTGCTGGATCATGGAAAAAGCAAGAGAGTTCCAGAAAAACATCTATTTCTGCTTTATTGACTATGCCAAAGCCTTTGACTGTGTGGATCACAAGAAACTGTGGAAAATTCTGAAAGAGGTGGACATACCAGAGCACCTAACCAGCCTCTTGAGAAATCTGTATGCAGGTCAGGAAGCAACAGTTAGAACTGGACATGGAACAACAGACTGGTTCCAAATAGGGAAAGAAGTACATCAAGGCTGTATATTGTCACCCTGCTTATTTAACTTCTATGCAGAGTACATCATGAGAAACGCTGGACTGGAAGAAACACAAGCTGGAATCAAGATTGCCAGGAGAAATATCAATAACCTCAGATATGCTGATGACACCACCCTTATGGCAGAAAGTGAAGAGGAGCTAAAAAGCCTCTTGATGAAAGTGAAAGAGGAGAGTGAAAAAGTTGGCTTAAAGCTCAACATTCAGAAAACGAAGATCATGGCATCTGGTCCCATCTTCATGGGAAATAGATGGGGAAACAGTGGAAACTGTGTCAGACTTCCTTTTTTGGGAGCTCCAAAATCACTGCAGATGGTGACTGCAGCCATGAAATTAAAAGGCGCTTACTCCTTGGAAGAAAAGTTATGACCAGCTTAGATAGCATATTCAAAACCAGAGACATTACTTTCCTGACTAAGGTCCGTCTAGTCAAGGCTATGTTTTTTCCTGTGATCATGTATGGATGTGAGAGTTGGACTGTGAAGAAGGCTGAGCGCCGAAGAATTGATGCTTTTGAACTGTGGTGTTGGAGAAGACTCTTGGACTGCAAGGAGATCCAACCAGTCCATTCTGAAGGAGATCAACCCTGGGATTTCTTTGGAAGGAATGATGCTAAAACTGAAGCTCCAGTACTTTGGGCACCTTATGCGAAGAGTTGACTCATTGGAAAAGACCTTGATGCTGGGAGGGATTGGAGGCAGGAGGAGAAGGGGACGACAGAGGATGAGATGGCTGGATGGCATCACTGACTCGATGGACGTGAACTCCGGGAGTTGGTGATGGACAAGGAGGCCTGGCTTGCTGCGATTCATGGGGTCGCAAAGAGTCGGATATGACTGAGCGACTGAACTGAACTGAACACAAGTTGTAAACAAATACTCAAAATGTTTTTAAATACTTACATCTCTTTTGAAATGCATTTTAATAGATGATAAATGAATTCAGGGATCTATCTAGACTTTATTTTTAAAACCAAACTGTATACAGGCTGATCATTTGAAGTACCATCTGACTGTTAAGGGAGAAGACTGAGAGAAGGGAAAGGCTATCCACTCTAGAATTCAGGCATAGAGAATTCCGGCATAGAGAATTCCTTGGGCTGAATAGTCCATGGGGTTGTAAAGAATTGTACACTACTGAGCGACTTTTACTTACAGAGCTCACTGAAAGTTTCCCACTCAAAAAATCTAGGAAGCCCTATTTGCTGATGGTATGAGCATAAGCAAAAATCCTATGAAAAAGATGAACTCAATATTCCAGGCAAAACACTTATATGTACACTGCATCCGGTGATGAAGCTTAAGGCTAAAATCATAGAAGTTTTCAGAGTGGGATAAGAGAATGTCATTAACACAGATTGGAAATAGCAAATAGGACTGAGTTTCACAGACTGTCTTAACTGAGCAGCAGAGTTCAGATGCCAGCAATGTAGACTAATTTCTCACATATTCTAAATTTAAATCTATACTAGTAATTAGATACAGTGACTTAGCAAAATTCTTTTTGCTTTCTACTGGACTTTTTTTTTTTTTAATTCCATTGGGAATAATAACCAATGTCCTCAGTGAAGGCCTCAGACCCTCTAATAACCCTCAAACTCCACCCACACACAAATCAGATTATTTTAAAGTATCAGTGCAGGAGATGCAAAAGACATGGATTTGATCCCTGGGTCAGGAAGATTCCCCTGGAGTAGGAAATGGCAACCCACTCCAGTATTCTTGCCTGGGAAATCCCATGGACAGTGGAGCCTGGCAGACTACAGTCCATGGGGTCACAAAGAGTCAGACATGACTGAGCAAGGTACTTGAAAGAAATTACATTGCTGCATGTTCAGCATTTTCTCAGCAGCTGCTTGCTGGCAAGTTTGTGACACTTACAACTGGCAGAGCACATAAAGTTTTTAATTTCTAGTGTCTTCAGTCATAGAAAAATGCAGGATAGGTCCCCACTGGGTGTGTTGCCACTCTCTGTGCTAGCTGTTGAAATACTGAAGAGAACCTTAAAGAGAAACTATTCTCAAGTTCCAGAGTCATTATGAGTCTCAGAACAAAAAGCCACTCAAGGATAGGTTGCAGGGGATCTGGGGTTAAAAAACATACTATTGATTTGCATCAGATGCACAGCTGAATGAGCTATTGTGGAAAGGATAATATTAACAAAACTGGTAGGATCACAAAACAAAAGCTTCCCCAGTCCCACGGCACCTGTGGGTGGCTCCATTTAGTTTCCATTGCTCAAACAGTGAGCCAGTTAGTCTTCTGTGCTTTGGCTTTTATATTTTATCTCTTTGAACTAACAGCCACGTAGTAAATCTACAGCTGTTCCTTAAAATTTCCCATTTGTATCTGTGTACTCTCAAATAGAATTTGACCTGGCCTCCATTCGGCAGAATGATGACTGCTGCATTCTGCCACTTTAACAGCATAAACAAGTGTGGAGAGCGGTCTGCTTTGAGTACTCTGTGTAATTTAGTCAATCTACCCATTGTGTTTGAAAAAGCAAAAATAAAGCACGTAACTCCTAGGAAAAAAGTAAAATAAAAACATCATCAGAGATACATGAAATAAAGAACAGAAAGCTGTTATCGGTGTCATCTAGGTAACTTACAAATGAAAAGGCAAAAGTTAAAACTGAAGTTAGCTCACATCGTTCAGGAATTTATTACTAAAGCACCAAAACTTGATATTAATTATGATCAGCAAACATACTTTTATAATATATGAGATGATAAATGAAAGCAAACAGGTTTTCATTATTGTTTTAATAAAAGAGACTATTGTGATATGTTATGCAATTACTAAACAGTTAATTTGAAAAAGAGTCAGACACGACTGAGCGACTGAACAGAACTGAATTTGAACTTTACCTCACACAAAAATATAAAAACATCCTTTTATATAATATTGTTATTAAATCTTTAGGCTTTATAACAAAACTGTTTCTCCTTATAGATACACTTACAATTATGACTGATTTCTGGCTACATGCTGAGTCACCAGCTGAATCATGGACAGGATCAGTGATATAATCTGAACTCAGTAATAAGATGTAAGGACTTGATATAGCTATCTCTTATCTTCCTCTAGCAGTAAATTGTTATAAGCTATTTACTAAAATAAAAATGCTGTTTATATGTACCTAGGTGATACCAGAAAATGAGGTGGCAAAGAATAATCAGGTGATATGCTTAGAGTTTGTCGGCTAAAAATATGCACAACATGAAAGTTGCAAGTTAAGTTTTATTTGGGGCAAAATGAGGACTGCAGCCCAGAAGACAGCACCTCAGATAGCTTTGATACCCTCCTCCAAAGAAGCAGTGGGGAAAGGTCAATATGTAAGATTTTGGTGAAGGGGGAGTTCAATGCAATCAAGCACTCATTTTACATAAGGTCTTCTGCTAGTCACAGGAGCTGATGTCACCACGAAGGGATTTAGTGCTTTTCTAGATAAGAGGAGATGCAAGGATTGGGATCATGAAATCAGTTCCTGAAAACATCAAACTATCTAAAGACCTATTCCACCAGTTTCCCTGGAGCACAGAGTGTCTCACTCTCCACCCTGAATTTCCTTCTGGGAGTGTCAAAGCAGCTGCAGCAGCACAGGTAGATGGCAAATGTCCGTGTTGTTCAGTTGCTGGCAAATGCTATTGGCAAGTGTCCATTTGTAGTTGATGGGCAAGTGCCAATTTGTAGTTGACAAATTCTAAGGTTAAAACAACAACAACAACAAAACAAATTTGGCAATTGAAGGCCAATATATGAATAAGAAAATAGAAGATCATAGAGAGTAATGGAATGCAAAGTTTAGGATAATAATAATAGCAATATCAGGCCGTGTAGTACAGATGTGTTGAATATCATTCTGTGTTATTACTATCCTGTGATACTTAAAATTTTCAAAGCAAGTAAGGGGAGTTAAAAATAGCAAAGCAAAACAAACAAAAAATGGCAAAGCAAAGGGAAAGTATGAGACAAGATAATGCAGAGATTAAATTCTGCTGGCCTGTTTCATAAATCTTCCATATCAGCACAGTCCCTACTGAATGCATATTTTAATCAAGCATTCAACTATTGTTTCTGTGATCAGCAAACATACAGGCTTTCTTTTCTTTCTTTCCCATTTAAAAATTATTTCCTATTCGCTGAGTTGGCAGAACTTCAGGCACATTGATTGCCTTTCTATTTCTGTACATATCCCACACCTTTAAGGGCCTCAGAATTTTTATTAACATTGTGTGCTCTACCTAGAAGCCCTTTTTTCTCTTTTTCCACTTTTTCAAATCCTACTCATTTTTCAAAGCTTAATACCTGCTACCTCTGCATTTCCTCATCTCTCTCTGAGATCTCAAAGCAAATTGTTTATGCATATTTTATTATTCTATAACTAGCCATTATTTCTATAAAGCAGTTTTTCCAACCACTGATTTAAATATTCAAGGATTAACAACAATAAAAATAGTAAATATGTTTTTCAATTTCAACTTTAAAAATCAGTTTGAAATAAAACTGCTTAAAAGAGGAAAAAAAAATTTGAAGTCTTAAAGGCTATCAAATGATATGCATTCAATTTATCAAAGATGAACACTGCCAGTTATAGGAAAAGCTTTACATTCAATTGTATACTACCATTATTCTTATTTTTAAAACTATTTTATAAAGCATTGACTAAAGATATTGAGAGAATTAAGGGTATTAAAAACCATAGGTAAAAGTAGAAGTAAAGAAACTTGTATATGTATAAATTTGCACCACACCATCTTTATCAGATTTGAAAATTGCATTCAGGTATTTCACATTTCAATAAAGCAGAGACAATTGTGTCTAGAAATTCAAGGTCAGTATCCAAAAAGAATATATAGTGTCACATATATTAGTCTTTTGTTAGTTAGGTACAAAAGCAAGTCACATGCAAATAGTGTTATCGATGGAGTAGTGTTTTTAAAAAGTGGTCTCTAACCTTCTTTCTTCTTCCATCATTAAGAAATTAAACATCATAAATATTAAAAAATACATAGTTTAAAGTTGTGAAATGCAAAATTCAAGTAACAGTGCAGGAAAGTATTTTTTGTCCATGCTTGCTGATAGAAAAATTGTTAAATTTCAAAACACTGTTCACTATGTATTTGGTAGTGAAACACAACACATAGAATTTCTAATTTATTCATTAACAAATTAGGCTTCTTATTATCTGGAAGTAAAATTTCCTTGTTAGTAGAAAAAAATCAAATTTATTTTTCTATATGGCTATATTAAAGAATACACAATCCTTAATAATTTCCTAATATAGTAAGAAATCTGACTCTACCTCATATTATTAAAAATGAATACAATTTTAACATGACAGGCTGTAGGTATATAATTATTAAAATGGGTCACAGGTTTCAAAAGGTTTGGAAGTGTTAGTTGATGAAAAACAATTTTATAGTGAATATAATAAATTAATATTTACATCACTCAGAAATTTGCTGTATAAATAAATCAGTAGATTAATAAATACATGAATTGAAAGGAGGAGGGGAGAGCAAAATTTGTTAGCGAAGAAACTAATTGTAAAACCAGACAGACCTGGTTTGAATTTTTAAAACTGCCACTTATTAGGTATAGGCCCTTAGGAAAGACATTCCACCAAAAGTCTGAGCACAAGTTAATTATAAAAATAATAGGTATGACAGTGTCACCAACATACCTACCTATGCAGTAGTCCTTATGCAAAGTTTTCATACCATTCTCTACTTGCTCTACTTTGAGCGTACTTTGAGCCTGCATGTAGTATACATGTGGTTTCAACCTGTGTTGAAATGTTCAGGAGAGAGATACAAATCTTAGAAGTTAGTGTTTCTTCCCAGCTTTCCTCTGTGTAATCCTCATATATCCAAATTCAGTTGCATCTTTCACACTGAGTTTGTGAAATGGGATGTCAATATGGTAGGGTTTCTGGATTCTTTTGGTATATTTTTTTGTTCCATTAATTCACATTGTTTCTTATATCGAAACAAATAACCAGAAAGCTATTTCTTAGGCTAAAGACTTTGCATTCTCCACAGAAATTCTTTCATGGAATTAAGGGTTGAATGTTAAATCTTAAAACATTTTGTTGTTGTTTCAGTCGCTAAGTCGTGTCCAACTCTTGCAACCCCCATCTATGGACTGTAGACAGCCAGGCTCCTCTGTTCATAGGATTTCCCAGGCAAGAATACTGGAACAGGTTGCCATTTCTTTCTCCAGGGGCTCTTCCTGACCAGGGATCAAACCTGCGTCTCCTGCTTGGCAGGTGGATTCTCTACCACTGAGCCACCAGCAAAGCTCCCTTAAACATTTTAGTTGCAGGTTAATGTCATAAATAAATATATAAAAATAGTGTATTCAGCTAGCCTGCAAATATTTCTGGCATGCTTTCTGCATGTTGGGTACTCTTCTAAGCAATGTGGAATACAGAAGTGAACAGGACAGTGAAAATTCCCTGGCCCCAAGGATTTATATCTTCACATGGTGTATGTTAAAGATTTTAAAACTACTAAACAAATATATGATAAAATAAGGTAGCATAATAAATGCAGTAGTGTGGAGTTATAAGATAGAATATGAAGAGAGATTGTTTCTTAAATACATTGGGCCCTAGAGAGAGAATATTTGAGCAGAGAAGCTGAATAAAGAGGGGAGCAGAACCTACACAAAAATATCAGGGAGAAGAGGGCTTTAGGTCAAGGGAAGGTCCAGAGGTAGGATGTAGTTTGGCATGTTCCAGGAGGCCCAGTATGGTATGAACAGAGTGAATGAACTACAACATAGTAAGAGTTAAAGACAGAGGAGAGATTAACCGCTAACCAGATGAGGTTTTTTAGATTCCCAATATTTGAAGACTATTTTCTACTTCTGAACCAGTTGTTAGAACTCTTTGAAGACACTGTCGATTTTAATGTCTATCTCTTTTAAAGATCCAGTAATAAAGTTATCTTAAGATTTGGTTCATGAAGAAATCTGATGCCTGCTGAAGGACTGCTAAGTTTTCATTTATGATGAGTGTTTAAAACACATCACAGTTCCCTTGTTGTTGTGGCTGCCAGGAGACAGCAAGCTTGGGCTTGGCTTGAGTGAACCAATGTTCCTCAGCTAAGGTTTTAGGCCAAATTCATCTCCCTTCCTTTAATTTTTCCTTGTTTATTTCACATCTTCACTCATTTCCTGTTGCGTATTGTTGCTTAAAGTACCTTCTAGAAATAGATATAATGAAATAAATCAATAAAACTACCAAATCTGTATATCAGAGATCTTTCTAAAACTATGATTCATATGAAATCCATTTATTAAATGATTGGTTAGTATATAGAAACAGTGGACTAGATTAAATGAATAAGCCCTGAATTCAATCAGAGATTAAATACATACTAAGTTTGATAAAACAAGATTTAAATTTACAGGGAAGTAAATCATATATAGTAATATGGGAGGTCAGTTCAGGAAGATGTTTTGTTGGCTAAAGGAGAATTGAATAAACACAGAGAAGAGAGATTTGTTCATTGAATCTTAAAGGAAGACCACTGCTGAATATGGTAATACTTGTACAATAAACAATGACAATAAATGTTATCATTCACATTGTATATGTGATAATATTATATATAATGTAATATAAAATATATGTAGATATATAATGACAATTTTCTGGTAATGTACATCAAAGTATTTTGAACAAGTGGTTCCTTTCATTTGTACAAATTAACCACATAGACCAATAGTAGCACTAACAGTAATTTTTAAACATGAAAGTATTCATTAATTTTAATTAAATAGTCTAGGATGAAGAACGAATATGTTATATTTTTTAGAGTTTTCAGTGTACACACCATGCTAAGGATCATTGAATTTGGAGAGTGGCATTTATATAGACAATTGAAAATTCTAGATAGAGGAAATATTTAAAGCAGTGTAAAATGCCAGATAGAAATGCAGAGACCATTTCACTGAAGAATAGACTTCATGCAGGAACAGAAATGACAGTTAAAAATCCTCAGTGCTGGTGTAAGGAGTTTAAAGTCCATTCTGTACTATTAATGGAAATGGGTACTATTAATGTTTTATTTTAAATAAATAAACCATAAAACCAAATTTGTGTTTTAGAAAGATTACCCTAAAATTAGTGGGAAGCATAAATGAGAGGGGAGTAATTCTGCATGCAGGAAAACCAATTAGGGGACCATGGCAATGGTTAAAGGTAGGTGGTGATGGAAATCTGACTTAAGCAGAGGCAGTGAAAAAAAAACATGGGAAACAAATGGAAAATCCACAACGAAGTTAGAGTTGTTAGGAATTGGAAGATGATTCAGTGTAAGGGGACCAGTTTCAGGCTAGGTGGCAGGAGACAGAGATGTAGAGATAGGGAAGAGGGGCTGTGTTAAGGCAGCAGGGTAGAGATGTCCACAGAAGGTTGATGAACAGTTATATCACAGTGAGTCAGTCACAGCACAGTGTTTAGGGGCTTAAGGCCTGGAGCCATCTGAGCCCAAATCTGGCTACTTAAGCATTGTCATTGTGAATTAGTTACTTAATTTTACTAAACATTCATTTAAACTTGTAAAGTGGTAAATGTTAGTTTTATATACAGAGTTAAAAAAAATGGGTTAATATATGTTACTATGAGTTAATATATGTTACTAGTATGTAGAGCAGAGAAGGCAATGGCACCCTACTCTAGTACTATTGCCTGGAAAATCTCATGGATGGAGGAGCCATGTAGGCTGCAGTCCATGGGGTCGTGAAGAGTTGTACATGACTGAGCGACTTCATTTTCACTTTTCACTTTCATGCATTGGAGACGGAAATGGCAACCCACTCCAGTGTTCTTGCCTGGAGAATCCCAGGGACGGGGGAGTCTGGTGGGCTGCCATCTATGGGGTCGCACAGAGTCGGACACGACTGAAGCGACTTAGCAGCAGTAGCAGTAGCAGCAGTGTATAGAGAATTCTCAAAAATGCTAAGTAAATTTATCATTAGGGTAGAATTTAGGGGTAAAAAATAGATTTGGGGATTAACTGTGCAGAAGTGATAAATTGAGCCCAGACAGTAGCATATATAGCCAAGAAAGAGAAGACATAGGAAGAAAAAAGAATGGATAGGACAGGAATATAGAAGACTCCTATATTTAGAATGCAGATAGAGCAAGGGAAACACAAACATGGACAGGGAAAGGACAATCAAGAACATGGATATTTGATCTTTACATGAAAAATGTATGCACAGAGGAATCCTATTTGAAGTATGATCTAAAATCTGGACATTTTGGTTCTAGAGCTTTGTTAGAACATTTTGATTAGCCTCAGTATCATTCTGCTTAATCTTCCCCTATCCTAAGGAAAACAGAGCTACAAGACACTAAATACTGTTTTGTACAATCACTCATCAAGAAAGTACATACGAATTGTCTGATTATTAGCTAATTATCATGTGATAACATCAAAACAAAATTTCACAAACAGATAATGCTACAACATATTAGGTAATAATTATAATAAAGCTGTGTCTGATTTAAAAACCAGTGAGACTCTGCTTGGCTGCTACCATAATTGGCTACTAGCCTGTTGTTTTGTTGTGCTAGAAGGACTTTATGTCCTGTGGATATTATTTGCTCTTGGTCCAGGGGGACTCAAGTTTCCATTAGATTACAAGCTTCTATACACAGAGCCAGATGTGTGCAAGACACTTGAACAATTTCTAAGTCACTGAAAAATTTTTCCTTTCAACACTAGGCTCATTCATTTTCCTCTGGACCTGTCTCCAAGAGAATTTGTCATTTCCCTGTACTTCTAGTCTCTTAAGGTATCACTTAGTGTGTTGTGACTCTCCTTGCCACAGCCTTGTGGAAACTTTGTAAGATGACCCAAACAAAAGAAGATACATTGCAATAAGCATTCACTCCTATTAACATTCTACCCAATTGCACTATCACTCATCCATTTATATAATCTTTTATTCAAGACATTTTCCAGAACCAGCTGAAAAATGTCAATCATTGAGCTAGATGTTTTCTCCTATGTTATCTGAAGAATAAATGTTCATGTTAGGGGGTAGAATAATGCCTAGATAGCTTCAGTTTAAATAGTTTCTCAGTTATTCTTCTTCCCTTTTCCTCATATACCACCACCACCAAAATCTGTTGATTTTACCTACGCATTTTACAAATCCATGTTTTTTCCTCCATTTTATCATCCATTTTAGTATCTTATCATTAAAGTCAGTAATAATTGCTTTGCTGGTTTCCTCACATCTATCTTTACCTCTCTTTAATCCATTAATAATGAAACTATCAGAGAGCTTGTTCTTAAGTGTAATTCAGATTCACCCATGTGTCTCTCTTGATTAAAAATTTTCAAAGGCTTCCCATTGTTCTTAGGATAAATTACTACAAATCCTTGTAACATTTTGTAACATTCCACTCTCCCCCAACCCTTTTGTCTTGTCTCATATTACTCTTCCTTAACCTCTCTCATCCAGTCACAGTGCTCTTCCACTGGGCTCCTTTCTGTCTGTGCCACTTCCTTATTGTGGTGGATCCTTAACTTTGAATCTTTCTTAATTCTTTGCCATTTAAAAGCAATTCATTTTTAGATATTTGTGTGTGTGCTCTATATTTTATATATATATACACACATACATATATGTACATATACATCATATATTTTGGAGAAGGCAATGGCAACCCACTCCAGTACTCTTGCCTGGAAAATCCCATGGACGGAGGAGCCTGGTAGGGTGCAGTCCATGGGGTAACTAAGAGTCGGGCATGACTGAACGACTTCACTTTCACTTTTCACTTTCATGCATTGGAGAAGGAAACGGCAACCCACTCCACTACTCTTGCCTGGAGAATCCCAGGGACAGAGGAGCCTAGTGGGCTGCCATCTATGGGGTCGCGCAGAGTCGGACATGACTAAAGCGACTTAGCAGCAGCAGCAGCAGAACTAAATGGTAAATAAAGCACTCTTAAGAATCTTATTGTTTAGTGAAGGCAGACAGGTACTATTTAAGACATCTTGATAATATACATATTATATAGGGAAGAGTACATACAAAAATTTTAGGGAAAACCCTCTGACCTCTCACCTTCAGTTCAGTTCAGTTGCTCAGCTGTGTGAGACTCTCTGCGGCTCCATGAACTGCAGCATGCCAGGCCTCCCTGTCCATCACCAACTCCTGGAGTTCACCCAAACCCATGTCCATCGAGTCGGTGATGCCATGCAGCCATCTCATCCTCTGTCATCCCCTTCTCCTCCTGCCCCCTATCCCTCCCAGCATCAGAGTCTTTTCCAATGAGTCAACTCTTCACATGAGGTGGCCAAAGTACTGGAGTTTCAGTTTTAGCCACAGTCCTTCCAAAGAACACCCAGGGCTGATCTCCTTTAGGATGGACTGGTTGGATCTCCTTGCAGTCCAAGGGACTCTCAAGAGTCTTCTCCAACACCACAGTTCTTTGGTGCTCAGCTTTCTTCACAGTCCAACTTTCACATCCATACATAACCACTGGAAAAACCATAGCCTTGACTAAATGGACCTTAGTCGGGAAAGTAATGTCTCTGCTTTTGAATATGCATCTAGGTTGGTCATAACTTTCCTTCCAAGGAGTAAGCGTCTTTTAATTTCATGGCTGCAATCACCATCTGCAGTGATTTTGGAGCTCAAAAAGATAAAGTCTGACACTGTTTCCACTGTTTCCCCATCTATTTCCCATGAAGTGATGGGACCTCTTACCTTATTACCCTGTAAATTCCTTCAAAATTTATCCTCATTGATCACAGTTTATGCTGCTGCTGCTAAGTCGCTTCAGTCGTGTCCGACTCTGTGCGACCCCATAGATGGCAGCCCACCAGGCTCCTCCGTCCCTGGGCTTCTCCAGGCAAGAACACTGGAGTGGGTTGCCATTTCCTTCTCCAATGCATGAAAGTGAAAAGTCAAAGTGAAGTCGCTCAGTCGTGTCCAACTCTTTGCGACCTCATGGACTGCAGCCCACCAGGCTCCTCCATCCGTGGGATTTTCCAGGCAATGACAGTACATAAATGGAGCTTTCGTGTTGCCTCAGATGGTAAAGAATCTGCCTGCAGTGCAGGAGACCCAGTTTCAATTCCTGGATTGGGAAGATCCCTAGGAAAAGGCAGTGGCTACCCACTCCAGTATTCTTGCCTGGAGAATTTCAAGGACAGACGGGCCTTGCATGGACTGAATTCCATGGACAGAGAGCTCAGTCCTTGAGGTTGCTAAGAGTCAGATATGACTGAGCGACCAACACTTATATACATAAACATCTGCATATATCCATTTATGCCTACATACACATATAAACAAGTGCATACAATATATAGATGCATACCCATATGCATTTATATATATACATAAATATGTTAATATAAACAAATACACACAATGTGTGTGTGTGTGTGTATATATATGCACACTGTCTATACATTTAAATGTATATGTATATTAGGGAAACGTCTCTGGCCTTTCAGCCTAGCTTATCACAATAAAACTTTCCTTTATTATTTATCCTACTTCATTATAATATGATTTATTAAATAGTGCTTGTCTCCTTTCACAAAATAACAAGACATTGAGAGACAGCTTTGGCCTTTTATTCACCATTTTTCCCACAGGAGTAGCAGAATACCATACACAGTACCAAAACACATTTCAGTGTGTTTTGCTATTGGATGGGTAAGTGATTAAACAAAAACTTGTCAACCTTAAAAGGAAAGAATATTGCTTTGGAGCTATAATATTTGGTTGTAAATTATTGATAAGACTTTTACAACTAATGAGGGTGACTCTGGAAGGCAGAAAGCAAAATAAATACACAGTCGAGCAATAATTTTAGGCTTCCAAGACTTAAGAGCGCTGCTCCATTAGATCACTTTTAGTAGTAGAGATTTCCATCAATCCTCATTACTTTTGAATAACAAACACATAGCCAGCACTCACCTCTGAAGTCAACTTTGTGAGGAAATGGTGGTAAAATATTTGCCTCAAGCTGATGTTTGGAATAAAGACATTTCACACATGTATAGATTTGAGGAGAGCAAATTAAGCAGAGAAGATTAATATTGACTTGTCCCCAGCTTTCCTGTAGGAAAATGCTCCTTATGAAAAATGTCTGAGTGAAATTATTTATTCCACACTAACATGGGAAAACAGACAAAAAAAGCCTGGAAAGAACGGTGTGTTACTGGAATTGATGACAAATTAGTCCCCAAAATGTCTTTCAAATACTAAATATACACGTTAAGCAAGCTGATAATAACTCAAGGATGGTTTTCAAATGTGCTTTCCCTAAAAATTTTGTAAGGTTCACATGTTTAAGTAAATTGGTGAATATTCTCATTTTTTTTAAATTAATTTTTATTTTTTAGTTTGTTTTGCTTTACAATACTGTATTCATTTTGCTATACATTGACATGAATTAAGTGTGTACAGGGGTTTAAGCCAACATTTCCTGATAAGGCCACAAACTATTCCTTCCCTGTTATGTTATAGAGTCAAAGATTCAAGAACAAATTACTGTTAACACTTATACAGTGAATAAGAATATAAACAAAGGGGCGAATCTTTGATTTAAAATTTGAATTTTTCTGAAGGGGATTTTGAAAATGCATCATATTATTAATTGAAAAGGCCTAAACCTATTCAGCAGGACATAGTACTTAAGGGTGAAGTACTAAGAAGGGTGACTTCTTAGTCAGTGCTGCTAATAATACTTGATGAAGCACCTTGGATGGTGCTGGTCAGATAGAGAAGAGGGATCTGAAAAGATGACCCTCTGAGGGCATCAGGAAAACAGAGTTTGAGGGGTGGGATAGAAATTGGGAAGGACGGAAATATGAGTGTGACTACTGCTGCCACTGTATCCATGACGCTAATGCATATGGACAGATTAATTTGACTGCTGTTCTGAGAAAAACATTTTCACATAGAAATTGGACATTTCACAATGTCTTGTGGAGAACATGCTATTAACAGCTGGCAACAGCTGCTGTTAGTGGCTGAGTTGTTGGTTCAACTTTAATTCCTTACAGTTTATGGCACTTGTGCAACAAAATCCAAAAGAGGTTTCGATTTTGCCTAGTTTAATACTTAAAAGGAAACAGTTTGGGGTGAAAAAGACCTAGGTTTAAGTAATATCCTGTGATGAAATATTTCATTGTGAAGATAACTGCATAAGAATGGAAATTCTCTGGTTGGAGAGGGTTAGAGGTCTTGTCTGAGTTACCCCAGAGCCTAATCATTTTGTACCTCAGTCCATTACTACTTCCCCTCTCCCTCAACATTCACCCTTCAGAAGTCAGTGTCACAAGGGAGAGAAAAATTCAATGATAATGCATATATAATTCATAGAAAAGATATTCCACATTCCCTATTCTTATTTATAAGGCCTAATCCATATTCAAAGACAATGGGTGCTTAGGGTGTGGGCATTCTCTGATACTTATTGTGATTCATAGAAGATATATGTGATCCTGAGTCCCCTGAATTTGTAGTTTGTCTTCTGACTTCTTTGATAAAACATTTTGTTTAACAGATTCCTAGTCTAAGTAAAAGAAAAATGTTTTATACACATAGAACCTTTTTTTCTATAAAGAAATGTGTCACCTTCTATGATAGATGAGATCTGACCTTCTCATGCCAAAATCTCTCTGGTATTGACTGCCTGACCTTGCCATGTGACTCTGTGTCACCTGGATGTTACTTCTCTGTGCTAGGTATCCATCTCAGACTGCCAAACATGATATTAATGGCTGAGAAGTGGCCATTGGACTGGCCCTCCAGGCTCTGGGAGGTCAAATTTTGCTTACACAAACTGACAAGGACAATTCAAAGAAAAGTAAATGCAAGAGATGAGAGCTATCTCTGGCTAGGATTGTGCTGTACTTACAGATCGTCTGTCTTTTCCTTGTGTTAAGGACAACGCTTCTGCGGAGACTTTCTAGTGTCATAGCAATACTCCACAGGGACCACTTCTGTACTTTCCCTAACTTTGTTTGCAATAAATTAAAACAGTTTTGGAATTACTTATAGGTTGATTACTTTGACACAGATAATGTGTGGATGAAACATTTTTAACCTGTAACTATATTTTAGCGTGGGAAAGAAACATGCTTTCAGTCAAAATTGGGTGTTAGACTCTCATATGAACCACTTATTAGCCACATGTCCATTGTCAGTATTTATCCTTTTGAGTCTGCTTTCTTTCCTGTAAATATTTGGACCTAAAAATATTAACTTGATTTGAAAGGATGTTTCAGGGTTAACAAAAGAGAATGAGATTATACGATATGTACTTAGCATAAGTGCCAAGCGTGTAGACAGTGCTCAGTACACAGCATCTATTAAATAAAATACTAGATATTAAAATACTAGTTTTGGCTATTTGAAAAAAGTCATTCTCCTGCCTGGAATGACAGGTAATACTGGTTATAGGTCAGCTTCATTTATAAAGTGGTAACTCCAAAAACCATCGTTTTTCTCTAGCGCCATTCTGTAAGGACTGTATTAACTGAAAATAATTAATACCTCAAAATCTCAGGAAAGCAGCATGACTTTTCTAGTTTCTTTATCCACTTTGTTTTGATATAGTATTATAGATTCTTAATAAATAATATGAATCCCAGGAAGGGACTTATTGTTAGAAACTTGCATTTATAGCTTCAGAGTAATATCTTTAATCAGATTGAGGGTAGATCCTTATTCTTATGCTTAACAACAGTACTACGCACAATTCGATTTAAATCTATCACGTGATACAACTATACCAAAAGATTAACTTAAGCCAGAGTACTTCGGCAGCATGACACTTTCCACATCATTAAATGAGGCAAACCAAAAAGGACCAAATTACTACTTAAACCATGTAGGAGAAAAACATACTAGAAAGTTTACCAAATACATATTTACATTTCAATGACTCACTTGGAAAACTTCCTGATGAAAGTTTGTAAATAAATATTTAATATTCATTAGTTTTCTTTCAACTTAATCAAGCAAGAGAAATTCAAACCTATATCTATACTATGACAACAAATGCTAAACATAGACAGAAGCAAATTGATTATGTGTGATTGATCTGAATTCCTGTGCTTCACAAGCAAAGGAATTATCTGTTACAGCCTAACAGGTTTTAACAGGAAAAGGATTAAGGGTTTTATTTTCCTCAATGGGGCCGAAATGAGCAAGATTTTTCAAGTTAACGTTCACTTCATCTGGCTCAGGTGTCAGGGATCTATATTTATCTCGGTTTAGGCATCTGAAGTGCTGGAAGTCTCAGGATGTCAGTGGCTTCACATGTCAGGATAACCTTAACGACAGACGAATGGTCAAGACCCTGAGCCTCATTTCTGAGTTCTCAGCTCTGGAAATCATGTGTCTCTTTTCTGCATCTCCTCCTACAACAGTCAGTCTGAAGCCAGTTTTAAGATCCTACATCTGGGCAAGCAAGCTTCTCTAAAAGTTGGTGAGCACAATTATTTTTGTTTAGGGGTGTGGCTATAAATGTCTTGGTAGTTGATGCACTATCATCAAGTAAACATTAATACTTGTTATTTCAAACTCCTTAAGAAGCTAAATACTAACTGGTGTAATAATTTAGTTCATGATATTGTTTCAACAGAGCTATAAGCTTTTAACTAAATGGATAGACTTTTAAGACAAAGTTTTCTTTCCACTAGTCTCTCAACTGATCCTATGAAATTTCCATTTATACAGTCTCATATCTTTTATTTTCAAAGTATCAGAAAACTTAAACTAAGTATTTTTAAAAGTACAATTTTGGTGGAACTTTTTCTTCCTTAAGATTCTTAAGTTGATCTGTCATGTCCTGTTCTTAAACTGATTTCTTAATTTAAACTTTTGTGTGCCTTGTTTTAAAAATGTTACTCTTTTGAAAAGGATGCTCTCAAATTCCGACCAGTTCAATTTTCTGCTTACAAGTTGAAAAAACATGTTTTTAATGAGATTAGAGGTTGAATGACCTTTGTTCATGGGACCTAAAAATGTTTTTTGGTGTTTTGTCAGGACTGAGAATTATATTTAAGAAATAATCTCAAAGACTCAATCCTCTTAACAAATTCTTAGAAGAAAAAAAATATTTCCATAAATAAAATTACTGATCATTAGTGATCATAGAAATTATACTGACTGTTGGCACCAGATATTTGAGGGGAGGGAATTTTGTTTCATGGCAGAATTTTTGTTATATGGTATGTTTCATACTATGGCTATATAAGACCAGGAAACAAAAAAGAATGATAGAGTATGACTTATTCAGACAGGAAACTTAAGGGGATGCTTAGAGACAAATAAGTATATAATGATATACTTCTTTAGAGACAACTGCTGATACCAAAAAAGCAGCTTCATCTGACTCTATGCCATGTTACAAAGTCTGAGAAGGAAATGAACAGGCTTCTTTACCTTTAAAAAAAAGTCACCTTCCATAATTCTTTGGAGAATGGTCTTTTGGAGCCGTGCTGAATTCAGGGGAAAGCACTCTGGACTAATACTTTTAAAATATTAACTTCTGTTCACTTCCTATGCAAGAATGCAGGTAGGATCTGGATCAGATGAAGAGAAACAAGCAACCTGTCCTGTTCCCAGGTATACCTGACTAAGTAAAAGAAGTAGAGTTAGTGGGACAGTATATGAGACTCCTGCAATCCTGGCAAGGGGAAAGGAGAAATATTTCAGAGGATGTACAGTACAAACTGTAATTATTTGGAATTTGATCCTTTTGTAAAGGACAATGACGACTTTGCAATGAATTATTCTGAGAGTTACAGAAAGAAAGCAAACACCTGAGAGTAATAAAAAGATTTTCACCTGGGGAAAAATGGTAAGCTCCCAAACTCAGAAGAATCATTGTTAGGCAAAAGAGGAAAAACAAACAAGGAAAAAAAGGCTTTAAAATGCTAACGAATCGGCAGAATGGACCAATCAAATGAAAGAATATGTTTTTCTTGGAATGAAGAAATACATAATAATGTACTGCCCTTGAAGTGATTAGGGCTAATTTTGCTTTTAGCATAGGTTGTTGGTTGAGATCACTAGCTAAGGAATTTAATATTCTTAGTATTTACAAACTAAACTTCACAGTCGAATTTTTTAAGGAAAATTTCACAAAATTTTAAAATGAAAAAGAAATGCTTTTAGATGAGAAGTATTTTTAATTGGTCAGTTGTTTATACATGGCTGATTGCTGTTTGGATGAAAATTGAAAAGCGTGCCATCACTCTACTACAATCTAAAAGCAGAGATCTGGAGTGGTGAGGAGGGAGGTGCTGGTGGAGGAGTGATGCTGTTTCCACACCAGGTTCCTGGAATCTGAAATCATGCCTAATCCAAAATGATTCTCTCAATCACAAACAATGAATTGTTTGTCAGGAAAAGGAAACAGTCTAAACTAGGGTAAGTGTGCCGGGGATATAAAAAGAAATACAGTTTCGTAAATGGTTTTACTGTTTTGTGTGTTGCGTGTTGAAGTATACATATTGACTAAGCCACTGGAAACTTCCTCTCCATTACATGTGGCAGGTAATAAGCATGCCACTGGTTCCACGATGCATTTTCTAGTCATTTCTTTGTGGATCAGGGCAACGTGAATTGAGCTGTGTGTCTTCTGACAAATTTCGTCTTCTGGAGAATAAATAATGCTATTAAATTGGGGCTTGATATTACATTGTTAAATAGTTTAAGATGTTTTGAAAATACCCAGAGACCTTTGTCACATGCTGCCGTCTCAAGGAGGAAATGAGAGAAAATTAGCAAACGTTCTGGAGGTGACATAGCAGACAGCTTGGCTGCCTTCCTCAAAGACTGCACAGTGAGCACAAACAGAAGAGCGCTGTGCATCCTTCAGTGCTTGTGAACTTTAACAGCGGAGCGAGGACAGTTTTACAAGTGATGAGTTTGATCTCAGTATTCTTTTCTCTTATTAAATCTTCCAAACTTCAATCTTACATTCCTCCCATCTTAATTTTCCCAAATTTCTCCCATTTCATTTCGCCTAATTCAAAAGGGAGGGATATTAGTACTCATGAGAACACAGTCTAATTGAAATTCATTTGGAGGTTCACTTCGTTCTATGTAGAACTTCATTATTACTCTATTTGAAATGTAACAGGTGCTATTATAAGGGATCTTTCTTGTATCTCACTCTAGGAAGCTTTGGAAAAAAAGAAATAAAAGGTTATTCAGTACAGTGGTCCCATGTCATGGACCCTAAATACAGTATCTTCTCAGAGTAGGCATACACTTTAGTAAGTGGCATCTTTCCTACAAGTATTCTTACTTTGCTGCTAAGTCATTTCAATCGTGTTCAACTCTGTGCCACCCCATAGACAGCAGCCCACCAGACTCCCCTGTCCCTGGGATTATCCAGGCAAGAACACTGGAGTGGGTTGCCATTTCCTTCTCCAATGCATGAAAGTGAAAAGTGAAAGTGAAGTCGCTCAGTCGTGTCCGACTCTTAGCGACCACATGGACTGCAGCCCACCAGGCTCCTCCGTCCATGGGATTTTCCAGGCAAGAGTACGGAGTAGGGTGCCATTGCCTTCTCTGATTCTTACTTTGATGGGACCCTAAAACAGCAGAAACCAATTTTGGTTGAATACATAATAGAGTCATCCTCTTCCAGATAAACTTATTTCTCGATGCATTTGTTGAAAAATATTTGAGGACTTACTCTATGTCAGACATTGTTGTAAGCTACAGAAAACATTATTAGATATTTATTGTGCTAAATAAAGATCCAGGATCTTTTTATTTTCAGGTGGTGGTTCTAAATTTTGTTTCTATGGAATGAAACCTTTTGATGAAAGTGAAAAAAGAAAACCTTAAGTTAGTAAATGATGAAGACACAAGTTGAATTCTGTGGATACTTTGCCACCACTGCACACAAACAGACCCCATAAGGACCTATCAATCTCCTGAAGAAAATAGGCCAAACAAGTGACTTAAGAATAATACGATATTTATAGGAGGAATAGAAGGAAGATACCAGAGTGAGCATCTTGCTGTTGCCGTTATAAATGCATAATTGACTCTTAAAATTCTAGTAACTAACATATATAACACATGGAAATACCTCCAAAACATAATAACTGTACTGTGTGCTCTAAGGCTTATTGTTGTTATTGCTCAGTTGCTCAGTTGTGTCTGACTCTTTGTGACCCCATGAACTGTAGCATGCCAAGCTTCCCTGTCCTTCAGTATCTCCCTGAATTTGCTCAAACTCATATCCATTGAGACGATGATACCATTCAACCATGTCATCCTTTGTCGCCTCCTTATCCTCCTGTCCTCAATCTTTCCAAGCATCAGGGTTTTTTGCAGTGAGTCGGCTCTTTGTATCAGTAGCCCAAGTATTGGAGCTTCAGCATCAGCATCAGTCCTTCCATTGAGTATTTAGGGTTGATAATCTTTAGGATTGACTGGTTTGATCTCCTTGGTATCCAAGGAACTCTCAAGAATCTTCTCCAGCACTGCAGTTGAAAAGCATCAATTCTTTGGTGCTCAGCCTTCCTTATGGTCCGACTCTCACATCCATACATGACTACTGGAAAGACCATAGTTTTAACTAGATGGACCTTTGTCAGAAAAGTGATGTCTCTGCTTTTTAGTACACTGGCTAGATTTGTCATAGGTTTTCTTCCAAGAAGCAAGCACCTTTTCATTTCATGGTTGCAGTCTACAGTGGTTTTAGAGCCCAAAAAATAAAGTCTGTCACTGTTTCCATTTTTTCCCATCTATTGCCTTGAAGTGATGGGACTTGATGCCATGATCTTAGCTTTTTGAATGCTGAGTTTTAAGTCAGCTTTTTCTCTCTCCTTTTTTGCCTTCATCAAGAGGCACTTAATTTCTCCTCAGTTCTTGCCATTAGAGTGGTGTCCTCTGCATATCTGAGGTTATTGATATTTCTCCTGACAATCTTGATTCCAGCTTGTGCTTCATCCAGCCCAACATTTCTCATGATATACTCTGAATATAAGTTAAATAAGTAGGGTGACGATATACAGTCTTAATGTACTCATTTCCCAATTTGGGACCAGTCCATTGTTCCATGTCTGGTTCTAACTGTTGCTTCTTCACTGACCTACAGGTTTCTCAGGAGGCAAGTAAGATGGTCTAATATTCCCATCTCTTTCAGAATTTTCAAGTTTGTTGTGACCCACATAGTCAGGGATTTAGTGTAATCAATGACGCAAAAGTAAATGATTTTCTGGAATTCCTTTGCTTTTTCTATGATTCAACAGATGTTGGCAATTTGATCTCCGGTTCCTCTGCATTGTCTAAATACAACTTGTACATTTGGAAGTTCTTGGTTCACATACTGTTGAAGTCTAGCTTGAAGGATTTTGAGCATTACCTCACTAGTGTGGTAGCATGTGAAATGAGTACAACTGTGTGGTAGTTTGAACATTCTTTGGCATTGCCTTTCTTTGAGGTTGGAATGAAAACTGACCTTTTCCAGTCCTGTGGCCACTGCTCAGTTTTCCAAATTTGCTGGCATATTGAGTACAGCACTTTAACAGTATCATCTTTTAGGATTTTAAATAGTTCAACTAGAATTGCATCACCTCCACTAGTTTTGGTCATAGTAATGCTTCCTAAGGCCCACTTGACTTCACACTGCAGGATGCCTGGCTCTAGGTGAGTGACCACACCATCATGGTTTCCTGGGTCATTAAGACGTTTTTTTGTATAGTTCTTCTGTGTATTCTTGCCACTTCTTCTTAATCTCTTTTGCTTCTGTTAGGCCCTTCCTGTTTCTTCCTTTATTATGCCCATCTTTGCATGAAATGTTCCCTTGACATCTCTAATTTTCTGGAAGAGATCCCTAGTCTTTCCTAGTCTATTGTTTTTCTCTATTTAATTTCATTGTTCACTTAAGAAGGCTTTCTTACGTCCCCTTTGGAGAGATAATCTTTGAAATATTTGGAGCTCCAAAGCTATTCTTTGGAATTCTCCATCAACTGTGTATATTTTTCCCTTTCTCCTTTACCTCTCACTCCTCTTCTTTTCTCAGCTATTTATCTCAGCTATCTTATCTCAGACAACCTTTTGCCTTCTTGCATTTCTTTTTCTGGGGGGATAGTTTTGGTCACCACCTCTGTATAGTGTTATGAAACTCTGTCCATAGTTCTTTAGGCACTTCATCTATCAGATCTAATCCCTTGAATCTATTCATCATCTCCACTGTAAAATCATAAGGGATTTGATTTAGATCATACCCAAATGGCCTAGTGTTTTTTGTTACTTTATTCAATTTAAGTCTGAATTTTGTGATGAGAAACTGATGTTCTGGGTCACAGTTAGCTCCAGGTCTTGTTTTTACTAATTATGTAGAACTTTTCCATCTTCAGCTACAAATGATATATATAATCAATCTGATTTTGGTATTGACCATCTGGTGATGTCCACATGTAGATTCATCTCTTGTGTTGCTGGGAGAGGTGTTTCCTATGATCAGTGCATTGTCTTGGCAAAACTCTGTTAGCCTTTGTCCTGCTTCTTTTTTGTACTCCAAGGCCAATCTTGCCTGTTACTCCAGGTATCTCTTGACTTTCTACTTTTGCATTCCAGTCCCCCATGATGAAAAGGACATCTTTTGTTAGTGTTAGTTCTAGAAGGCCTTGTAGGTCTTCATATAATTGTTCAACTTCAGCTTCTTTGGCATCAGTGGTTGGGGCATAGACTTGGATTACTGTGATGTTGAATGGTTTGCCTTGGAAACAAACCAAGATCATTCTGTCACTTTTGAGTCTGCACCTAATTACTGCATTTCAGACTCTTTGTTGACTCTGATGTCTACTCCATTTCTTCTAAGGAATTCTTGCCCACAGTAGTAGATATAATGGTCACCTGAATTAATTTTGCCCATTCCCATCCATTTTAGCTTGGTGTTGATGGTGGTGAAGTCGCTCAGTCATGTCCGACTCTTTGCGACCCCGTGGACTGTAGCCCACCAGGCTCCTCAGTCCATGGAATTTTCCAGGCAAGAGTACTGGAATGGGTTGCCATTTCCTTCTCCAGAGGATCTTGTCAACCCAGGGATCGAACCTGGATCTCCCGCACTGCAGGCAGATGCTTTAACCTCTGAGCCAACAGGGAAGTCTTCCATTTTAGCTTAGCTTCCTAAATTTACTTCTGATTGAAGTGTTTTTGTCTGCAGTGGGGGACAAATGTAATCTAAATTGTAGTTGGGTCTTTTGGCAGAAAGACTCTAGTTTGCATGGAAACATCTAGTTTTTATGAGCCCAGTCTTTAAGAGCTGCTTGGTCAAAAGTTACATCCAACCAGACACGTAGACAGGGAATTCCAATGCAACCTTGAGCTGTGATAAGGCCAGTGCTCAGAGATACCAGCTCTGTTCTTTGATAAAAGGCATCTGTTTACAGACCTTTGCTGTTATGTGGAGTCTGCACTTCTTGCTGGGCTGTGAACTCCATGAAGGCTGGGTTTCATTTGCAAATTAGTATCAGCAATATCCAGTGCTGGATACATAGTAAGCACTTAATAAACAGATAGTACCTATTTATTCAAAAATAGGTGTAAATCTTTTATAACTCAAAAGGTTCACCTTCCAATGAGGTCTAAATTAGGATCTTAAGAATTTTTAGTCATGTAAAACAATTTAAAATCTTTTATCTCCATTTCTTATGCTTAGCACTTGAACAAAAATACCCAACTTGACATAAATCTCTACCATAAAGTAATACATAGATGTGTGCAGTTTTGTAAGTGAGAAATTCTCAGGAAAGCAGTTTCATGGAATATTACCATCACCAGTACCGCCCTCACCTTTCTCAGCACGTCGTTTTATTTCATTTTTTATGAACTCTCTCTTTCTCTCTGTTTGTAGGGTGGATCATCTATGAAAATTATAAAATTTAACAGAAATATTCTGTTTCATGCTATGCTAAGTATGCAAATTCACAGACACTGATAATTTCTCAATGAACCAACCAAATCCATGAAGCTCATTCATCTCACCTAATGCCATGAAGACCTTATCCTTTTTCCCGTTCCGCGTGCAGAGCTTAGATATGTTGCTTCTGTGTTCAGTCTCTAAGATGTCTACAGTACATCCACCAAGTGTTTAGATAAAGCCAGAGAAAAATTCAGTCGTTCCACTCTGGGTCCAATGGGCATTTTTAAGATTTGCTCCAGGGAAAGTACAGGTTTTGATTTCTCCACTTCTTACTTCATGGGAAACCACAGCACAGTAGATGTTCTTTGTTAGCCTAATCACACATACCTCCAAAACCCTCCCTTGAAGTAGACGTAATGGCCACAGCAAGTGGAGAGATACAGACGTCATTCTCTATGTTCTTTCTCAATTCATTGGTCAGAGTTGCGTCCTGACCTCATTGAGAGTTTGTCTCCTGTTATCCAAGCTTCTTTGTTTCACCTACTATAGTTCAGTTATAGCAGTTCAGCAAAATTCTATGTTTTACCGGATGAAGTCAGGAAAACCAGGATTAGGCAGGGAAAAAAGCAAATTCTAATATTAGGGGGTAAACAGAAAGGAAGCTTGCCATAATGATTCCTTCCCTCTTCTCTACCTCATTAATACTCCTCCTGCGTGTGAAAGATGCCATTTTGTTTTCTTCCTCACATCTCCCATGCAGAACTCTGTACATAGTAACGGCAGGAGCATTTGTGAAGCTGAATTCCTGTAGAATAAATAAAAGCAATTGAAACCATTTGAATGGGCTTTTGTGAGAAGAAAACTTGTTTAATAATAATTTACCATGGCAGAGCAGCAGCTATGAAGTTTAGCTTTTTCCCTCCAGTTTAAGGCTAGAAGTCACCTTTCAGCAGGTCTTCCAATGTTCCATTTGTTCACAACAAAAGCTGCAAACATTGGAAGTGAGAATAGTTCTTGGCACACTCTTAAACCATGATTCACTAATTTTTTTTTTTTTTAACAAGTGAGGACTCTGAGGCCCAAAGAAGTGAAGTGAGCTTTCACGTCTGGGGCTAGCCTTTGGATTGCCCTTTCTGCAGTTTTTCTAGGCTCCTCCTTCCATTCAACACCAACATCTATTTTCTTATGGTTTCAAACTATAACCTAGCTGTTGAAGAGACCCAAATCTTTTCACCACCCCAATCTCTTCCCTGATCATTAGACTCATCCATTTATGTGCCTACTGCTCAAGTTCTAGAAATGAATGCATTACTCGTGAGTTGAAAGTGTCTAACCTCTTTCAACACATTATCTTGTTACTGTGCTTTGATTCATGAAGTGCATTTTATGCTCAAAACTGTAAACAAACTCCATTGAGTTTTTTTTCCTACTCTGCCTGAGTATCTTCTAAAGTTCAGTAAAACATGCATATATATGTACTCTGCAAATACTTTTAAACTAACAGGCTGGATTAAATTATAATAGCTAATTATAACCTACTGGTATATTCAGGGCACTCATAATAATAAGAAAAATGCCTAGTATTTAATGAGAGGCACTGGGACTCACTGGTTGAGATACTCTCTGTAGCTGGATCGAAAAGGTTTGAAACCTAGAATCTGCCACTTTCCAGCTCTGTGACCTTGAGGAACATATTAAACCTCTTTGTATCTCTGCTTCCTTGTCTGTTAAATAAGATTAATGTAAGTTGCCTTTATGGACCAGTTGCTCAAAATAAGCAAGTGACTATGTAAAATATGCAAGTGCCTTGCACATAAGTTCTGAAAAAGGGTTAACTACCATTATTTAATTCTCACAGTAGTTTTAAATAAGCAGTGTTACCCACATATAGGTACGAGTAAACACGCTCATAGAGATTAAGACATTGGCCTCGGGTCCTGCAGTTACTGAGAATGCTAGATAGAGCTATCTTGTCCCACCCCAGTCAGTCAGTCATGCAGTCATGTCCGACTTTTTGCAACCCCATGAGTTGCAGCACACCAGGCCTCCCTGTCCATCACCAACACCCAGAGTTCACTCAGACTCACGTCCATCGAGTCAGTGATGCCATCTACCCATCTCATCCTCTGTCGTCCCCTTCTCCTCCTGCCTCCAATCCCTCCAACATCAGAGTCTTTTTCAGTGAGTCAACTCTTCACATGAGGTGGACAAAGTACTGGAGTTTCAGCTTCAGCATCATTCCTTCCATAGAACACTCAGGACTGATCTCCTTTAGGATGGACTGGTTGGATCTCCTTGCAGTCCAAGGGACTCTCAAGAGTCTTCTCCAACACCACAGTTCAAAAGCAGCAATTCTTTGGCACTCAGCTTTCTTCACAGTCCAACTCTCACATTCATACGTGACTACTGGAAAAACCATAGCCTTGACTAGACAGACCTGTTTTGGCAAATTAATGTCTCTGCTTTTGAATATGCTATCTAGGTTGGTCATAACTTTCCTTCCAAGGAACAAGTGTGTTTTAATTTCATGGCTGCACTCACCATCTGCAGTGATTTTGGAGCCCAAAAAAATAAAGTCAGACACTGTTTCGCCATCTATTTCCCATGAAGTGATGGGACTGGATGCCATGATCTTCGTTTTCTGAATGTTGAGCTTTAAGCCAACTTTTTCACTCTCCTCTTTCACTTTCATCAAGAGGCTTTTGAGTTCCTCTTCACTTTCTGCCATAAGGGTGGTGTCATCTGCATATCCGAGGTGACTGATATTTCTCCCGGCAATCTTGATTCCAGCTTGTGCTTCTTCCAGCCCAGCGTTTCTCATGATGTACTCTGCATAGGAGTTAAATAAGCAGGGTGACAATATACAGCCTTGACGTACTCCTTTCCAATTTGGAACTAGTCTGTTGTTCCATGTCCAGTTCTAACTGTTGCTTCCTGACCTGCATACAGATTTCTCAATACAGGCAGGTCAGGTGGTCTGGTATTCCCATCTGTCTCAGAATTTTCCACAGTTATTGTGATCCACGTAGTCAAAGGCTTTGGCATAGTCAATAAAGCAGAAATAGATGTTTTTCTGGAACTTTCTTGCTTTTTCCATGATCCAGCAGATGTTGGCAATTTGATCTCTGGTTCCTCTGCCTTTTCTAAAGCCAGCTTGAACATCTGGAAGCTCACAGTTCATGTATTGTTGAAGTCTAGCTTGGAGAATTTTAAGCATTACTTTACTAGCATGTGAGATGAGTGCAATTGTTTGGTAGTTTGAGCATTCTTTGGCATTGCCTTTCTTTGGGATTGAAATGAAAACTGACCTTTTCCAGTCCTGTGGCCACTGCGAGTTATCCAAATTTGCTGGCATATTGAGTGCAGCACTTTCACAGCATCATCTTTTGGGATTTGAAATAGCTCAACTGAAATTCCATCACCTCCACTAGCTTTGTTTGTAGTGATGCTTTCTAAGGCCCACTTGACTTCACATACAGGATGTCTGGCTCTAGGTGAGTGATCATACCATCATGATTATCTTGGTCATGAAGATCTTTTTTTGTACAGTTCTTCTGTGAATTCTTGCCACATCTTCTTAATATCTTCTGCTTCTGTTACATCCATACCATTTCTGTCCTTTATCGAGCCCATCTTTGCATGAAGTATTCCCTTGGTATCTCTAACTTTCTTGAAGAGATCTCTAGTCTTTCCCATTCTGTTGTTTTCCTCTATTTCTTTGTATTGATTGCTGAGGAAGGTTTTCTTATCTCTCCTTGCTATTCTTTGGAACTCTGCATTCAGATGCTTATATCTTTCCTTTCCTCCTTTGCTTTTTGCTTCTCCATTGTTTCCTTTTATATTGTTGCTCTGAGCCTAAAACCTAGAATTCATTTTGTTTTTTAGCCCCTCTACCTAGCTCATTACTAACCAAGTCTTGGCTGTTTACAGTACCTTATAAAATATCTGAGTGACTCTGTATTGTATTCAAGAGAAGTTTCTGAGAGAATGAATTCCTGGGTATTCAGGCAAAACCCTCAGCCTGGTATATTATCATTCCATTAGGGCTTCATGATGTCATTTGTGCCCACCTCTCCAGTGTCCTTTCTTTTCCAAAACTCGTACATTGTACCAAAGGCTTACCAAACTGTATTTCCCCTGTTGTACAATTTCTTAGGCATCTGTAGTTTAGGGGCATGCCTCTAATCACTTTGCTGTGTCCCCCTTCCTTACCTGGACCCTGTATACTATATGCAGTAAGCTATCACTTCTTCCACCAGCAGTCCTGTCACTTTCTTACGTGACCCACCATTTTTCTTCCCACCTGGGTGTAGGAGTCACAGTAAATCAATATTATAATTGTCTGTTTACAAAGCTGTCTTCCTAGGGATGCTGTGGGCTACTTGCATGAAAATACCAGGTTTTTGTTCTATTGATTCCCTCATTTCATCCCAATTATTAGTCCAGGTTAAGAATGCTTAAGGAATTTATTTTATTTTACTGTTTCAGTGGCTACAGGTTAATGAAACATTTACCAGTGTAAATGGAAGAATAAAAGCATAAACAAATGAGACGCAAAGTGAATGATTCAAACTATTATGGAAAAGTAGCTTCAAAAGTAATCTAATATTTTTTAAAAATGCAAAAACTTGATAGGGGAAATGATCCAATATGAGAACCAGTAAAAATCATTGCAAAAAGAATGGAGCCAGAATTTGTGTATCTTTTGGGTTGTGATCCAGTGGTGAAGGAGCCAGATCAGAAGAAGCTGGTTCAGGTTGCAGGCGTGACGGCTTGGCAAGTGCTTGCCATGTAGGCAAGAGGTTGAGGGCAAGATAAGATTAGGTGAGGACATATACTATCATGGGTAAGCCAAGTTCAGATTCTTACATAGTTTTAAACTCTTCCTTCTTTTGGAAAATAAGGACTACTAAGTGAGTGCTGGAAACTACAGAGTATGAAGTATTATGTCATAGCACTAGGCTCAATTTTAATAGTTGTTTAAATCAAACAAGATTTAACACACTAGATCTCAAAATATTGGCATGCATGAGAGTAACTAAGAATGCTTGATGCTAGGCCATGCTTAGGCTATTCTCTTGCTCTCTGAACATCCCTTGCTCAACCACTCCCTGCCCACCTACACCCTACTCACATCCTACTTACCTTCCTTGTTAATCACTGAAACTAATCAATAAATGCCAACAAACTTGTCCCTGGCCCCAACTAGTGATTCTTCCAATCTTTCTCTTCCTTTCCTTTGCTATATTTTTACGTTTTTTAATTTTTTTGGCTTTACCACATTGTGTTAGTTTCTGCTGTACAAGGAACTGAATCAGTTACATGTATACATATATCCCCTCCCTTTTGAACTGTCCTCTGCCCCACCCCCATCCCACCCATCTAGGTCATTACAGTCCAGGAGCTGAATAAAATAGATATCTAGTGGGCACTGCTGTCCTAATCTTCTGACCAGAACATCTCCACCAAGATAGCTTATCAGAGGGGAATGAGGGATGCACTCTTCTATTGGTTTCTCTGGTAACTGATGACTCAACCTGATGTCAACTGCTAACTTCCCTCTCCACATCTTCTGGCCCGCTGCCAGCAGACTGCTGCCATGTCTTGCCCATTGTCTGCCCCACATGGTGGAGTGTCAATTCAGGAATTTGCTTCTGACATGTAAGATCCCCCATTCATTACAGCACTGATGTGTCTGCCACTGACTTTGGGCTCTTTATTCAGTCTCATGGCTGGGCAAGCACAGAGCGTGCAGCCCAAGTGTAGCTGTAATGCCTGCTTCTAAGCAATTCGTTGTTATATGTCATATTGTTATAATTTTATAACTGTCTTCATCATCATTGTCATTGTTACTCTTATTTTTTACATTTGTACCCTGATCTTCCCATCTTGCTGATTATCTGACACTTTAATCCCTTCTAAATACACACTTTGTCTTAATCTCTTCTAAATTATGAAAATTCACCTACAACTACCTTGATAACCCTTTACTGGGAGGGTTATTGTTTCCTAGTGATATTTAGCTTTTCTTTTGTGCTCCTCTTTCCATGGTATTTCCCAGGCAAGAATATTGGAGTGGGTCACCATTTCCTTCTCCAGGGGGTCTTCCCAGCCCAGGGATCAAACTCACATCTCCTGCTTGTCAGGCAGATTCTTTACAGCTGAGCTACCAGGGAAGCCATGCTTTTAAAAGATATCATATTTATCATTACCATCATTCTAAATTCCATATATATGTGTAATGAATGATGTAATATGTGTAGTGAATGATGGTAATGATAAACCTGTACGCAAGACAGCAAAAGAGACACAGATGTATAGAATGGCCTTTTGGACTCTGTAGGAGAGGGAGAGGGTGGGATGGGTTGGCAGAGTGGCAGTGTAACATGTGTGATATCATAAGTGAAACGAATCGCCAGTCCAGGTTTGATGCAGGATGCAGGATGCTTGGGACTGATGCACGGGGATAATCCAGAGAGAGGGTGTGGGGCGGGAGGGGGAAGGTGGGGGTCGGGATTGGGAGTTCATGTACACTCATGGCTGATCCATGTCGATGTGTAGCAAAAAGAATACAGTATTGTAAAGCAAAACAAACTAAAAAAATAAAAATTAATTAAAAAAAATAAAAGATATCATATAATACATATATAAGAATAGTATAATATTTTCAACATAGTGGCTAAGACTTTGTATTCAGACTTAAAATTTTCTTCTTATAACCCTTTCTTCTTTCTAGTTGTGAAACAGGGCTATAAGACTCTTTGGTGTTTCATGGTTCTTCGGCTCATGATCTGCCTCTCCTTGTGCCCTGAATCATGTTCTTCATCTCAGTGGGATATTTCACTCCATACTTGAAACAGTAGCTTTAGCCTCAGAATCTTTGTCTAGTGTCATTTTGCATACCCCATAATAATCTCTCCTGTTCTTCATCACTGTGTCATCTACTAATGTTCCTTCTGTGAAGTTCTATATGCTGTTGTTTTAGTTGCTAAGTTGTGTCCAGCTCTTTGCGATCCCACGGACTGTATGCCTGCCAGGCTCCTCTGTCCATTGTATTTCCCAGGCAAGAGTATTGGAGTGAGTTGCCATTTCCTTTTCCTGGGATCTTCCCTGCTCAGGGACTGAAACCACATTTTCTACACTGGCAGGTGAATTCTTTACTGTTGAGCCACCAGGGAAGCCTGATGTTCTATTTACTCTTCTCCTAAATTCTCAGAAATTATGTAACCAAATGCATCAGAACCACCTGATAACACAGGCATGAGGAGTCAAACTTTTTAGCTGCCTTATTACTGTCCTTGCCCTTAAGCCAGAGACTACCAAGAAGACACCTGTAGCTGAAAAAGTTGAGTTCATTATCTATTGCAAAGAGGAAAAAGTGTACCATGGGGTCAGAATGCATTGAAAAGAACCTCTTATAAAACCTGAACTTCGGTTGAGTGATCTGGGGAAAGGGTTTAAGGAAGTAGAGCATTACTCTGAATTGAATGTTGTCAGGAAGCAGGGTAATTTTACAATCTGGTGCCTTAAAAAGTCTTATTTAGGAAGAGGGAAGATAAGCCTGTCTTGGTAATGTAGCAGCAGTGACCCAGATTAGCTAAGAAAGGGGGACATGTGATGCCTGTGGCTTAGACAGTGTTCAAAAGAGGTCTGTATTCAGACATAATTACAGAGCGTTTTGTTTTTGTCTTGATTCTTCATGATCATAGAGTGTCCTTGCCTAAAGCTGATATTCTGTGAAATTGCTTCTGTTCTACATGAGGATACCACAGCCAGGTGTGAGAGCCAGGGCACTGTCCAGAAACAACAAGACCTAAGTGACAGCACCGGGCCAGGTCCTGGATGTCAGGGGCTGTCTTCTCTCTCATGATAAAATTCTTTGCTACTTCAGTAATTAAACTTACTTCCATGAAATCCACTTTCCTCTACTTTGGTGATAAGATTCTAACAGTTCTTTGTAATTTCCTCCCTAAGCCCTGTGGTACGCTCAACCCATTGTGTATTTTAATACAAAATTTCATTCCTCTTAAGCTAGCAATATGATGATGATCAATAAGGACCACAAAAGTAGACTGATCCATGTATAATAACTACAAAGGGCACAGATTGTTTAGGGAACTGTTTTTTTTGTACTTATACCATAAACACTAATTTTTTATGTAAATATAAACCACTGGCTTATAGGAAATAAATGGAATAAAATTTTAATTTTATTTAGTGGAAGTTACTTGTAAAGACTTTAAAGGGTCTTCCCATTTACTATATAGAAAAGAGTTTAATAATCAGAGACTGGAATTTTGGAGTTGGGAATTATGATGAATCAAAACATCTCTGGAAATATATACTAGGCTAAACATATAAATGTGGTTAAAAAACTTACTACTTAGATATTCTAGATGTCTACTAAAAAAAGTGAGATAATCTTTTTCTTTTACATAATGGACTGTCATTATCATAAGTTTTACTTAAAGAAAAGAACACCTAATTAAGTGATTTAAGTTCATGATTGAATAATCTTTAAGTAATGTATGGATTTTTAAATGAGTAGAAACTGACAAATGTCCCATGCTAATAATTTGCTTTGTAACTTGTTACAGATATGTAGAGAAAGTGTTGTGGGTGGAAGGCTCTGAAGAGAGGAGATAAGCTTATATAAATCAGGCCTATTCTATAAGTCACCCACGAAAAACTATCTTCCACAATGTAATATTTAATGTATTTGTAATATTGCTAAATATAACAATTTTTGACTTAAATGATTATTAAACATGAGTTATTTAATAGGCTCAAGATTACCAGTTTCATATGTAAGATTAAGTTTCTTCATCTTTGAGGTTTTTGATTGGTTTTAGAATAGAATAAAAGCAATAAAGAAGAAATAGTTACTTATTTTCCAACTCTGCTTTATTTATCATACTGTCTTATTAGTAAGGATAAGATGGTTTGATTGAACTTCATGAAATTTGGCCTTTAGTTACCCTTGAAGATATGATCTAAACCAAGAAAGATGCTCATTTTTCATTGTCTCTTTACGGTTTACTCTTCTGTATGATTCTATTTCATCTTTCCTGTTTTCAAGTAAAATGTGTAGATATGATTTTATGTGAACCAGAAATAATAATTTACAACAGGAAATGGGAATTAAAAGTTAAAATTTAAGTTAAATATTTAACTTTTAATTAGACAATAAGGCTTAAATCATTTTAAAGACTATAGATACTTGTCATGGGCCTAGAGGTGGGTCTATTCACTCTTAGTACAATCGAAGGCAGCACTTTGGATCCTTAAATGTGAATGATTCAATAATTAAATTACAGAAGACACCTGATAACTGATTTAATTCTTTGTTAACAGTAATAAATGGAAAATAATATAATAAATATCCTTGGCTACTTGGGAACTTAGTCTATTCTTGGAGTCTATTTTATGTGGGGTCAAATTAGTGTAATGTACTTTTGGATATGTGCGTTCT
The DNA here is from genome assembly GCA_006408695.1 of Aepyceros melampus. NCBI lineage: Eukaryota > Metazoa > Chordata > Mammalia > Artiodactyla > Bovidae > Aepyceros > Aepyceros melampus. Next base: position 255,546 of record SJXQ01003552.1, read on the forward strand.
TTAATATTACTGTCTAGAAGTTTACTACAGATGAACTTATATTACTGCTTTTTGTCAAAAGAAGTATTTTGAGTTCCCATTTAAGCAGCAGGTACCTATCTCTGAAATGAAAAGGATTCAAGCCAATGTTTCCTTACCTGAAATATTCCTGCACATGGTGTGTTTCTGCAAACTCTTTAACACATCACAGATATTCTCAAAACTGTTGTTGTGACTGATGTCAGAATAAAAAGGTAGCTTTCTTATTCTTGTTTACTTATTTACTTATTCTTCTTTACTTTTCTTATTCTTATTCTTATATTCCTTTCTTCTCGGAGCGTATCAGGCTTGGAGGCAAACAGTGCCAATGGTTTTCAACTGCAAAAACTATCCAGATGGTTTCTTCCAGAGTCTCCTTTTTCCCCACTGTCATTAGGCTTAGATTCTCCTCTCTTCCATCCTATCCTTTTTGAACTGTCATAATGCATTTACATTTTATACATCTACTGGCCAAACAAGAAAAGTTACATGTTCGACAAAAAGCAGGCTCATATAATCATTTTTTCCATTGTTTCTTTCCGACAAGGTCCAGTTATTGAGTCTAGACTAAGTAAACCAAAGGACCGATGTTTCCTGCTTACTCTTCCATGGCTGTTTGCAGTGGACCTCTCCATCTCTTGATCTTTGTTCTCCACCCTCATCCCCATATCTCTTCCCAACTCCCATGAGGCTGAGCATGGCCCTAAGTCCACCAACCTCAGCCTGGAATGTGAAGTGGGGAAAGAGAGAAATTAGGAGATTTACTTCAGTTCAGTCACTCAGTCATGTCCGACTCTTTGCAACCCCATGAGTCGCAGCACGCCAGGCCTCCCTGTCCATCACCAACTCCCGGAGTTCACTCAGACTCGCGTCCATCGAGTCCGTGATACCATCCAGCCATCTCATCCTCGGTCGTCCCTTTCTCCTCCTGCCCCCAATCCCTCCCAGCATCAGGGTCTTTTCCAATGAGTCAACTCTTCGCATGAGGTGGCCAAAGTACTGGAGCTTCAGTTTTAGCTTCATTCCTTCCAAAGAAATCCCAGGGTTGATCTCCTTCAGAATGGACTGGTTGGATCTCCTTGCAGTCCAAGGGACTCTCAAGAGTCTTCTCCAACACCACAGTTCAAAAGCATCAGTTCTTCGGCGCTCAGCCTTCTTCACAGTCCAACTCTCACATCCATACATGACTACTGGAAAAACCATAGCCTTGACTAGACGGACCTTAGTTGGCCAAGTAATGTCTCTGCTTTTGAATGTGCTATCTAGGTTGCTCATAACTTTTCTTCCAAGGAGTAAGTGTCTCTTAATTTCATGGCTGCAATCACCATCTGCAGTGATTTTGGAGCCCCCCAAAATAAAGTCTGACATTGTTTCTACTGTTTCCCTATCTATTTCACATGAAGTGATGAGACCAGATGCCATGATCTTCATTTTCTGAATGTTGAGCTTTAAGTCAACTTTTTCACTCTCTTCTTTCATCTTCATCAAGAGGCTCTTTAGTTCCTCTTCACTTTCTGCCATAAGGGTGGTGTCATCTGCATATCTAAGGTGATTGATATTTCTCCCAGCAGTCTTAATTCCAGCTTGTGCTTCTTCCAGTCCAGCGTTTCTCATGATGTACCCTGCATAGGAGTTAAATAGCAGGGTGACAATATACAGCCTTGACGTACTCCTTTTCCTATTTGTAACCAGTCTGTGTTCCATGTCCAGTTCTAACTGATGCTTACTGACCTGCATATAGGTTTCTCAAGAGGCAGGTCAGGTTGTCTGGTATTTCCATCTCTTTCAGAATTTTCCACAGTTTATTGTGAGCCACACAGTCAAAGGCTTTGGCATAGTTGATAAAGCAGAAATAGATGTTTTTCTGGAACTCTCTTGCTTTTTCCATGATCCAGTGGATGTTGGCAATTTGGTTTCTGGTTCCTCTGTCTTTTCTAAAACCAGTTTGAACATCAGGAAGTTCACAGTTAACATATTGCTGAAGCCTGGCTTGGAGAATTTTGAGCATTACTTTACTAGTGAGTGAGATGAGTGCAATTGTGAGGTAGTTTGTGCATTCTTTGGCATTGCCTTTCTTTGGGATTGGAATGAAAACTGACCATATATATGTATTAATTCCACATATATGCATTAATACATGATATTTGTTTTTCCCTTTCTGACTTACTTCATTCTGAATTACAGTCTCTAGGTCCATCCACATCTCTACAAACACCCAATTCCATTCTTTTTTTATGGCTCAGTAATATTCCATTGTATATCTATACCACATCTTTATCCATTTCTCTGTTGATGGACATTTAGGTTGCTTCCATGCCCTGGCTGTTGTAAGTAGTGTTGCAATGAATATTGTGGTACATGTGTTTTTTCGAATTATGGTTTTGTTTGGGTATATGCCCAGAAGTGGGATTGCTGGGTCATATGGTAGATTTATTCCTAGCATTTTGAGAAATTTCTCTACTGTTCTCCATAGTGGCTCTATCAATCTACAACCTTATCAACAACGCAAGAGGGCTCCCTTTTCTCCACACTTTCTACAGCATTTATCATTTACAAATTTTGTGATGACAGCCAATCTGATTGGTATAAGGTAATACCTCATTGTAGTTTTGATTTGTATTTCTCTAATATTTAATGATGTTGAGCACCTTTTCATGTGCCTCTTGAGCATCTGTATATCTTCTTCATATAAATATCTGTCTGCTTGAGATTTCTGCCCCAGCTTTTTTTTTTTTTTAGGTTGTTTGTATTTTTTATATTGAGCTGTATGAGCTGCTCTAATGGGAACACGTGTACACTCGTGGTGGATTCATGTTGATGTATGGCAAAACCAATACAGTATTGTAAAGTAAAAAAAAAAAGTTAGGTCCCATCTGTTTATTTTTGTTTTTATTTTCATTTCTCTAGGAGGTGGATCAAAAAGGATCTTGCTACAATTTGTGGGAAAGAGTATTCTGCCTATGTTTTCCTCTAAGAATTGTATAGTCTGGCCTTACCTTCAGGTCTTTAATCCATCTTGAGTTTATTTTTATGTATGGTGTTAGGAAGTGTTCTAATTTCATTACTTTTTCATGTAGCTGTCCAGTTTTCTCAGCATGACATATTGAAGAGGCTGTCTATTCTCCATTCTACCTTCTTGCCTCCTTTGTGAAAGATAAGGCAACCACAGGTGTGTGGGTTTATATCTTGGCTTTATATCCAGTTCTGTTGATCTAAAAAGTAATTTCTAACATCACATTTCTGCTTCTTAGCTAAAATGAGGAAATTGTTCCAGATGATCTCTAAGGGATGTTCCAGTGCTAGGTTTATTTGCTCATCTATTGTGTGAATCTAAGCTTCTGTTACCTTCTTCTTTAGTATATACTATTGCACTGAAATTTCCCAAATATTTTTTTAAGTATTGACAAATGACCATAGTTGCAACATGAGAAATTATTCTAGATTTACAGAGTAGGTGACTGCAAGCTAGTAAGCAACTGTCTATAATATCTTGGTCAAATTCTAAATGAAGAATTACAATTTTTGTGTTGATTTTCTGATTGTAGAATTATATAGCAAATGTTTGTAAAGATTTCAATAAAATTTTCAGACTAGACAGAAATGATGGAAGTAGAATGGTTACTGAAATTTCTACACTAATCTCCTACCAGAAAAATGAACTTAACAACTATCCATGCCCAAAAATACCTTCACAGAAGCTCAGGATTCCAAGTAAGGGATGATAATACCTGGGTCAAGGAGTACTGTATTTTGAAGAGATTTTAAAAGATACACAATGGATGGCCTCAAACTTTTTAAAGCAGGAAATAAAACTTTATCCTGAGAAGATAGGTTTCCAGGGAAATACTTAGGAAAATAAAGGTGCCACAGCAAAGAAACAAGAGAGCGAAGGCAAGAGTCACAAGATAAATAAAGGACTGCTTAGCACAGCTCAATTCAATTACAATCTTGCTTTTAAAATGTATATAGATATCAAATGAATGTTTGTTAGTTTTTTAAAAGACCAAATGGTATTTTAAAACTTAAAGAAAATAGACAATAGCCTTACTTTCTCCACCCTTTCCCATTCCCCATGTTAAATTTTAGAACACTGAACTATTTTTAGATGACATACTTAGTGTTCTCGATTTTTTTTTAAACAAAAACCTGTTTTTTTTTAATACAATTTCCTCCTGTAGAAGAGAAAGATCTAACTTTTATGTATTAAATACAATACCACTCCATCCATTACATCTATATACATAATTCTCATCTTCCATCTAATAATGTAGTTATTTTTCTAATATTATTGACTGTGTAAATTATTATTATAAATTTTCTGAGCAGCAGAGCCAAGAAGTAAACAATGAGTGCTTTCTTTCTGGTACAGTTTATGTTTTCCTGGTGATAATTGCATCCTTAAATCCTCTGTCCTTCTGGTCCAATATTAACTAGTTTTTGTTTTTTTCCCCTTGACCTGTGACATAATTCTTCCTGTGAAACTTCCCTTCAGCTGTTCCTGGAAATTCCCTATGCCTCTCATTTGTTGTATTAGCTATTTCCTTAATTCCCTGTCTTCTTTTACTTCCTTGTTTCAGTAAAATTTATATTCTGAGATTTCTTGGGCTCCTTATAAAACAGTAAAAGAGAAGTAAAATTTAGGACTGTGTGTATATTAAATTATCTATATCCTCTTTCTAATTTTTGGACATTTTTGAAGAGATTGTTATTTGACTTGTAAATCCCCAGTGCTGTTGTCTGTTGTCTCTTTGATTTGTATGTGAATTACTCTCAAGCCCACCAGAGGTTTTTTTTTTCTTTTTCTTTTTTTAATTAATTTTTATTTTTCAGTTTGTTTTGCTTTACAATACTGTATTCATTTTGCTATACATTGACATGAATCAGCCACGAGTGTACATGAACTCCCAATCCCGACCCCCACCTCCCGCCTCCCGCCCCACACCATCTCTCTGGATTATCCCTGTGCATCAATCCCAAGCATCCTGCATCGAACCTAGACCGGCAATTCGTTTCACTTATGATATCATTCATGTTACACTGCTACTCCCCCAAATCATCCCACCCTCTCCCTCTCCCACAGAGTCCAAAAGGCTGTTCTATACATCTGTGTCTCTTTTGCTGTCTTGCGTGCAGGTTTATCATTACCATCTTTCTAAATTCCATATATATGTGTAAGTATACTGTATTGGTGTTTTTCTTTCTGGCTTACTTCACTCTGTATAATCGGCTCCAGCTTCATCCACCTCATTAGAACTGATTCAAATGTATTCTTTTTAATGGCTCAGTAATACTCCATTGTGTATATGTACCACAGCTTTCTTATCCATTCATCTGCTGATGGACATCTAGGTTGCTTCCATGTCCTGGCTATTATAAACAGTGC